>OZ010691.1:17258208-17668736 GCA_963932265.1 Thymelicus lineola | reverse complement strand
ATTCAGCATCAAAGACTCACACATTAAGAAGCAATTTTACTTATTTTTACTCCAAAAGCTTTTGTTCAATTGCTTTAATTTTAACAAAACTGTTATAACTATATAAATGAAATTATTATTTTTGTCATCAATATTATTAATCAGTAGGTAATTAATATTGTAACTGTTATAATTAACTGATTAATTTATTAACCTTCTGTTAACACTATCTGACTGATTGTTGGTTATTTATAAGTGTGCATGTGATGTACCTTTATAATTTATGCTTTGAGTAAGTGTACGTTTTGTTATTTTAAGTTTTTTTTTATTATAACACGATTACCGAAGTAAGACACACTATTTCATAGTGTAGTTCAGAATATTATTTGTTTGCACCTTTAATTTTAATAAACTGTTAAATGTTAGGTATTTCCCGTCGTCCGTAAGCGCCAGCGCGCGACTGATCCGGCCTACTAAGCCAATTTAACAGGTAGGTATTTAAACATAGTAATTTTTTTGACGTGATAACGTCTGTTTAAACGATGCCGGGCGCACGCATGAAAAATGATGACTCATTTGTCGTGTTACGCGAGCGAGCGAACAATGGAGAAAGCGCCATCTATGAACAAAACTACATACACAATTAAGTCAGAAAGGAAATTGCTGAAAAAATAGTTTAGTTCAGGAGTTCTACATGGCGTTGTAGTATAAAGATAAAAGTTTCTAATTATAAGTTAATTTCCAGAGATAATATTATATTCGAGTACTACTTCATCAATGTTTCGTCATGACGTTGTCACGTTAAAGTACCGTCCGTAAACCGACTTTACAGACAACCATTTTTTTAATAATAAGTAAAGTAGTATGTAATTAAGGAAATCATAGATCAAATCAAAGGAATAAGCTAATTTACTCCGAAATATTTGGTGTTTTTGAGTATTTTTGTACCTACTCACTATTTTTGTAAACAGGAATTTGTCAGTAGTTTAGTCATAATATTGAAAAAAAACCTTAAAAATGGTTAACTTTGAGATTTTTATCGACTGAATTTCATTAGATTTACTAACTGAAAGCGACTTTGCGTAGATTAAATCCTTAAACTATACATAATTTTCATTTTCAAAATTTAAAAGGTGGTGGATGGTTTTAAAAAATTCTAAAAGGTGGCTCTGCAGAAACACCTAGCCTTAAAATAAAACGCAATATAATTACGATAGTATTTATTTAATAAACTATAGCCATTTATATGCTATACTTTCTCCCATGAAACTACCGACTAGAATGAGGGGAAACGATTTAAATGTATTAAGCGAAAGGATGATCCATAAAATAAAATATAAATCACTCTTTTATCACTAATCCATTATCTAAAAAAGCTTACAAATAAATTATTTGTTTTTAAAGTACAACTTTTTTAAATTTATCTCAGTTCCTCTTCTAATTTCGGACCTTGAATCGCACCCAGTGGCCGCCTTGTATCTTGAGGTGAAAACTGTCTGTGTCCAGCTTGACAGGCCTTTGGAGTCTTGCAGAAGGAGATACTTCCATTCGAAGCAGTATCTGGTATATTAGCATCTTCACTTCACATAGAGCGAAACGTGATCCTGAAAACAAAAGACTTTATATTATTTTTGGATTTATCCAATGTTTTTAACACCAACATTAATTATACTATTTTTTACTTCTGCGGTCACCCTCATTCATTTTGTATGGGTTGAGACTGTAAATACTTAAATTTTTTATATTTATTTAACGGCAGAGCGGCCTCATCATCATTATCTTATTAAAAATAAATAAATATTTTTAGGTTTTTTCAACATGACATAGTTTTTAATTTCTTCTTTTTATAGATTGTAGTCTAGTAGGAGATAGATGGATAAGCACCATAAAAATATGTTACCTATACAGTTTCTCGGTCCAAACCCAAATGGCATGTAGGCGAAAGGGTTTATTTTGTGTTTATTTTCTTCAGAAAATCGTTCAGGATCGAACTTCTCCGGATCAGGGAAGTATTTTGCATCACGGTGGATCGCCCACGACGTTATTGAGAGGCATTCTCCTTTACGGATCTACAACAAGTAACTAATATTGCTTATAATAAAAATTTTACAATAAAAAATAACTGACTACATAGAAATAATCTTAGCAAAACATGGTATATCGAATTTTTCATATGTAAACTTATAATATTTGAGTAGTTCCCACAGGTCTAATGGATCCATTCCATCATCAAAACCGAATTTTAATAAATTATTTATTTTATTAAAAATTTGGAAGTGGGTTTGTTTGAGATAGGTAGTTTGTGAGGCATTTTAGCGATTTTCATAATCGGAGGGCCCCCTCTGTTGAGAAGTCGCTCAACCCCCTACCCCATCCCCTAATCTCACGTAATTTTTCAATATAATTATAATGTCTACGACGATTCGACATTCAACTTTAGATGAAATAAATCAAAATGTGTTTTTATTATATTTTCATTTTGTGCACTTTGTTTTAGATGTGGAAAGTCCTTTATATTGTGAAAAACATGTTTTACCTTATAAAAAACTATTTTCACTCAATTTTATTGTTTCTTGCGAACCAATACAACGTTTACATGCCACGTAAATAAGCGTTTGCGTGAGATTTGCCGAGACCCCCTCTACCCAACGTAAGATTAGTATAGATTCTGCTCGACTCCCTCCCCGGTGATGCTAGTTGTGCGTAGTTCTACATAGCTGTGCTAATGGGAACATTTAGTTTTGCCGTACCACTAGTTGTGCCGTACGTAGTTGGTCCGTCAGGAAACCGCCGATCTAAATGCTTTACGTAATTAATAGACGCCACGTTTCCTTGAAATAAAAATATTTTTTCAAATCCGTTGATAAATGACCGAGTTTTACGAGAAGAAAAAAACATTAATAAAAAACTTCAACAAAATAGAACCTCCTTCTGTTTTTCGAAATCGGTTAAATTATCGGTAAAATAATCATGTTAGTTAAAATGGGTGAATCTTCTACAATGACGAAAAATGTATTAAATAACTCTTGACAAAAAATAACCGACTCCAAAATAAGGAACTCAAGTTTAAGTGAAATCACATGAAAAGCACCAGCTCTCTATTAAAAAAAGAATCATCAAAATCAGTTCACCCAATCGAAAGTTCAAAGGTAATAAACATAAAAAAATACAGTTGAAATGAATAATCCTCCTTTTTTGAAGTCGGGTTAAAAATAAACACATCTTACAATGTAATCGGAAGTAGCTTTTTCGTTTGGCTTTCCCATGTTGTAGTCTTTGACGCACAGCCTGTCCAATTGTATGGCTGGAGACCAAAGTCTTAAAACCTCTGTAAATAAATATCTATATTAAAAATAAATATGTTCACAAGTTCAATGACAAGAAATTAATATGTTTCATAATCTATTTCTTGAATAACTTTCGTTTTAAAATTTAAATTTTGATCCATTATCTGCTCGAAATAACACTTTGTTTTCTTTCAAAACAGTATTTGTTTCTAAATACACATTTGCCTTATGCATTCGGCCACCAGAATTAGCATTCTATTAATTTTTATTCTATAATTCTAAATATGATGCTAATAAGCGGATCCTTCACTTTTCTTAGTTTCATTCATGCTTTTTGTATTGCAGTGACACAAGTGGCTCATGTGTTACATTTTGTTGCTATTTCTACAATTTGTTTGCTTTTCTTAGAAACCTGAACAGTTATTACCCACCAGATACGACCATGTCCAAGTAGGTCATGTTCTGTATGGAGGCGTAGTCGATCTTTCCGTTGTTCTTCGCGTCAAACTCCTTGATCTCCTGAGCCAAGCGCTCCTGCACCTCCGGGTGCATGGCTATCTCGTGCAGGGAGAACGACATGGTCGAAGATATCGTTTCGAATCCCCCAAGGAAGAACAGCACCGCTTGGGCAACCAGGTCATTGTCTGACCACACTAAAAATAGATTTGGTACTCATAATTTCTTTATGACTCTCTTCTTCTAAACTCTTAATAATGGAAAATTCCACGCACTTTAATTTAAAGGTTTTTTGTCAAAATGGAAAAGTTGGGGTCTTAAAAATATTTATACCTCTAGAGTGAGTTTTCTTGCCCACAGAAGATTCCTCAACGGCTGAAAATGCAGTTTCTTTAGCAATGTCGCCATTAGAGTGGTCCTCATGTGAGAGTTGCCCTGAAATTTATTGTTTTACTCAATAATAATATAGTATAATAGGATTTATCTTATGGAAAGCGGTAAGGCCCATTTATTTTTTACGTTTATTAAAAACTATGTATCATTATTAAGCATGACGCTTTTGTTTTTATGATTATTAACACAAGCAGCACTTGTATTATCAGTACTTGTATTTCTACGTAAGAACCTTTATAACACTTGTTTATTATGTCTGTATTTATAGCTCATTAATATCACTTTGCCATCATGACTTTTCGTATGTTATGTTTGCAAAAATAAATTTATATTTATTGCATTTTCACGCGTAAATCCCTATAACCTTTCAGTCTTCCAGTAAAAGTCCACGTATAATCAATTAATCCAAAGATAATCCAGCGGGCCTATTATGAACTTTAAAAAACCATACATGTTCCAGGCAATTCATTTGTCGGGCTTTGAACGACGTATGGTTGGCTAAAAAGTGTCACGTGACCGCTTTGGTAATACGAATTTGACGTTTACACTGGAACATGGCTGGAATTAAGTTCATAATAGGCCGCCTGGACAAATAGAAAGACAGATAGAAACTGTCTTAGATTGTGTTTTGGTATCTCGTAACTACCTAAATGTAAGCACTTGAGAAAACAATTATTTTGAAATCACAGACAGACACTACAATTTTATTAACATGTATAGATTTATAAAACAGATAAATACGTATATAAATCTATAGTTGTATAGATAAACAGCTGAAGACCATCACTTTGGTCAAGTGAGTGTTTACAATTGGTACAAAGTATGAACTTAAAAAAATAAGTAGAACAATAAACATATATTCACCTTTCTTGGCCTGAATCAGCAGATGAATCATGTCCGGTCTGATGATGTTCTTGGCCTCCCGCTCGCCCATGGCGTCCAGAACGAGGCTTGTGAAGAATTGTTTGGAGTCATCACTAAATAATCTGAGGTTCAGTTTCTAATGAAATAATATATTGTATGAGATCAATGCATTACCTTTGATCATCAAATTTTGATCCTTTAAGGCTTTAGTAGTCTCTCTTTTTATTCCTCTACGAGTAACCGCCCTCGCTTTGCTTCGGTTTTCTTTATTTTTTACACCTTGGGTTACATTACTGGAGTTTTATTAAGGATCCCTAATTTTTTTGAAAATATAATATAGCCTATGTTACTCGGGGATAGTGTAGCTTTCCAACAGTGTAAGAATTTTTCAAATCGGTTCAGTAGTTTCGGAGCCTATTCAATGCAAACAATGAAATCTTTCCTCTTTATTATTAGTATAGATAGATAAATAACGTGACTTATACATTAACCTACCTAGTTTAACGTACTTTGTTACATAGAAGACATGTACAATATTTAAATTATTGTGAGCGATTTGCAAACCTATGTATATGATTAACATGCATGTTAGACTATATACCTACTGGATTAAAGATTAAATGAATAATTTGTATGCAATACTGTTGATGTTTACTGCATTACTTTGCTCTTTGACAAATGTTCGCGTCTTTAAACAATATTAGTTAACAATTTTTCAAGATTTTACTTAAATGTCAAAATGACTTCTAAACGAGTGTAAATGTTCGATTCCTGGACATGAATCTTAATTTTTCCAAAATCTAATGGTGCAGCTTTAATTTTCATCAAAATCGGCCCTGGGACTCCTTTGACCACTTTTCGCTATTCCTCATAGTTTGGTAGATAGAAAATATTTCATTAACAATTTTATTAATCAACATTGTCTGGAAGCGATTTTATTAGGCAACCTATCAGCGTTATATAGATATTTATGTTATCTACCAAGTAAGGTGGGTTATTTTCATTAAATACATGAGGGTATATATGTCTTATGCTGGATCTCGTGCTATTACGGTGAATGTGTTTAGTACAAAAAATAATATAAACAAACAAGGTACTCGTATTTACGTTATACAATACTTTAAACAAGGGAACTGTCAATAAAGCCAGTGGTAAAACCTGTTTAATTTGTTAACCATTATTATCCTTAAGTTTAATATTATTAGAAATATCTAGTAAGTACCTATTAGTAATGCAACTAAACATAGATAATATATTTAATTATCTACTAAAAATAAATTTCATATTGTTTTTTATGTTTCAATGAACCTTTGTTGTGGTTAGTAAATTGGAAGTTTCCAACTATGAACCAACATATTGATTGGGGGAACCAACTATTTATTGTCAAATGGTTATTACCTTCTGCCTTTTCTTAGCGAAAATCTTTGCTACATCTTTACTTCAGTATCTAGTGACAACGAAAAATTTGGCTTTGTCTGTCTTTACTGCCATTGTATTTTACAATATCCAACATATGATCAACTAACCTCTACAAGAGCAGGACATGATGTGTTTAGGAAGATCATTAGAAGCTGTTTGAACTTAAAGGTGGCGGTAGTCTTCCCCATCTCGTAAAAGGTGTTGTTCTCGTCCGTGTGAGAGTCCACCTTCAGACCAAAGGCGCAGGAAGCAATGACGTCATTGGCATAGCGAGAGGTCAGATCTTTGACATCTATATCCATATAACCTGATCAGAAGAGTTAATTGACATGAGCAATATGGGAATGGGAACTTCAAATTAGATTTTACGGAAACGGGAATGAATTTATAATACATGGGCAATTTTTTCCAATGTTAAAATAATTCTGTTTACCTCCTGCTGCTTCAATTTTCTTTTCTAGCACTTTCAGCATCTGTTGACCAACTTCTTCCATGAAGGGCACCATTAGCTTGATCTTGGAGCTAGTGAAAGCTGGACTGAGGGTCGATCGCATGTCCTTCCATTCTTGCCCTGGTAAAAACATTCTCAATAATAAGATACAACCTGTCAGTACTTTAATTTCAATAATTATGTAGATACTTGCGTAAGCGCTTATGAAGATAGCTTTTCAGTAAATTATTAAGAGTTAGAATTATTATATTATTGAAGAAAGGAGAAGTATTCTCTCAAATTTTTCATACTATGTAGATCGATTGGGGCCCTGAAATTATATGAATTGCAACAGAATATCTACCTCTCAAGGAAAATAAATTTCTTCCAAATAGAGGCTCGATTTTCTCGTCAACGAATCCGCGATGATCGAGGAAGTATTCAAAATCCTTGATCGTGATTTTCTTCACCAGCTCCAAGTCACGAACTACCAGCATCGGATATAAAAGTTCATATCTTCCAACAAATCTGCAGGAGAAAATTTTTAGAAACTTCAACCAAATGTAATGCATAAGGCGTCGTCCTAATTGGCAGCGATCGTACGAGCAAATGATGCGATTTAGTCGCACGACGAAATTAAACACACACACTAAATAAGTGTGTCCTAATTAGTCATCGCACGAGCATAATAAATAATCATAATCATTTTCATCGCACGACGATGAACGCATCGTTTGCTCGTACGATCGCTGCCAATTAGGACGACGCCTAATAGTATCCATCAATAATGTGATCACAAAGGACTAAATGTATTTTTGGCGAAGAATAATATTGAGAACAGACAATGCAAAATTTCTCAGTGAAACTTATACACCATGAAGGATTTGTTGCTGTGGATGGAGAGGCATCACGAGCGGGGAACGAAGTATTAGTATAAGTTGGTATAAGGATTCAGCCATTTATAGAAAACTTACACCTCAATCCATTTAAAACCAGTGCTGTTCTTCTCCAAATATTAAATTTGGAGTTGCTTATTCCATTCTGCAAATAATTAGCCAGTTCTTTAATACATTACTGATGAATTAAGTACAAATAAATTACTCACCTTTCTTCTGGAAAATTTAAATACAGATCATTAAGCTCATCAACTAAATGCTTTTGTCTCGTGACCATTCCGAACATGTTGCCGAAAAAGGGAAGGGGCTTGAGAGTCTTGACTCCATGTCTGCTGAACTTGGAGTACACTTGCCGGAGATACAGCGTTAGCGCTGCGAATAACACCACCACCCATATCAGGAACAGCATGGCCTATAATTAAACGAATGATGAAAAAAATATTAAAAATATTGAAAAATTCGAAGGCATTTATGAGTCTGATGGAAACTTTAATTTAAAAAAGCCCTGGAACTATGGGACAAGAAAACGGCATAGCAAGACAATAAGTAAAGGGTATATACAGGGTTCTCATTATCCCGCTAGGTATAGTCTGGCCAGGAATTTTTGAACCAACCCACTCGCGATATATTTTCAGCATACTAAATGAATATAAGGTGGGTGCAAATCGCTTCTAGTTCGGATCATAAAGCAAAATCACCGCTACTTAACTATAACGTATTTAAGTATCGTTTACAATGAAAACCGCTGAACGTATTTCTTTACTGTCAATAATTTTAATAAGCATACATAATAACTATCATTTGAATAATTTTTTAAATTTATTGTAACACAAATCTATTAAATTACCTACAAGTATGAATATGAGTATGAGAGAGAATAGAATATGAGTTTTTATCATTATACTGTATTATGTTTATTAAATTGATATTTTATCTTGCTATAGTTATATAACTAAATTATGAACTTCAGTTTTTTTCTCGATATCAAAAAGAGATAACACTTTATCCAAACTAAAAAAAAACAATGAGCCGTGTAACTAGTCGATATAATATTATATCTAAGTACTAAATAATAAAGAAACTCACTGCTTAGAAATTCGCAGGCCACGTACAGATGTAGACAGGAACATATATTTCAATGTATCACAATCCCAATATTGTTCATTTGATTATAATATACCACTATGTTTAACTGTGTTTGGATATTGTCAGCAACAAGATGAATGAAGACAACTGGCTGCTGGGAAGCTCGCGTGTGTTATATAAATACAAAATCGAACACAATTATTCAATTGAGATTTTATATCTCACTTGTACCATTTCAGATAACATTGAAATCTGGGGGCACGGTAGTGCCCCCGCCAAGTCGAGCAAAATAGCAGAACGGCCGTACCGTCCTTTTCTCGAAGCAGTTCTCACAGCATTATTATCACAGCAATAAATTAGATTATATTATAGTGCGATTGTCAAGTCAATCTATTTATTTAAAACATAAAAGATTTTTAATATTGATATGGTCACTATAAGATGTTGTTAGGTTAGCTAATTACATAATAACTTAAGACAGAAAGACCCTTAAGTAGGTACTGAATAAATTAACCGACTTGATATTACATGGATCTTACAACTTTTTACGGTAGAAGAACTGAGTTGCGAGACTTGGTTTTTATTGTACAAGTTATGTTTTGATGGCATTAAGTTCTCAATGCGACTGTATTTTTTATGCTTGTTACCTCAGAACTTTCGACTGGGTGAACCAATTTTGATGATTGTTTTTCTAATCAAAAGCTGATGCTTGTCTTGTGGTCCCACTTAAATGTGAGCGAGATCTGACACTGGCATCCACGAGAAAACCATATAAGGCTTTTTGCATTAATTTCTGTAATTAAATAAGTTCTTTTTAAAACATTATTTTCGGTTGTCTGAATTTATAATAACTGGCGAAGTCGATAGGATCCCGGTATTATTTCCTGTTATTTCCTGTGTATTTTTCGATATATATCTTACATACATAAATATTACTATATCACTACACGTTTGATATACGCTAAAATCACAAAAATACGCCCAACAGCAAGTTAAATTAGAGCTTGTAAAAACATCCCGTATCGTGATATACATACATATAATTATATAATAATTTTATGTAAAGTTACGATTTGCGTAGTTAAATTTTAAACTTGAATGAATATACCAAGGAAATGTTCTACGTTAGTCGTAGCATTTATTAATTAAACATCAGCGCCGTCTCATAGGTTACCTTGAACTTGTGTCGTATCGTATATAAAGTCATGATTTCTACAAGACACGCATTATCTGAATCGCAAACAATATCAGTGCGCCATCAAAGATATTTTACTATAGTACGTTTCAAGCAAGTCTGCAGTTGACTATGATGTTGGAAGCTTTGAAATATGATTTTCAAAATAAAAAATGATTAATAAAATGCAATGTTTATAATGTGTTTTTCCAAGGTTAAAAGTTGGCTGTTGGCTGTTGTAAGGCTGTTTACCTCCTCGCGCTTCAATTTTCTTTTGTATTGTATTGCATTTTGTAAATGTACAGTTTTAAATTAAATTCTATAGTTATCAAACCGCTTCTAAGTGCAGAGTTTCAGCGTTTGATTGCTGTATACCTGTAGCCTTAAAAGGTAGCAGCGTTATGCGTTACAGCGGTGGGACATAGTAATTTCATTATGGGCCATTTTGAGTTTTCAATCTTGAAAAAGATTTAAAACCCTAAAAACAATTACAAAGGTTTTCCCTTCACGAATAGATTCTGCAGATAAATAATCTAATGAGATAGATTATAGATCACCTGTGTTTACAAAGTAACGGGTAACGGGTTTAATGAGGCAAAGTACATTGATGTAATGCGGGACTTTAAGAAAAATCTTGCACAAAAAGATTCTATCTTGCACTCATAGCTTAGTACCTATTCTGTATGACGTATAGTGACAGTAAGGACATCTGCAATTCATTTTTGTCAAAACAAAAGATTCAAATTTTAAGGTGATCAGGTTGTTAGAATAAAACACAAAATGGGAATGTTTTTTTAGAATAACATATTTCATCATTTATTTTATTACTTTTCCACGGTGAGTCAAACAGGACTATGTGGATATTTATGAGACTACTAAGCAAAATTTTATTATAATTCTAGATAATAAAAAAATATTTTATATAGTTATACACTTATGTTAAATAATATAATCTCTCTTATAATCAAAAGTAAAACTAATGTAATATAAGATCTTATAAATAGAATAATTAAAGCTTCCCAAAGCTTCAAGTTTCTGTTTTCTAATTCCGAACCTTGAAACGTATCCAGTGGCCACCCTCTATCTTAATGTTAAAACCTTCCTTAGCCAGTCTGACAGGCCGTCGGAGCTTCTCGGACGGGAAGACTTCCATTCGAAGCAGAATCTGGTATATCAGCATCTTTAGTTCACACAGAGCAAAGCGCGATCCTGAAAACAAATACTATAATTGTATGGTTTATTCCAATGTATCCATTCTTATATAGATTATGCAGAAGGGGGTATTTTACGGTATTGGTTATTCAATAACATTCCTTTTACTTTGCACCATGATAATATTTCAGTTCTCTTACAATAACAATCTCTACAACTCCGTGATCAATAATCGAATCCCATAGAATGTCCTACGTATGTTCCAAATAGATTGACATATTCCATAATCTAAATGTTTAGTTTTTCTACATGACTTCTTATGACAGCATCTGCATCGGCTGATCATTGTTGAACCAAAGAGGTCGCTCACCGACATAGATAACTAGCTGACTTGGTAAATTTTGTTCTGTCAATCATTCCGATAAAAAGTTAGGATACGATAGGATACCTATACAGTTCCTGGGTCCGAGTCCAAACGGCATGTAGGCGAAAGGATTTATCTGATGCTTTTTCTTCTCCGAGAAGCGTTCAGGATCGAACTGCTCCGGATCAGGGAAGTATTCTGGATCATGGTGGATTGCACACGTCGGTACTGACAAGCTTTCTCCTTTACGGATCTACAAAGAGGAATGTTGAGTTGATTACAAATACAATGAAACAACTCTACATTATATAAATATTGCGTATGGGCCAGAACACCTTTTATTTGTGCTGACATGCAATAGCTGGAACACTGATTATAAACAAAAAAAATGTGGCACACAGGGACTGCCGCGGTAAAGCTATTGCATATCATTTTTTATCAACTTATGCAATTATAATTATTTATTTATTTTTTATTTATGCAGTATTTTTTTTTCTTCGATATTAATTCAAGTTTTTCTTTGATATTAATTCAAGTTACACTTGAGCGTGGTGACTGATAAGAAAACATTTTTTTTTCTTTTATTGAATAAATGAGAAGTTTAGTTTTAAAATATTTTTATTATCTTACAATACATGTAGGTTATTCAGGAATTTTATTTCATACACGTTATCATTAAAAATACAGTGTCAGTTAATTCAGTATAAGGTAGTATCATTCAATATTGAGTTAAATAAAAATTAATTAATATTTTGAAATAATTTACGAATCTCTATAGCCAAACTATATGTGTTAAGCGCCATCTGTGATTAATTTTGTATCTACATAGTGTATTCTAATATTACTTTGCTACGTATAGTAATAGTTCTCTTAATAGAACATAGATGGTGTTTTTACAAGTATTAATATTAGGAAATAAAAGCATCACCGCTGTGCCGGTCGGAGTGGGGGGTGTTAGGTTATTTTCGTTACGGAATTTCTGGATTCGGTCTCCACGCTCAAGGCCCGCGATAGAAGCTATGCAATAGCTTAAAAATATTATCAAATTAAACATTACGTTTCAGTATAATGTAATGTATACTTGTATCTATACATATTAATAAAATTGAAGAGTCTGTCTGTGATTTCGAGATAAATGATTTTTTCAAGTTGCAAATCGTTACTTGCACGATACCAACACCAAAAAATGAGTTTTTAAAATTTTTGTCTGTCTGTCTGTTTGTTTGTCTCCGCTAATCTCCGAAACCACTGAACGAATTTTAACAACACTTTTACTAGGATATTGCAAAGTGTTCAACTTAACAACTAAGCAATGTTTTAGGGTTCCATACTAAAGGGTTCCTTAGGGATGGTTTGTATGGAAAAATAAAAAAATATCAACTGATTTGTTTTAAACTATTAAAAACGTATTTTCCGTACAAAAAGAGTTATACATGCATTTCTTAGATTTTACTTATATTGCATGGAAAGGCCATAAAATGCATTTAAAGGTTATTTTTTTCATTAATTCAAATCCCTATTACTGAGTGGATATCTATTTTTGTATTTTGTTTTTAAGAGCATATTGCTTGCGTATCTATGTCCTCCAATATAATTTCAGCATTTTATAAATTTCACCTGGAAAGTGGTAGAAAAACGCAAATTAAGTCTGTATGAGTAACCGATATCCAATAAATAATCGATTACTATCTTGGCAACTGGCTCTATATTTGTTGATTCACGCCAACGACTTTACTACATACACCTTTAATACATAATATAATTATGTCTGTCTGTGATTTCGAAATAACTGCATTTTTCACGTTATCGTTATAAATCGTTACTAGCACGTTATCAAAACCGAAAAATGAGATTTTTAATTTTTGTTTGTCTTCATTAATCTCTGAAGATACTGAATGGATTTCAACAGGACTTTACTACAATATCGAGTCTTCAACTTAAATTATAGGCAATTTTTTAGGACTCCATAACAAAGCGAGAAAATAAATATGAGCCTTTTCTTCACACAAATTAAAGCATAAGTTCATATTTACATTTCTTAGTTTTTTTTTTATATTTTGCAAGGTGGAGCCAAAGCGTGTTACTGTAGTACTTGGCTTCAACCCATTAATGGCCCACTACTGGGCACGGGTCTCTCCTCTTGAGGAGGCCTAGAGCATACTCCACCACGCTGCTCCAGTTCGGATTGGTGGAGGGGTTAGTGGCCAACCCGAATGTCGGAAGTTTGCAAACCGCCCGAGGGCCTCTGACATGGCTTAATGACTGTTATCATATGATAACAACCGGGACCGACGGCTTTACGTGCCCTCCGAAGCACGGAAACGCTCAAGAATTTTTTGCCACTAGCGATCACCCGTCCAACTACCGACCGCGCCCGCTGTTGCTTAGCTTTGTCGATCACTTAGGATCGACGAAAGTCGCAGGGCTATGAGCGCTTCAACTGTAGTACATATTTTTTACAAATTTACAATAATTCAAATACACATACAATAATTGAAGTGCCTGTCTGTGATTTCGAAATAAATGATTTTTTCAAGTTGTATTGTAAAATGATACTTGCACGATACCAAAACCGAAAAACGAGTTTTTAATTTGTTTTAAATTTACAAAAACCTTTTCACACAAAATAAGGCATACATGCATTTCTTAGTTTATTTCTATTTCGCAAGGTGGAGCTAGGCACTAAAGTTTTTTTTACTAAATATCTATTTTTATATTCACTTTTTTAAATCATGAATTGTGGCCTCCAAATTTAATTTAGTATTTTTTGTATTTCACCCTGGAAGGGGTTGAAAATCGTAATTTAGTTGTACGAACAGTTGACATTGAATAAATTGAATAATTGATAATTAAATTCATAACTCCACTAAACAAAACGTATGTGGCGTGTATTGTAGCGTGTTAAATCAAGCTTAGGATTGTTCTTTCGCGGAGAAAAAAAAAGACACCGCGAACACCATGTATGTCCTAATACATTGGCGCCACGTGGCTTCAATCTTCAATGGATTCGTTTGATTTTGAAAGGAGAACCGGGGCTCAATTTTGAAAATCGAACCTCCCGGGCGGGACACACATTTTGTTCGAGATGTCTGTTCTATGACATTATATGTACTACAAATCTTAACTTTGCTGTTGAAAAACTGTTGTTCCCATACATCGACATGGGTCCCGATCAAATTATCAAATTCTTCAAATAGGTTTAAAATCCGAAATACTTACAAATTCACAGTTTTCAGATTTTTTATTTAACCTATGTTTTACCTAAGACATTTCTTCTATCTGAATGTCTTTTGATTGCGTTGACGATACAGAATGTTGATGTTTACACAGCTTCTAGGGATGGCAGAGTGTTGGATTAATTTTAATTTGTTACCTTCACGTGTTCCTGAGAAAAAAGGACAGACAGACAGACAGACGGGCAATCTTAAGGGAACCGTGTTTTTTGTTTTGAGGTAATGAACCCTAAAAAATATCGAAACGTAATGTCGTGTATTGACCTTTCATTGTAATGCGGTTCTAATGATCAATCATGCTGCTTTAAGAGTATGTTCTGTAAGTTAACTAAAGTACATAAGATTTTTTCCGAAGCGAAAGCAAAAGCAAAACAAAGCAACAACCCATAATTGTCCCACTGCTGGGCTCGGAGATTGGGAACAGGCCATAGTCTACCACGCTGGCCAAGTGCGGATTGGTAGACTTCACATACCTTTGAGAACATTATGGTGTACTCTCCGGTGTACAGGTTTCCTCACGATGTTTTCCTTCACCGAAGCAAGTGATAATTAAATTTGGCCCCCTGGCTCGGGCCCCTGTGTTCGGGAAACCAACGTTGTAACCGCTAGGCTATCACTGCTTTCCGAAGCGAAGCGAGGGCAATTGCTAGTTATATAATATATGTATTGTAGAAGATAAGAAGAAATATTGAGAACTGGGGGTATAAAAGGAGGAGCAGACCAGCTTCTAAAGGCAAACCAAATTAGATTTACGAGGGTTGCACACAATTATTATATAATATTATATTTACAAAACAATAAATAATCTGTGCCATAAATGTGTATTATTCATAGTAATCATCTCACAATGTAATCGGAAGCAGCTTTTTCGTTTGGCTTGCCCATGTTGTAGTCTTTGACGCACAGCCTGTCCAAAATCATTGCCGGAGGCCAAAGTCTTAGAACCTCTGTAAATAAAAATAATGACACATAAAATATGTTGATGAGGATACTGATGGGTCATTTAATTTTGTCGACGAATTTTAGATTTAACTAAAATTGTCACCAATCTGATTTGGAAACTCTGACCTTAAGAAGCATTCGAAAGGAAAGATGAAATATAATTCTATCGTTTCATACTGTAATATGGTGCCTCTCGAGATAAGTATTTTTACTTTCTCATCTTCTCTTTATTTACTTTTCTTATCATAAAATAATAGAGTAAATACTACCCACCAGATACGACCATGTCCAAGTAAGTCATGTTCTGTATGGAGGCGTAGTCGATCTTTCCGTTGTTCTTCGCGTCAAACTCCTTGATCTCTTGAGCCAAGCGTTCCTGCACCTCCGGGTGCATCGCTATCTCGTGCAGGGAGAACGACATGGCCGAAGATACCGTTTCGAATCCCGCGATGAAAAATAGAACCGCTTGGGCAATCAGGTCATCGTCCGACCATACTGAAATGAAATTACTAAAGCGATTAATTAACGTAATTATATAGAGTGTTTATCATATTTACACTGTTCATTAAACGAAAATGAAACTAGAAGCACTTTGACATGGACAATAAATAATAATATTTGGCCAAACACGACCTCCAATCCACCGCCCCCTGGTTTTTAAAAACATTACATATTATTACCTCTTGAGGTACTTTTCTTGCCAACTGAAGATTCTTCGACGACTGAAAAACCAGCTTCTTTTGTATCTCCATTCGAAAGGTCTTCGTGCGATAGTTGTCCTGAAATATTAGATGATATGAGTTACTCAATTGTTAGACCCATGTATTTTTGATAAATACATTCATTCGATAGGGTTTATTAATAGCTATTTTTATGCATAAATATATATAATTTTTAGCATCTTTAAACTTTCCATAACAATGGGTTGCCCACGTGAGCCAATGTTTTGTTTTGTGATAATTAACTCAAACAGCACTTAGTTTATCAGTTATAGGTACATAAGATAACTCTGAATTGTTTACGGATTTATGTAAACAGCTTTGTAATATTCACATATATTGAATGTGTTGAATATACTGATGGATATTCGTATTATCATCGTGGCGTAAATTTTGTTGTATTAATGAGTTGGCCGCGAAATCAATGACTTAAGAATATATGTATTGGCAGTTTTAAGATCGCATTGTTTATCTGAGTTATATCTCAGATGTTTATATTATGTATTTATTTTATCTATTATAGTTTAAGGGGAATCGCCATGGCTCCTTTTTGTAACAATACATAACTCCCTTGACAGAGAAACGTTGCAAAACAGAACTATTGTTGAAAGAAATAATAAAGATTAAGAATGAGCTTTTAAAGAAATCAAGAATCTTAAGTCGTCATATAGTTCGGTGAGTCCAGATATAATTCGGCCTTATTATTTTGAGTTCACCACGTTGGCCAATTGTGGACTAAAACGTCAATGTGGACGTAAATCTAGTATTTAACATCAGCAAGGCTTATTCTGTTTTGTAACTCGACAGTGGAATCCGCGATAAGTTTCAAAATTGAAGTTCGAGTTCGAGACTCACTTCACTTTGCAAGTGCATACTAAATGATTAGAGACTGGCATATAAAGATCTCGGACTCGAACTTCAATTTTGAAACTTATCGCGGATTCCGCTGTCGAGTTACAAAACAGAATAGCCTTGCTGTTTGCAAGCTCTGTTGCATCATATTTTTTTGAGAATTTTTTTCTATTTTTTGCGAGTTTGAATTTGCAATAAACTGAGAATATTATATTCCACATAGTCACCTTTCTTAGCCTGCATAAGGAGATGGATCATGTCCGGTCTGATGATTTTCTTGGCCTCCCGATCGCCCATGGTGTCCAGAACGAGGCTTGTGAAGAATTTTGTTGTCGCCTCGTTAAGCAAGGTGAGATTCAGTCTCTAAATAAAAAAAAATATATTTTGTATAAAGCGATTTGACTGTAGCAATATATTGATGATTTTAAAAGTTCTTTAGTAAAAATTCTAAAATTATTATTGTATAGAAAGATAATTTATCTGGACATAAAATGAAAGCGCTCGAGGTAATTCTGACGATGGTGTTTTTTTTGTGAACTAAACAGAAACATGAATTAATTAATGAAATAAACGTAACGAATAAAAATGTCTTAAAGGGCATCAACGAGACTGTATCAATGACTTTATCTTACTTAGCAGTAGATAGCTAACCTTCACAACAGCGGGATACGTTGCGAACAGGAATAACATTAGAAGCTGTTTAAACTTGAACGTGGCGGCAGTCTTCCCCATCTCGTAGAAAGTGTTATTCTCGTCCGTGTGGGAGTCCACCTTCAACCCGAAGGCGCAGGAAGCAATGACGTCATTGGCATAGCGAGAGGTCAGATCTTTAACATCTACATCCATAAAGCCTGTTCGGGAAAGTATTTTTACATGAGCAAGTTTTGAATCTAATCTTATTGTAATTTTGCCTGTACATTTTTCCTGACGTATTGTGTGGAGAACATTGTCCTGAAGTTGACCTTTTTGATACCAACGAATCCAACCGTGCTGAACTGATTGGCCGTGATCCTTAATTTATTTAGACGAAGCATTTTGCCCCGTTTACATGCGCGCGCGAGCCACGAGACTTTCCGCGAGACCCACGCGAGCCCGAGTGTGTAAACAGGTAGCTCGCGCGCGCGTGTCGAGGCTCGCAGGGCTCGCGTCGGGAGCGGTTTTTTGGGCGCGTGCCAAAGGGTCTCGCGCGGTGTTCACATACGCGCGAGCTTCATTCAACAACGGCAACTAGCGCCATACGTACGTGTTCTATTGGATTCGTATTTTTCGAAATCGTATTAACTTTTACGCAAAATTATATGAAATGAAATGAAATAATCTTTATTCATGTAGGTATCACTGATACTCTTATGCACGTCATTTTTTTTAATCTACCAGCTTTTCGGAAAGGTGCTTTGTCATGGAGGAGAAGAAAAGCCGTAAAGAAACTCCTCAGCACATCTTTTAAAAATAAAACTTATATCTATTTCAAAAATAGGTATTCTCTAACCTGTGCAGAGCTGGTTGCCTAGCTAGTCATTTCCAAGCATCCTTGTCATTTAAATATTCATTTATGCTATAGTAGCCCTTGCCTAAGAGCTGAGCCTTTACACGTTTCTTAAAAGATTCCACTGGTAAGTCACGTATTTGTTTTGGGACTTTATTATAAAATTTTATACCTAGTCCCATAAAAGAACGTTGCACTTTGGAAAGACGGTACGAAGAGGTAGCCAATTGATGCATCCTTCTTGTTTGACGATTTGAAAAATCACAATTTTGTTTATATGCAGTTATGTTATTCCGTATAAACACTAAATTATTATAAATATATTGGGAAGCTACTGTAAGTATACCTATTTGTTTAAATTTGATACGCAATGACTCCCTTGATTTTAGTTTATAAATAGCTCTAATGGCTCTTTTCTGTAATACAAAAATTTGTTCTATACCGGCTGCTTTGCCCCACAGTAAAATGCCATAAGACATAACACTATGGAAATATGCAAAATAAACAAGCCGAGCAGTGTCGACGCCAGTGAGCTGCCTTATTTTTCTAACAGCATAAGCAGCCCTAGCAAGTTTAGTTGTGAGAGATGCTATGTGCGGGCCCCATTGCAGTTTACTGTCCAAGGTCACCCCTAAAAAAACCGTGGATTCCTCTATATTTAATGTTTCATTATTTAATTTAAGAGATTTATTTACTTTTTTTACATTTGGCAACACGAATTCTAAGCATTTGGTTTTCTTTGCATTTAAAAGTAAATTATTTATAGTGAACCAATGTGAGACATGCGACAGAGCACTATTAACATCGTCAAAATTATTTTTATTCCTATCAGTCTTAAATATTAATGATGTATCATCTGCAAACAGCACAATGTTCGCATGGTTTTTAACATAATGTGGTAAGTCATTTATATACACCAGGAAAAGAAAAGGGCCCAAGATCGAGCCTTGCGGAACACCCATCACAGTAGGTGACCCTGATGACTTTTCATCGTTTATATTAACCTTTAGTATCCTATTACTTAAATAAGATGCGATCAAGCTAAGGGCCTTGTTTTTCACGCCATAGTGACTAAGTTTAGATATTAATGTATCATGCTCAACACAATCAAACGCCTTTGATAAATCACAAAATACACCTATAGCATTTTGCGACGACTCCCATGCTTCATATATATGCTTTAAGAGCCTGGCTCCGGCATCTGTTGTACTACGACCTTTAGTAAAACCGTATTGCTCCGGATGTAATAAATTATTATTGTTGAAGTGGGTTAGCATTTGATTCAGTATGATCTTTTCGAAGATCTTACTGAGTGTTGGTAATATAGAAATTGGCCTATAATTATTAATATCCGTTTTTATGAAATAATAAAATATGGTACTGAATGATAATAATAATGAACCTTAAACCACTAATAATAAGACTTCGTATATTGAAACTAATATTATAAAGAAGAAAATTTTGATGTTTTGTTCCTTTGTTTGTAATTTATTTATTTATTTATTTATAATTGATCGCTAACATACTGGACACCATTACATACAATTCAAGGTATTATTTAGTTACACTCATTCTAAGCGCCAGTACAATTATAAGCGACGACTACATTTAAAGCAACAAAAATTAAAATTGTATAAATATAAAAAAAAAAAAAACATTAAATACATTCAGTTACATAAATTTACAATAGAATTCATTGGAATTATTACATTGCATTTAAAGTTCAGTTAAAATTACAAGAAAATTTATAAAATAAAAAATACAATTAATATCAAAAATCAAAATGAGATTATAATTAAAATTATTAGATCCTATAGATGTCAAGAATAAAATAAAATTAAAATTCTAAAAATAATACATTTTAAATAACTAGTTAATAATAAATTAAGGACGGAGCAATAATAATAATATCACAAATTGTAATGTTACTCAGAATGTAAGATTTTTTGCTTAATAGAATCTAGACTGTCTGCGAATAGGTCAATATTCAAAGTTTTAGCTATTCTATTGTGGTCCCTGATTAGCCTATTTATAGGAGCGTTTTGACCTAAGTTAGATTTGCATGCCGCTGAGTGTAGAAAGTTGAACCTAGAGACTCTTGGATACTTTGAGGGAACAGAAAAAATTAAAGTGGCTAATAATTCAGGCACATCCAGAGAGCCGTTAGTAAGTTTAACAAGGAACACATTGTCTAACATATGTCTGCGATCCTTCAATGATTTCATATTGAAATATGTGAGTCTATCGCTGTATGAGTTGATATCTCTGGCTAAATTTTGTGAGAAGCACAAGTGCCACAAGAATCGCTTTTGGACACTTTCTAACCTCTTAATATAAACGTCGTAGCAGGGATTCCAGACCACGCTGCAATATTCTAAACCGCTCCGAACAAAAGAGTTGTACAACAAGATTTTGGTTTTGGGAGACTTAAAATCTTTGCAGTTCCGTAAAACAAATCCCAGATTTTTAAAGGCTTTAGAGCAGACTTTATCGACATGAACATTGAAACGCAGTTTTTTATCCAGTGATACTCCCAAGTCTTTAATACTATTAACCTCGACCAAGGTGGTGCCTTTTATTTTATATTCTTGAGGAGAATCAAGTTTTTTGCGAGTAAAACGTATCGAAGAGCACTTGGATTCATTCAAGTCCATTCCATTGTCTTCGCACCAAACAACAAGACGATTAAGGTCTTCTTGAAGCAACACAGCATCCGTGGACGTATTAAGTGCCCTGAAGAATTTAAGATCGTCAGCAAATAAATAATATTTGGAGTGGGCGAAACAGTTGCCAATGTCGTTGATGAATATATTAAAAAGCAAAGGGCCTAGATGTGAGCCTTGTGGTACACCAGATTGTGCCAAAAAAGGTTGGGATTCGAAGCCGTTTACTACGACTTTAGAGTGCCTGTTTGATAAATACGATTCACACCAACTCAGCAAGGGTTCAGCAATTCCGTGAATTGAAAGTTTATGAATTAGTATCCTATGATCGACTCGGTCAAATGCCTTGCTGAAGTCGGTGTAAATCGCATCTACAGAAGAACGATTATCAAGTGCCAAGGTCACATCGTTAATAAAACATGTTAAGTTAGTTGAAGTAGATCTAGCTTTCATGAAGCCATGTTGACGAAGATCAATCAATGGTTTGAAGTGCCAAGTTAAGATGGGATGAAGTAACTGTTCAAAGACTTTGGCCATTACAGGAAGAATCGATATAGGTCTGTAATTCTTCACAAGTTCCCTAGGACCATTTTTGTGCAGTGGAACTACAAGAGCAGTTTTCCAGTAGGTGGGGAAAACGCCGGTGTTCAAAGACATGTTGAAAATGATTGTCAAGGGTTTGACTAGTGCAAGCGCGCATCTGGCTACGAACACCGATGGAATCCCATCCGAACCAGCGCCCTTATGTAAGTCAAGTCTTTTTAAAACTTTTAGCACCTGATCGTCTCTGAACTTAATACTTGTTAGGTAATTATTCGTCAACATGGCTGCACTACTATTAAATGAAGGTGGAAAGTTGCTATTGTATGAAGCGGCGAAATTTTGAGCAAAGAGATTGCAAATACCGGTACCATCGGACGCTGTGCTACTATCAAGGGACATTTGAGCGGGATAATGAATGTCACTTTTTTTCTTATTTTTAATAAATGTCCAGAAAAACTTGGGATTAGAACGTAGATTAGATTCAAGTCGAATAATGTAACGCCTATAGCAATCCTTTATAAGATGTTCAGATCGATTTTTTGCTAGATCGAACGATATTCGGTCAAGGGGATTGTTATTAAATTTTCGAAGTTTATTTCGATACTTTAATTTTTCACGAAGCTGGTTAATAAGGGCCCTTGAAAACCAATAAGGATATTTAGCATTTTTGGCTTTGGCTTTTGGTACGTACTTATTAATAGCTGCTCGCACATGTGAGTAAAATATGGAGATCATTTCATCGACATTAGTACACCGCAGAAACTCATGCTCCCAGTTGACCAGTTTAAGCTCACTAACTATTTTTACATAATCCGCCTTAAAGAAACATAAATAACAACTTTTATTCGGTCTAAGACCATTGTCAGCGTTAAGAAATGTATAAAATTGTAGAGGTGGATGCAAGGAGTCGATTATTGTCAATGGTTGACACGCGCACAAGTTGGAAACCTGATTATTGCTTAGAACAAGATCTAAAAGTTTGTCTTTATTATTTTTAATGTTGTTGTACTGATTTAATCCATTTAATGAAGTGAAATCTAACAAAATGTTAGAAAAAGTACTATTGCTACTAACAGCATTCGTTGAATCAGACTTATTCCAGTTGATTGAACCTAAGTTAAAATCTCCCACTAACATGACATTTTCAATTTGGTTTTGGTCAAATATACGATTAGTATTGTTTATAAAATCTTCGAGTATGTGCTTTTGTACTGGCGGAGGTAAGTATACAGCGCATAAGTGCAGCAGTTCAACCTTGTCACAATCGTTTCGACATTCGATTTGCACCCAAAGATCTTCGCACTTCGACTCAAAACTGAGCATGCGCCTTGAAGGAAAACGCTTAGACACAGCGATTAAGACTCCACCACCATCTTTATTGTAATGGAATCCGCTGGTTTCTCTGTCTCGCCTATAAACCACATAACGATTGTCAAACAGCTCTGAGTCATAGACACTGCTATTTAACCACGTCTCACTCAATATTATGACATCAAAATTGTTACAGACAGAATTATTAAAGAAATCTGTAGTCTTAGTACGTAAGCCTCTTACATTCTGGTAATAAAAATGTACCATTAATAATGAAAAAATAAATTAATTAAGTAATACAATTAAAAAATTATAATTTGTGAAAATATATAGAATAAATCAAAATTCAATATTATATATAAAGTAGCTCAAGATATTACGATAAAGAGTTTAAAACAGATCTATTCTTAACCAAAATATAATTAGAGCTATCAGTCTTCCGAAGAAATACTTTCCCGTCTCGTACCCAGCAGAAACGGAAGTTCAGCTCCTTTGCTTTGAGACGGGCTTCGGCGTGTAACTGCTTCGTGTCCAGAGTGAGATGCTCACAAACATATACTGGGCTTTTCTTGTTGCCGCTATGTCCCTGACCCAGGTGACTAGTATTTAATTTGTCGCTCGGGTTGTTGCGATTGAACTTTATAGCTCCGGCCAAGAAAGTATCACGAAGACGACGACTACTAAATTTCACCAATATAGAACGAGGGCGGGGACTACTTGTATTTAACTTAGCGATTCGTGTGCAATATTGTAAATCTGAGTCAGTCAACGGGCACTTAATGACTTTGGCAAGTTGTTGTACTGTGGTATAAAGGTTTTCGCTTTTGTGTTCAGGTACGCACTGTAATTCTAAGTTGCATGACCGAGACAACTGCTCTGCCTGGTTCAAACGTTGGGCGAGCTCTGCAGTGGTGGCGCGAAGTTGCTCGTTATCACTCTGAAGCTGACTGATTGCGACTTTCTGAGACTCGCACTCGTTCTTGACTTTCACGATCTCACTATTATATACTTTTAACGACTCGTCTAGTTTTAACAATTTATGTTGAATATCGTTAATTTGGCCGCTGAATATACTATCGAGTTCGTCTCTGATAATTTCTCGAATAATTTCGGCAGTAGGACAGCCGCAAGTAACAGTGGAGCTGGGTTTCGAACGTAACGTGATGTTGTCGTGTCTGTTTGTATTAGATACAACAGGTGCGGAGCGGACCGGCGTATTAGAGTTCCCTTTTTTGGGTTCCTTGCAGCGACAGGAAGGGCATACCCACGATTCTTTTTCCTCTTTTGTTAAGCTCTGATAGCTTTCCTTGGTTAAATTTGTGCAACTGTAGTGGTATTTGTCTACACAGCGGATGCATTGTAATAATGCAATTCCTTTAAGGAGTTCCGGACAACCCGCGCATTTGTGCGTATTCATCGCATACAGTATTTAAAACACTCACCGTTGATGAGTCAGAGCTTATCTCTTACACTGAGTGCAGCGAGCGGGCGATGTGCGAGTTGTCGTAGGTCAGTTTATCGGACCGTTGGTAAAAACTTTGAATTGATTTTCGCTAATATTGTACGAACCACTGCACTGATCTGAATGAAATAAGTGACAATAAAATGAGCTTTAAATTGACTACGTGAATTTATAAGTCACAATATTGAAACTTTAAAATAAACAACTTTGCAAGAATAAAATTGACGGAGCAAACTATATTACTGTTGCTTCTTCGACGTTCGGACGACTACCCGTAATGAATAAACTAAAAAACTACTGGAAAGATTTCAAAATTAGGATGCTCTTTTATTTTAAAAATAAGAATCTGTACGCAAACCGAACAGACACTGAAAAAAAGAACAGAAATTAAAACTCATCATTCTAATTTCTGCCCCATTTTAGTTAAAAAAAATATTTTGTTGCTTATTGCACTAAAAAAAAGCTTAATGTACAGAAATCTACCCATAGTACAATCTACATTGAGTATTTTGCCTATAAATCATGGTAGTTAGGTTTCATTGACTGGATGACGATGTATTACGTCAACGTGTTCCATCCTTGAACGTTCGAACGCATCTGGACGCCGCGCGCGTCTAAACACAAGATAGCGCTCGCGCGCGTAGGGGGCGTGGCTTACGGACGAGCCACGGGATGGTCCGCGAGCCGCGCGTGTAAATGAGCGGTTTGAATCATCTAGTTGAATCATCTGACATCATATGAGCCTATATGAGATCGAATATTGAGAGGTAGTTATTGAGACATATTACATATATTAAATTATTTCATCCTCTTTATCTACAACCATTTTGATAACTTAATTTTTATTGTTGTTATTTTTGGTTTTTATTGGTCAATGATCTATATTGTTAAGCCCAGGGGACACCGGGGCTGGACAACAGTTTAATAATAAATGTTATGTATTATAGAGATGACACGACCTTGTGGTGCAATTGGTAAGACCCCGCCTGCCAACTGAACATTACCGAGTTCAATCTCCGGCCAAATTAAATAAATATTTTATATGCCAGATGAATATTGGTACAATGGCTTTAGTGCCTTGATTTTTAAGTCATATAAATGAGTGCTCATTATTAATTGTTTTAAGAAATAAATACATTTCTGTTTACCTCCTGCTGCTTCAATTTTATTTTCCAGCACCTTCAGCATCTGTTGACCAACTTCTTCCATGAAGGGCACCATCAGCTTGATCTTGGAGCTGGTGAAAGCTGGACTGAGGGTCGATCGCATGTCCTTCCATTCCTGCCCTGGTGAATAAATTCTCAAAGTGAAATAATTGAAAAAAAATCTGATATAAATAACTAAACATGACGATAAAAAGCAGTTATGAATACAGCCTGTGCCAATGTTCTTAACAAAGGGGTAAAATGTATCAACTCATCATTGTCCTCATTAGAGGACAACGATGTTAAGAAGACATACAAGGTCTGCTATGGAAAAGGTTGTACAAAAATATGTACCTCTCAACGAGAATAAATTCCTTGCAAATAATGGCTGGTTTTCACCAACAAATCCGCGATGATCGAGGAAATGTTCGAAGTCTTTAACGGTAATCTTCTTTATCAAGTCCAAGTCCCGAACCACGACCATAGGATTCAGGAATTCATATCTTCCAACAAATCTGTGGGAGAAAAATATATCGAAATTTGGACCCGAGTAGACGATACAGCTGACGTAGAAAATACATAATTTCCCGCGGTTTTGCCTGCATTTTCACAAGAGAGCCTTCTTCATATTGATAGATAAAAAATTCAGGCATTTTTAACCGATTTCAAAAAAAGGAGGAGGTTCTCAATTCGACTGTATTTTTTTATTATTTTATGTTTGTTACCTCAGAACTTTGGACTGGGTGAACCGATTTTGATAATTCTTATTTTAATCGAAAGCTGGTGTTTGTCGTGTGGTTCCACATGAATTTGAGCAAGATCTGACAATGGCATCTATGTCAAAAGCATGTCTTAGCATTATGTGTGTGATAAATGGACGAATAACTCAATATCCAACCGATTTCGACGATTCTTTTTTTATTAGATGTACTTCATTTGAAGTCGGTTATTTTTTTGTTAAAATTTTAGATTATACAATGCAAATACATGATTTCTTAATGCAATAACAAACTATGGGCTTGGATTTAACATTTTTTGCTATTTCATGAGGTATTTTAGTAGAGAAATCCCCAAATGCACCAGCAATTGCACCATCGGTAGTCACATTTTTAATATTCACATTTAAATATTCCTTTACCTTACCAATTATGTTTCAGGATTTGATTTTATCAACAGATTTCATTTGATAACATAACAACCGTGTTGGCTAATAGTTGTTTACCTCTTACTTATACAAATTACTTATTCATGATGACAGGTAGAAAATACTATGTTTCCATAAATTAAGATAAGCCGTGAGTTATCAACAACTTATCATTATTGTCCGTTTAAAAAGCATGTGCTAATTTCGTGATCTTTTTTATGTTATGACAAGTCAAACGAGCAGACGGGTCACTTGATGGTCAGTAATCACCGACAGTAACGATGACGACGACTGATGGTAAGTAACACAGGGGCGTCACCAACGCGCTGCCAGCCAAGAAGGAACTGATGGACCCGCTTCTTGAAGTACCCATGATATCATAACACCGAGAACGTACATGTCATGCGTGAACATGATAGCATGGAACATTGATGTAGGAAGTTCGTTCCACAGAATAATAAGAATATTCAACGGGACACCGTTGCGTCATTGGTCGTTGGTGGAGCCCAGAAAGGGACACTTAAATCCCTATCATCATTTAAATAAGTCCACTTTCGATTCCATTCGTACTACCACCCTTTTAGGACTCTAGGTTCAAATTCAATAGTACTCGATTCCGGTTTCCCGTGTGTTCCGAGCTTGGAAAATTCAGTCACTAGCAATGAATATTAAATGAAACAAAAAATAAATTCAAGTAATAAAATCTCATAACTAAAACAAATTACTAAAGATGTTTTTATATGGGATAAGTTATTGATTGACCACAATCCCACCTGAAGTAAGTGGCGATGAAGTCCAAGATGAAGAACGCACTACCTTAGTAAAAGGCTATTCAATCTTCTCTTGAAGACACCTACGTTGCATGTGGAGGGGAACACCCACGCGGGTAAGCTTTCACTAATCATAAATACACGAATTTCCTTTAGCTTTATCTTACCTTTCTTCTGGAAAGCTAAAATACAGTTCTAGAAGATCGTCAACCAAATGTTTTTGCCTCGTAAGTATTCCGAACATGTTGCCCAAGAGGGGAAGAGGCCTGAGAGTCTTGACTCCATGTCTGCTGAACTTGGAGTATACTTGGCGGAAGTACAGCGTCAGCGCTGCGATGAGTACCACCGTCCATATCAGTATCAGCATAGCCTGAAATAAAAATCAAAAATGAATTCACCTGCGGTCAATTTTCGTCACCGCTCAATACGGTGTAAAACCAGGTTCCACCAACACTACCTGGATACCTGACATTCGTCCACATTTCGGTTTTCCCATCACTTCTTACCCCGCACGTGTAAACTGTGGAAGGAACTTTCTACATCGGTCTTTCTTCTCTGTTATGATATAGAGTCCTTCAAAAAGAGGGTTCATTGCTTTCTGGCCTGCAATGCGTTGGTGACGCCCCCGGTATTGCTAATGCCCATGAGCGGCAGTGATAATTTATTACCAGCTGACTCATCTGCTCGTTTGCCTGCTCACAATTATTGAAATGAAAGAAACATTAAATATTTTCCCCAAACTTACAAATAATATTATACTACAATATAGCAGTGTAAAGCGCATGTAAACTGAGACCTACGCCCACAGACAAACATTTCAAAAATCATTGTTTTAATATAAAAATACATGTCATTATCTGTTACGTTAATAAATACTCGCAATAATGCCATATTTTTGTCAACAGTAGGTACTCATGAAATACATATGTTACCGAGAAAATACAACTGTTTCTTAAACAAAACACAATTACTTGTCTTATTATCACTAAATGCCCTTGTGTGGTGTAATATACTCATAAACAAATCAACTTACTATTTATAGATTGCTTTACAGCGAAATATTTTTTTTAATTCACAAATTTTAAAATCCGTTGCTGTCTCATAACACGTATCGTGTATCACAACTGGCCTCGTTCAAGGCTACTCTGGGAATAAAATTTGCGACGCAATCTAAGATTTATATACTGTGCTGACCCCAGCTATCCTACTGCTTCAATCAGCCGCTACGACTCGTCTTGTTCTGTCTAGGAGCTTGAGAGGCAGTCCTTTTTCTCTCTTCTCTCTCGGCTGGCAACTGGCAACCTATCGGTGATTTCTATGGTAGTCCCGTCTGTTAACACTTCGCTTGTTACATTGATCAGGCGACAAGTTTAGATTAAAATTAAATAATTCCCCTTTACTGTTTCCGTTTCACATAAAGATTTATAATTGCTTCCATGTAGAATTAGCATTTGATATCATAATTTTTCACTCTGGCCAATAATACCTACTGTAATAAGAAGTAGGAGAGCAAAGTTTTCGCTTAAGTTTGTCAGTAAGAGCATTTTATCTCATTGTCTATACATGAAAGAAATAATGAAAAAAAAACAATTACAGGTTTGGTATGAAAAGGAAATTATATTTTAAAAAAGTCGAAAGAAAAAGTTGTTGCCTTCTCAACTCGATCATGATTCGAATGTTACGTTGAAACTGTACATTGAATAATGTAAAGAAAAACAAATTAAACTACTTCGTTTAATGTATACTACCCAAACATAAAAACTTTATAATTAAACAGCAATAAAGGTATTCGCAATCATTTTATTTGCATTTCCTTCTATCTACATTTATAAAAATAATTCAATATTTTCCTTGGTCATGGCATAACGCGTGAACAGCTAGACCGATTTCGCTAATTCTTATTTTGTTGTATTCGATATGCCTAAAACTAGACTTGCAAAATGTAGTCGTCAGTAATACTCCGTTGGGATTAGGCGTGACATGTGAACGGGGAGGTACTTTGAAACAACATCTTTTTTACGATATGATACGATTTACGATTTACGATACGATACGATTTACGATTTAGGATAAGATACGATTTTTTTACGATATAATAATCTAGCACGTGTCGTCTATACTGGAATGAATCGTAAAGATAAAGGCACTTAGTTTGTTGAAATTAGTACAAGTCATTGTGGTTATTGATAAATTATCTCGAGAAAAATAGTAAACAAGATAAAATGCGAACGAACTTAAGAAAATCTTCGTTAACAATGCGTATTACATGTAAGTATATTTGAAGAGCCAGGAGGGCCCTCCTGGTTCACTAGAACTCATCTTCTATAATTATGTGGGTAGGTGGGCGTGGAAGTAGAAATAAATGTAATCAGATTATAACCCACGTATTTTAATCGTTTGCACTAAAATCACAATACGATTAGATGGTTATTAATGGTTACACTTTGTAATCAACCCAATTAAACTTTAAAGTAACTTGATGGCAAAGATACAAAGCGATTCGTCACAAGCGTGGTGCGCGGGCGCCGTCTCGTTTAAAAGTGTCATTCAAGATGGCTGCCCGTTCTACCAACGACAATGACGCTCCGCTAGGTTGACATCAACCGTCATGTCAACCTGATGTTTGACATAAACGCCGTCATATTATACTGGTTAGTATTGATAGGGGTTAGTCACAATACATATTGTTTACTAACAACATCTACATTTTTCGTTCAATTTCAAGGTGATTTCAAGCGATAAGTACGAGTAGTCTGTATAATCTGATTTATTTTTGAAGTGAAACTTCTTTAGAATCGTTAGTGATTTGAAACCGGATGCAACGACAGGTAATATATTATAACCGCTAATTTCGTCATTCAATTTAACTTGTCCGTAGCTCAATGGTCAGGACGTAGATACACAATACCTGATGCGCAGGTTCGCGTCTCACAATATTTCTTTTTTTTTAGTTTTATTTTTGAAGTGAAACTTCTTTAGAATCGTTAGTGATTTGAAACCGGATGCAACGACAGGTAAGATAATATAACCGCTAATTTCGTCATTCAATTTAACTCCTCCGTAGCTCAATGGTCAGGACGTAGATACACAATACCTGATGCGCAGGTTCGCATCTCTCAGTATTTTTTTTTTAGTTTTATTTTTATACTGTTTTTAAATACTTTCAAATGCTCTTTTAAATATTTTCAAAGAATTTATCAACAAAAAATAAGAATTTCATTCTTTCATTCTGTCGATGGACCGACCGATTATACAGACAGTAAAAATGCTAAGTTGTATTCATAGATGGCGCTTCAATTTATTGCTTTAAGATTCGATTTATTGCTTTTTCATCTCATTATCTTGAAATCAAAATTTTGGAAAATTTCACTTCTACCACGTGTGAATTGCACACATTTTCTTTTTTTTTAGTTTTATTTTTATACTGTTTTTAAATACTTTCAAATGCTCTTTTAAATATTTTCAAAGAATTTATCAACAAAAAATAAGAATTTAATTCTTTCATTCTGTCGATCGACCGCCCGATTAAACAGGCAGTAAAAATGCTAAGTTGTATTCATAGATGGCGCGAGGAATAAGATAGAACATTCGTTTTATTGCTAGGTAGATTTTAAAAAGTGCGAAGTTGTATTCATAGATGGCGCTTCGATTTATTGCTTTAAGATTCAATTTATTGCTTTTTCATATCATTATCTTGAAACCAAAATTTTGGAAAGTTTCACTTCTACCACGTGTTAATTGCACACATTTTCTTTTTTAATACAACTAATACAACTATTTTTATCTTCTGCGGACGTATCATCATTAAATAGTAAGTGCATGACAAATGACTTTATATACGATACGACACAAGTTCAAGGTAACCTATGAGACGGCGCTGATGTTTAATTAATAAATGCTACGACTAACGTAGAACATTTCCTTGGTATATTCATTCAAGTTTAAAATTTAACTACGCAAATCGTAACTTTACAAGGAAAATTATTATATTACTAGCTGTTACCCGCGACTTCGTACGCTGATAATAAAGATGCCTTCATTATGAAACATATTTTTCGTAAATTAAGAGCAAACTTGTCCGGACTATGAGGAGAGGAGATCCGTGCCTTGTAGTAGCCCATTTTGAGTTGAAGCTTTTACACCTACACTTAGTAAGTATAATGTATTAGGTAAATGAGTGAAATATTAAACAAATCTCTAGTGTTGTATCATGCACTCTAAAATTGCTAAAACAATAAAATGATAACTACGATCTGATATTCTAGTGTGACTGGTAGTCAGCAAGATACCAAACTCTTCACCAAAATTACAGCATAAGTGACATGTTAGAACCCATTAATTATCCATTGGGAGAAGCGCATAGCCCGGACGCCGCGGCTTGTGTTATTCCTAATAGTAATCGAGCGCGATCGGTAGTTGGATAGGTCACCGCTAGTGGCAAAAAATTCTTGAGCTCCCATGTCCTGGAGAGCACGTAAAGCTGTTGGTCTGGTTATTGTCGTAAGATAACAGTCATTATGACATGTCGGAGGCCCTCGCCCGGCGCAATGACTTCCGACACTTGGGTTGATCTCTAATCCCTCCACCAATCCGCACTGGAGCAAAGTGGTGGAGTATACTCTAGGCCTCCTCAAGAGAAGAGAGCCATGCTCAATAGTGAACCATTAATGACCCATCCATATGAAAGGTCCCAAAATAGTTGAACTTTTTAGAGTTTAGAGGTTTATCAAAGTCAGGGCCTGAGAGTTTTTTTTAAATTTACATTGTCATTTTACAGAATACACAAATAACGTACCTTCCTTTTCTTTTTTGGGCAGGAACGAATCAGTGATTCCTTTAGTGCTGCTAATGTACATTGTCGAAAGTGACCACTTACTATGAGGTGACTCATCTGTTCGTTTGCCGGCTATTTACATAAAAAAGTAACAAAAAATATTTTTCATCTCTTTTAAATTTAATAATTGCTAATCATAAAAAATGTAAGAACAAAATTTGAAGTCAAATGAAAATGATTTTCTCCTAACCCATACAAACTTTCATCCCTTAACCCTTAAAGCTAACTTGGCGGTATGTTTTCACATTTATAATGTTCTAAAATGATGAAGTTTCTAAATTCAATTCATCTCCCAAAAAAAACTTTCACAGATAATTCTTGTTTTTGGCTATAAGCTTACACATGAATTTTTATATTTCTGAGTTGGAAGATGACGAAGATTCATACAAACTTATAACCTCTAGTTTTAGCCCTTATCCTTACATCCCGTATTACCAAACAAGTGTGTTACAGTTATTTTGTTTTTATAGTAAGATTACATTTTAGTCATATTAGGGCGCCTTAGAATACTAACCCCAATCCCACGCCGGATGGTTAGAGGCGACTAAATCCAGCCCGCTGGTGGTAGGGCCCCTCGAGGGATTATATTGGTATTATTGATTTTAATTGTAAATTAATACCATTATTACTACTTACTTTAGCTACCACTTACGATAGCTACCACCCTTGAGCATAAGTCAGCCGCCAAACGACTCGTATTCCGACTGGGGGCTTGAGAGCCAGTTCTTTCTTTCTTTTTCTTCTCTCTTTCTTGGCCGGCAACGCATCAGTGATGCCTTTGGTGTTGCTGATGTCCATGGGCGACGATAGCCAGTTACCATCAGGCGAATCGTTTGCCGGCTATTTCCATAAAAAAACATACTAATTAACAACTTTCACAGTTTTAAATTCAAAATACCGGGCAAGTGCATGTCAGGCCACGCGCAATGTAGGGTTCCGAAGTAGTAAGTTTATCGACTATTACTCTTTAACTACTTATGCTAAAATAGCCGTGATAGTTTTCCTTGCAAATTCATCGTATAACTTATTTTTGAGAACTTTTTCCCTAGTCCAATTCCAACGGCTTAGCCGGCAGAGGGACGCTTGATTCTAACCAAAATTAGCACTTTCAAGTGAAATAGTTATGTAGCAAATGGAAGCCTAAATCCAAAAATGGTCTCAAAAGACCCATAATATTTTTAAAAGACTTTTTCAACGATACCCCACACGATGGGAAGACAAAAAAAATAATCCTCACGTTACGTTTAGGTACCCTGAAAAAAAAATTTTTCAATATTTTATTCTACGATTTTGGTACTTATATTTAGTAATTTATATATTGAAACCCACGATACAATCACAAAGTATTCCTCTAGGAGCGGGTTTTGAAAAATAAGCAATATTCACATTAAGTAATTTGTATTTTTATTTCTTTGTCTTGCAAAATTTTGAAAAACTGAGAAACATAATATGTTCCATTAATTTAAGCAAGGAATATTTCTTGTAAATTTGAAGCAAATCGGTTGATGTATAATTTTCCATACAAACTTTCATCGCGTTTCTCAGGGAAACCTTATAATTTTCTGGGATAAAAAGTATCCTAAAATATGACCTGGAGTATTAGTAACAATTTTACCAATTTTTATCAAAATCCGTTCAAGGGTTTTCATGTGATGCCCGGAAAGACAAACAGACCGACAGACAATAATTCTAAAAAAATAATTTTGTGTTCTAACACGTTATTGAAGTGCCCCTAATCGATTTTTTTTAAAAAAGTTACAATTATAACTTCAATTTTATTTATGTGTATTTGAATTATTGGAAAGTAAAAATTAAGTTCTTCAGACGCTTTAGCCTTGCAAAATATAAAAAAAAAACTAAGTAATGTATCTATGTCCTAATTTGTGTGAAGAAAAGGTTTTTGTATGTTTAAAACTAATTAACTCATATTTTATTTTCTCGCTTTGTTATGAAACCCTAAAAAATTGCCTATAATTTAAGTTGAAGACTCGATATCGTAGTAAAGTCCTGTTGAAATCCGTTCAGTGGCTTCAGAGATTAATGTAGATAAACAAAGAGACAAACAAAAATTAAAAAGCTCATTTTTAGGTTTTAATATTGTGCAAGTAACGATTTACAACATGAAAAATGCAGTTATTTCGAAATCACAGAGTCGTCAGCGTGAATCAACATATACAGAGCCATCTAGTGGCCAAGATAGTAAACTATTATTTGTTGGATATTGTTTACTCATACAGACTTAACTTGCGTTTTTCTATCACTTCCGAGGTGAAATTTATAAAATACTGAAACTATATTGGACGACATAGATACGCAAACAATATGCTCTTAATAACAAAAAATAAAAAATAGATATTTAAAAAATAAGCAATATTCATATTAAGTTGTATTTTTTTTCTTTTCTTGCAAAATTTTGAAAAACTGAAAAACACATGTTTCATCAATTTAAGCAAGGAACATTTGTTGCAAATTTGAAGCAAATCGGTTGATGTATAATTTTCTATGCACACTTTCATTGCGTTTCCCAGGGAAACCTTTTAATTTTACGGGATAAAAAGTATTCTAAAATATGACCCGGAGTATTAGTAACAATTTCACCAATTCTCGTCAAAATCCGTTCAAGGGTTTTCATGTGATGCCCGGACAGACAAACAGACAGACAGACAATAATTCTAAAAAAAATGTTTTTGTGCTCTAACACGTTATTGAAGTGCCCCCTAATCGAAATTTTTAAAAAATATTCAATGTACAGAAAATTTGCCCTTTGAGTTTTATTATAGTATAGATTATCTGTGTTTACAAAGTAACTTGTAACGATGACTTTAACCCAGATAAGCCTGAAACTATTTTTGTCTTAGAAAGTTGCGATTTTTTTATATATTCTTAATTATTGCCTCAGTATTTCAGGAAAAATAGTAAAAAAAATTAATGTCCCTCGGAAAAGCTGGAAAATGACATCCCATGTATGGGTCGGTCGGCATAACATATACTATTTACTAAGAAGTTTTTAACAATGTATGGAGGCATAAATAAAATACTTTTTGTTGCATAAAAGTATTATTAATTATTATTGTTTTAGTAACAATTAAGTTTTTGCGAACATTTTATACTGAATGGTAACTAAGAAAACACTCTTTAGGATATAAACGTATATTACACTTCACGCAAAAATAATTGCAGTTTCTTTTACATACTTTGCATTTCAGAATCTTGCTATCATAGCTTATTAGGTGACCGATGTTACCTAATAAGCTATGTTAGCAAGATACTATGACAAAATAAAGGGAAATACCATTTTTTTCCACTGATGCTGGTTCTGTACAGGCCTATAACCCCTCCCATATTTTCATTATATGTTTTGACAATGTGTAGCTGGTCAACATGCACATATTTTTTCAAATGTTGAGAGAAACGCCTTGTTTTTAGTAAAGGCTCAACATATTCCACATTAGAGGCAATGGTAACAACACTGTTATCGTTCCATTTGCAAACAAGTATCTGTTCTTCTAAACTTGCCTTGTAAGCAAAACTTCCACGGTCAGTTTTTTTGAAAGCCTGGTTGAATGGCAAGGGGCACTTGGAGACTCGATTTTCACGAACTGTACCGGTCGCTTTCTAGTTTCTATTTTTCAGTTCGTGTAAAAGAGGGATAGATGTGAAATAATTATCAAAAAAAAGATGAAAAGTATTGTTAGGGTACATGTTTTGAAGAGTATTTGCATACTGTAGTATTACACTACCAGGTCCACTGCTGGACATAGGCCTCCCATAACTTGCGCCACTCTGACCGGTCCTGAGCCTTCTAAATCCAGCGGATGCTCGCTGTCTTCTTTAGCTCGTCAGTCCACCTGGTCGGGGGGCGTCCTATGCTCCTTGTTCCGAGACGTGGGCGCCATTCGAGGACCTTTCTTCCCCAACGGTTATCGGTACTTCGCACTATGTGGCCAGCCCATTGCCACTTCATCCGGCTAATTCTTTGAGCTATGTCGGTTACCCTTGTTCTTCTACGGATTTCCTCATTTCTGATGCGATCACGGAGAAAAATACCGAGCATGGCCCTCTCCATAGCCCGCTGCGCTACCACACTACCACCAAGTCCAAATTTCTTGTAAACAGCTGGTAATTGTGCGGACTGTCCTTGGTAAGGATCGAACCAAATTACATACCCTAGACGAGTAGCCCCAACCCAATATTTGTGTCCCCATCTAATTGGCTTACTTTTTGTTTTGCACTGATGGAGGACGAATTACTGTATCTTCTAGTTCGGCAGATGTAGATGGCCTTGGCTGTTGAAGCAGCTGTTCAATGCGAGATCTTTTCTGTAAACTAGCCAAAGAAATCTCATCTTCACTCTCCGACTCAGAATCAGTCTGATTGCCATAAGTAGCTTCAGCAGGTGCACGTAAAATTGAACCAGGCAGGTTATGTATAACAATATTTATTATCCTCTTCTCCTGAATCTTCATCAGTAACCGCAGTATTAGCATTATCTGGTGGTTCAAATGTTATGCATTCTGGGACCGGGTTATCATTAGGTATTCTCTAACTCGTTCAAAATTTCGTGTACCGATAAAGGTTTTGATCTGAAATAGGAAAAAAACAAAATATTTAGTAAAAACTTTCAATTTATTATGGTTGTGCCGACAGACCCATACCCAGGGTTCATAGAACTTGCGGCCATATAAAAGTGACAAAAAGTTAGGTTTTTACTATTTTATTTTCAACATAAATACTAAAATGTTTCTTAGTTTCTATTTTTACTTCTATATTTTTAAAATTATAACAATAGTAAATTATAAACTTACCTTTTTGAGGACATGTTGTACAATTTCCAATAAAAATATATTCAATCACGTGAAACACCAAGAAAGTAATCAATTCACTGCGATACTTGTCACTACAATTAACAGTTATCGCCTAAAGCTTCAAAAAAATGTGTAACTTGGTTGAAATAAATCAAATAATGAGGGTAGATTTTTTTTATTTTTACGAACCCATGTATGGGTCGGTAGGTTTATCTGGGTTAATAAGGCAAAGTGCATTGATATTATATAAAGCGGGACTTTAAGAAAAATCGTCCACGAAAATATAGTGGCAGTTGCAGACATCTGCAATTCATTTTTGTCAAAGCAAAAGATTCAAATAAGGTGATCAGGTTGTTAGAATAAAACACGAAATGGGAACGTTTTTTCAGAAAAACATATTTCATCATTTATTTTATTACTTTTCCACGGTGAGTCAAACAGGACTATGTGGATATTTATGAGACTACTAAGCAAAATTTTATTATAATTCTAGATAATAAAAAAAATATTTTATATAGTTACGTTATACACTTATGTTAAATAATATAATCTCTCTTATAATCAAAAGTAAAACTAATGTAATGTAAGATCTTATAAATAGAATAATTAAAGCTTTCCAAAGCTTTAAGTTTCTGTTTTCTAATTCCGAACCTTGAAACGTACCCAGTGGCTACCCTCAATTTTTATGTTAAAACCTTCCTTAGCCAGTCTGACAGGCCGTCGGAGCTTCTCGGACGGGAAGACTTCCATTCGAAGCAGAATCTGGTATATCAGCATCTTTAGTTCACACAGAGCAAAGCGCGATCCTGAAAACAAATACTATAATTGTATGGTTTATTACAATGTATCCATTCTTGTATAGATTAAGCAGAAGGGGGTATTTTACGGTATTGGTTATTCAATAACATTCCTTTTCTTTGTACCATGATATATTTTCAGTTCTCTTACAATAACAATCTCTACAACGCCGTGATCAATAATCGAATGCCATAGAATGTCCTACGTATGTTCCAAATAGATTGACATATTCCATAATCTAAATATTTAGTTTTTCTACATGACTTCTTGTATGACAGCATCTGCATCGGCCGATCGTTGTTGAACCAAAGAGGTTGCCCGCCGACATAGATAACTAACTAGCTGACTTGGTAAAGAACAATGCCCAAAAATTATTTTTTATTTTTTGTAGCGTCTTAAAACGTCAGTTATACCGAAGCAATTCAATTATTTTTTTACGTATTTTAAAATTAATACCTGTGCCCGTATTACCCAGCGTAAAATAATTTTATTAATAAGTGATGAATTGACTATAATAACAATTATGTCAACAATGTCCATTTTCATTCGGGCACTCACTTCGATACATAGCTTGTATCAAGCAATCTGGCCAATATTACACACATAATTTCGTTATAAATGTTGGTAACAAATGTAATGATGTCAAATTTCCATTTCCGGTAGTCAATCAAAAAAAAGTCAGAATAAAAAATAATGGTAAAAATTACGTTCTCCCCTACTCTATGACTGAATGGTTATATGAATTCAATCTCAAAATACTTTGGTTCTGGGGTGTGTCTGCTGAAAATTCTTATATATCTAAGCTCAGAAATTAAATCGGCGATTTTTAGATTTTATTTTATTTTAAGACGCTAAAGTTGAAAATGAAATAAAACAATGTATGGCAGTTGGGCATTGTTCTTTTGTTCTGTCAATCATTCCGATAAAAAGTTACGATACGATAGGATACCTAAACAGTTCCTGGGTCCGAGTCCAAACGGCATGTAGGCGAAAGGATTTATCTGATGCTTTTTCTCCTCCGAGAACCGTTCAGGATCGAACTGCTCCGGATCAGGGAAGTATTCTGGATCATGGTGGATTGCACACGTCGGTACTGACAAGCATTCTCCTTTACGGATCTACAACGAGGAATGTTGAGTTGATTACAAATACAATGAAACAACTCTACATTATATAAATATTGCGTATGGGCCAGAGCACCTTTTATTTGTGCTGACATGCAATAGCTGGAACACTGTTTATAAACAAAAAAAAAATGTGGCACTCGGGGACTGACGCGGTATAGCTATTGCATAGCATTTTTTATAAACTTATGCAATTATAATTATTTATTTATTTTTTATTTATGCAGTATTTTTTTTCTTTGATATTAATTCAAGTTTTTCTTTGATATTAATTCAAGTTACACTTGAGCGTGGTGACTGATAAGAAAACATTTTTTTCTTTTATTGAATAAATGAGAAGTTTTAGTTTAGTTTTAAAATATTTTATTATCTTACAATACATGTAGGTTATTCAGGAATTTTATTTCATACACGTTATCATTAAAAATACAGTGTCAGTTAATTCAGTATCAGGTAGTATCATTTAATATTGAGTTAAATAAAAATTAATTAATATTTTGAAATAATTTAATTTACGAATCTCTATAGCCAAACTATATGTGTTAAGCGCCATCTGTGATTAATTTTGTATCTACGTAGTGTATTCTAATATTACTTTGCTACTTATCGTAATAGTTCTCGTAATAGAACATAGATGGTGTTTTTACAAGTATTAATATTAGGAAATAAAAGTATCACCGCTGTGCCGGTCGGAGTGGGGGGGGTGTTAGGTTATTTTCGTTACGGAATTTTTGGATTCGGTCTCCACGCTCAAGGCCCGCGATAGAAGCTATGCAATAGCTTAAAAATATTATCAAATCAAACATTACGTTTCAGTATAATGTAATGTATAATAATTGTATTATATAATATATGTATTGTAGAAGATAAGAAGAAATATTGAGAACTGGGAGTATAAAAGGAGGAGCAGACCAGCTTCTAAAGGCAAACCGAATTAGATTTACGAGAGTTGCACACAATTATTATATGATATTATATTTACATAACAATAAATAATCTGTGCCATAAATGTGTATTGGTGTAAAGTGCACAGTAGTCATCATTCATAGTAATAATCTCACAATGTAATCGGAAGCAGCTTTTTCGTTTGGCTTGCCTATGTTGTAGTCTTTGACGCACAGCCTGTCCAAAATCATTGCCGGAGGCCAAAATCTTAGAACCTCTGTAAATAAAAATAATGATACATAGAATATGTTGATATTATACTGATTGTTAAGTCATTTAATTTTGTCGGCGACTTTTAAATTTAAGCAAAATTGTCACCAGTCTGATTTGGAAACTCTGACCTTAAGAAGCATTCGGGAGGAAAGATGACTTGGATTATAATTCTATCGTTTCATACTGTAATATGATGCCTCTCGAGATAAGTATTTTTACTTTCTCATCTTCTCTTTATTTACTTTTCTTATCATAAAATAACAGAGTAAATACTACTCACCAGATACAACCATGTCCAAGTAGGTCATGTTCTGTATGGAGGCGTAGTCGATCTTTCCGTTGTTCTTCGCGTCAAACTCCTTGATCTCCTGAGCCAAGCGCTCCTGCACCTCCGGGTGCATGGCTATTTCGTGCAGGGACAATGACATGGCCGAAGACACCGTTTCGAATCCCGCGATGAAGAACAGAACCGCTTGGGCAATCAGGTCATCGTCCGACCATACTGAAATCAAATTGCTAAAGTGAATAATAACGTAATTATATAGAGTGAAACCTAAGAACTTCCTGAAATTTATCATATTTACCCTGTTCATTAAACGAAAATGAAACTAGAAGCACTTTGACATGGGCAATAGATAATAATATTTGGTCACACACGACCTCCAATCCACCGCCCCCTGGTTTTTAAAAACATTACATATTACCTCTTGCGGTACTTTTCTTGCCAATTGAAGATTCTTCGACGACTGAAAAACCAGCTTCTTTTGTATCTCCATTCGAAAGGTCTTCGTGCGATAGTTGTCCTGAAATATTAGACGATATGAGTTACTCAATTGTTAGACCCATGTATTTTTGATAAAATACATTAATTCGATAGCGTTTATTAATAGCTATTTTTATGCATAAATATATATAATTTTTAGAATCTTTAAACTTTCCATAACAATGGGTTGCCCACGTGAGCTAATGTTTTGTTTTGTGATAATTAACTCAAACAGCACTTGGTTTATCAGTTATAGGTACATAAGATAACTCTGAATTGTTTACGGATTTATGTAAACAGCTTTGTAATATTCATATATGTGTATTGAATGTGTTGAATATACATCAGTAATGAAATGAAATGAAATGAAATGAAATGAAATAATCTTTATTCATGTAGGTATCACTGATACTCTAACATAACATTTTATACCTAGTCCCATAAAAGAACGTTGCACTTTAGAAAGACGGTACGAAGAGGTAGCCAATTGATGCATCCTTCTTGTTTGACAATTTGAAAAATCACAATTTTGTTTATATGCAGTTATGTTATTCCGTATAAACACGAGTTTGAGTTCACCACGTTGGCCAATTGTGGACTAAAACGTCAATGTGGACGTAAATCTAGTATTTAACATCAGCAAGGCTATTCTGTTTTGTAACTCGACAGCGGAATCCGCGATAAGTTTCAAAATTGAAGTTCGAGTTCGAGACTCACTTCACTTTGCAAGTGCGTACTAAATGATTAGAGAATGGCATATCAAGATCTCGGACTCGAACTTCAATTTTGAAACTTATCGCGGATTCCGCTGTTAAGTTACAAAACAGAATAGCCTTGCTGTTTGCAAGCTCTGTTGCATCATATTTTTTTGAGAATTTTTTTCTATTTTTTGCGAGTTTGAATTTGCAATAAACTGAGAATATTATATTCCACATAGTCACCTTTCTTAGCCTGCATAAGGAGGTGGATCATGTCCGGTCTGATGATTTTCTTGGCCTCCCGATCGCCCATGGTGTCCAGAACGAGGCTTCTGAAGAATTTTGTTGTCGCCTCGTTAAGCAAGGTGAGATTCAGTCTCTAAATAAAAAAAAATATCTTTTGTATAAAGCGATTTGACTGTAGCCATATATTGATGATTTTAAAAGTTCTTTCGTAAAAATTCTAAAAGTATTATTGTATAGAAAGATAATTTATCTGGACATAAAAGCACTCGAGGTAATTCCGACGATGGTGTTTTTTTGTGAACTAAACAGAAACATGAACTAATTAATGAAATAAACGTAACGAATAAAAAATGTCTTAAAGGGCATCAACGAGACTGTATCAATGACTTTATCTTACTTAGCAGTAGATAGCTAACCTTCACAACAGCGGGATACGTTGCGAACAGGAATACAATTAGAAGCTGTTTAAACTTGAACGTGGCGGCAGTCTTCCCCATCTCGTAGAAAGTGTTGTTTTCGTCCGTGTGGGAGTCCACCTTCAACCCGAAGGCGCAGGAAGCAATGACGTCATTGGCATAGCGAGAGGTCAGATCTTTAACATCTACATCCATAAAGCCTGTTCGGGAAAGTATTTTTACATGAGCAAGTTTTGAATCTAATCTTATTGTAATTTTGCCTGTACATTTTTCCTGACGTATTGTGTGGAGAACATTGTCCTGAAGTTGACCTTTATGATTACAAACGAATCCAACGGTGCTGAACTGATTGGCCGTGATCCTTAATTTATTTAGACGGCTCATTTAAATCATCCAGTTGAATCATCTGACATCATATGAGCCTATATGAGATCGAATATTGAGACATAGTTATAATCTATATTGTTCTAGGCAATATTAAATTATTTCATCCGCTTTATCTACAACTATTTTGATAACTTAATTTTTATTGTTGTTATTTTTTGTTTTTATTGGTCAATGATCTATATTGTTAAACCCAGGTGACACCGGGGCTGGACAACAGTTTAATAATAAATGTTATGTATTAAAGAGATGACACGACCTTGTGGCGCAATTGGTAAAACCCCGCCTGCCAACTGAACATTACCGACTTCAATCACCGGCCAAATTAAATAAATATTTTATATGCCAGATGAATATTGGTACAATGGCTTTAGTGCCTTGATTTTTAAGTCATATAAATGAGTGCTCATTATTAATTGTTTTAGAAAATAAATACAATTCTGTTTACCTCCTGCTGCTTCAATTTTATTTTCCAGCACCTTCAGCATCTGTTGACCAACTTCTTCCATGAAGGGCACCATCAACTTGATCTTGGAGCTGGTGAAAGCTGGACTGAGGGTCGATCGCATGTCCTTCCATTCCTGCCCTGGTGAATAAATTCTCAAAGTGAAATAATTGAAAAAAAAATTATATAAATAACTAAACATGACGATAAAAAGCAGTTATGAATACAGCCCGTGCCAATGTTCTTAACAAAGGGGTAAAATGTATTAACTCATCATTGTCCTCATTAGAGGACAACGATCTTCAGAAGACATACAAGGTCTGCTATGGAAAAGGTTGTACAAAAATATGTACCTCTTAACGAGAATAAATTCCTTGCAAATAATGGCTGGTTTTCACCAATAAATACGCGATGATCGAGGAAATGTTCGAAGTCTTTAACGGTTATCTTCTTTATCAAGTCCAAGTCCCGAACCACGACCATAGGAATCAGGAATTCATATCTTCCAACAAATCTGTGGGAGAAAAATATATCGAAATTTGGACCAGAGTAGACGATACAGCTGACGTAAAATATACATACATTCATTTCCCGCGGCTTTGCCCGCATTTTCACAAGAGAACCTTCTTAATACTGATAGATAAAAAAAAACCAGGCATTTTACAATACATGATTTCTTAATGCAATAACAAACTAAGGGCTTGGATTTTTTGCTATTTCGTGAGGTATTTTAGTAGAGAAATCCCCAAATGCGCCAGCAACGGCACCGTCGGTAGTCACATTTTTAATATTCACATTTAAATATTCCTTTACCTTACCAATTATGTTCCACATTTTGATTTTATCAACAGATTTCATTTGATAACATAACAACCGTGTTGGCTAACAGTTGTTTACCTCTTACTTATACAAATTACTTATTCATGATGACAGGTAGAAAATGCTGTATTTCCATGAATTAAGATAAGCCGTGAGTTATCAACAAGTCATCATTATTGTTCGTTTAAAAAGCATGTGCTAATTTCGTGATCTTTTTTATGTTGTGACAAGTCAAACGAGCAGAGGTCACTTGATAGTCAGTGATCACCGACATTAGCAACATAAGGGGGTCACCAACGCGCTGCCAGCCAAGAAGGAACTGATGGACCCACTTGTTGAAGTACTCATGATATAACACAGAGAACGTGTATGTCATGCGTGCACATGATAGCATGGAACATTGATGTAGGAAGTTCGTTCCACACAATAATAAGAATATTCAACGGGACACCGTTGCGTCATTGGTCGTCGGTGGAGCCCAGAAAGGGACACTTAAATCCCTATCATCATTTAAATAAGTCCACTTTCGATTCCATTCGTACTACCACCCTTTTAGGACTCTAGGTTCAAATTCAATAGTACTCGATTCCGGTTTCCCGTGTGTTCCGAGCTTGGAAAATTCAGTCACTAGCAATGAATATTCAATGAAACAAAAAATAAATTCAAGTAATAAAAATCTCATAACTAAAACAAATAACTAATGATGTTTTTATATGGGATAAGTTAATGATTGACCACAATCCCACCTGAAGAAAGTGGCGATGAAATCCAAGATGAAGAACGCACTACCTTAGTAAAAGGCTATTCAATCTTCTCTTGAAGACACCTACGTTGCCTGTGGACGGGAACACCCACGCGGGTAAGCTTTCACTAATCATAAATACACGAATTTCCTTTACTTTTATCTTACCTTTCTTCTGGAAAGCTGAAATACAGTTCTAGAAGATCGTCAATCAAATGTTTTTGCCTCGTAAGTATTCCGAACATGTTGCCCAAGAGGGGAAGAGGCTTGAGAGTCTTGACTCCATGTCTGCTAAACTTGGAGTATACTTGGCGGAAGTACAGCGTCAGCGCTGCGATGAGTACCACCGTCCATATCAGTATCAGCATAGCCTGAAATAAAAATCAAAAATGAATTCATCTGCGGTCAATTTTTGTCACCGCTCAACACCATGTAAAACCAGGTTGCACCAACTCTATCTGGATACCTGGCATTCGTCCACATTTCGGTTTCCCCATCATTTCTTACCCCGCACGTGTATCTGTGGAACGAACTTTCTACATCGGTCTTCCTTCTCTGTTATGATATAGAGTCCTTCAAAAAGAGGATTCATTGCTTTCTGGCCTGCAACGCGTTGGTGACGCCCCCGGTATTGCTAATGCCCATGAGCGGCAGTGATAATTTACTACCAGCTGACTCATCTGCTCGTTTGCCTACTCACAATTATTGAAATGAAAGAAACATTAAATATTTTCCCCAAACTTACAAATAATATTATACTACAATATAGCAGTGTAAACCGCATGTAAACTGAGACCTACGCGCACAGACAAACATTTCAAAAATCATTGTTTTAATATAAAAATACATGTCATTATCTGTTACGTTAATAAATACTCGCAATAATGCCATATTTTTGTTAACAGTAGGTACTCATGAAATACATATGTTACCGAGAAAATACAACTGTTTCTTAAACAAAACGCAATTACTTGTCTCATTATCACTAAATGCCCTTGTGTGGTGTAATATACTCATAAACAAATCAACTTACTATTTATAGATTGCTTTACAGCGAAATATTTTTTTTAATTCACAAATTTTAAAATCCGTTGCTATCTGGTAACGCGTATCGTGTCAACTGGCCTCGTTCAAGGCTACTCTGGGAATAAAATTTGCGACGCAATCTAAGATTTATATACTGTGCTGACCCCAGCTATTCTACTGCTTCAATCAGCCGCTACGACTCGTCTTGTTCTGTCTAGGAGCTTGAGAGGCAGTTCTTTTTCTCTCTTCTCTCTCGGCTGGCAACTGGCAACTTAACGGTGATTTCTATGGTAGTCCCGTCTGTTAAACACTTCGCTTGTTACATTGATCAGGCGACAAGTTTAGATTAAAATTAAATAATTCCCCTTTACTGCTTCCGTTTCACATAAAGATTTACAATTGCTTCCATGTAGAATTAGCATTTGATATCATAATTTTTCACTCTGGCCAATAATACTGTAATAAGAAGTAGGAGAGCAAAGTTTTCGCTTAAGTTTGTCAGTAAGAGAATTTTATCTCATTGTCTATACATGAAAGAAATAATGAAAAAAAAACAATTACAGGTTTGGTATGAAAGAGAAATGATATTATTTAAAAGTCGAAAGAAAAAGTTGTTGTCTTCTCAACTCGATCATGATTCGAATGTTACGTTGAAACTGTACATTGAATAATGTAAAGAAAAACAAATTAAACTACTTCGTTTAATGTATAATACCCAAATATAAAAACTTTATAATTAAACAGCAATAAAGGTATTCGCAATCATTTTATTTGCATTTCCTTCTATCTACATTTATAAAAATAATTCAATATTTTCCTTGGTCATGGCATAACGCGTGAACAGCTAGACCGATTTCGCTAAATCTTATTTTGTTGTTTTCGATATGCCTAAAATTAGAGTTGCAAAATGTAGTCGTCAGTAATACTCCGTTGGGATAGGCGTGACATGCGAACGGGGAGGTACTTTGAAACAACATCTTTTTTACGATACGATACGATTTACGATTTACGATAAGATACGATTTTTTACGATATAATAATCTAGCTCGTGTCGTATATACTGGAATGAATCGTAAAGATAAAGGCACTTAGTTTGTTGAAATTAGTACAAGTCATTGTGGTTACTGATATAATTATCTCGAGAAAAATAGTAAACAAGATAAAATGCGAACGAACTTAAGAAAATCTTCGATAACAATGCGCATTACATGTAAGTATATTTGAAGAGCCAGGAGGGCCCTCCTGGTTCACTAGATCTCATCTTCTATAATTATGTCGGTAGGTGGGCGTGGAAGTAGAAATAAATGTAATCAGATTATAATCCACGTATTTTAATCGTTTGCACTAAAATCACAATACGATTAGATGGTTATTGATGGTTACACTTTGTAATCAACCCAATTAAACTTTAAAGTAACTTGATGGCAAAGATACAAAGCGATTCGTCACATGCGTGGTGCGCGGGCGCCGTCTCGTTTAAAAGTGTCATTCAAGATGGCTGCCCGTTCTACCAACGACAATGACGCTCTGCTAGGTTGACATCAACCGTCAAGTCAACCTTGTTTGACGTAAACGCCGTCATATTATACTGGTTAGTATTGATAGGGGTTAGTCACAATACATATTGTTTACTAACAACATCTACATTTTTCGTTCAATTTCAAGCGATAAGTACGAGTAGTCTGTATAATCTGATTTATTTTTTAATACAACTATTTTTATCTTCTGCGGACGTATCATCATTAAATAGTAAGTATTTTGATTGTGTAAATTATTAAAAATAACAATGTTAAATATAATTTACCATACGATACCTCATTAAAAATATATTTTCTAAATAATCTTATATATATTTAAAAATAAATATTTATTTTAGATAAATCGAATTCCTGGTGACAATACTGCAAAAAATCACCTTTCCTTGTAAAATTATATCGTCAGGCTTGAATGAATATACCACAACAACGTTATTAGGTAGGTACATAGAGTTGGGTAGGGATAGTCCAGTATGGTTCGGTATAAAAAGGAAAATAAATACAAAAAAAAATGAGAGGTGTCAAAGGATACCCGGATGGAACGAAGTTCCTTTCGATTTAAGTATTGTTTTGTTGTACAGCGCCATTGTAGAAACTTGGAATGTCAAATATGATTTGAATTCAAATAATAAAGAATACTTTGTAAATAGAACATAATATATCATTTTAACAAATAATAATAGATGTCGCTACAAAAATGTACTCTGAATCACGCTGTTGAGATTCTTTGTAAAACATATAAGTAATCGACCTAATGACATGAATGTCGGTTCGGTTCGGGTTTATTCAGCCATCTCTGTAAAACTTTCTGAATCACTTCAAAAAGTGGTGTGGTCATTCTTAAAATCAAAAAGTGTCGAAATTTTCCGTCTAGCCCTCTTTCACAACGCGCGATAAGGAACATCGTTCCAAAAAAAATTTTGTAAAAAAACTTTCACTTCGAAAATCGAGGTCACATAAACCTCTGACCATGTCGTCCACGCCGTCTCTATGACCATGCTGTCAGGGACACAATAATTGTACCTGGGTTAGCAAAAGCTGAGCCTCTTCCTTTGCCCGCACAACATACCGCCGAACAAGTATAATTTTATTTTTTAGTTCTTTATTGATTTAATTGTTTGAGGAATATTGAACATTGTCATTTCTATGAGTTATAAACCGCTTCATTAGATAAATATTTTTCTGCTACTGATTCCGTTTTTATGTAAAAACAAAAACTAAAACTGTGATAGTTTTCTTAAAAATTTACCCACGTAAATTCTAACGGTCAAGAAATAAACGACCCGGTACTTTGGAACAGGGAAATAACGAATCCGAAAATTGTACGAGAGGGAATGTAAATTTTTTTATGCCTTTTTACTTGGCTTACCCTGATTTTGTAGGTCAAACCTTGAAAGCTTACACCTTTCTCCTAACCTAAAGGGTTGACATTTTATTTATTGCTTTAGTCCTGATGACGATGCATTTTTGTGATAAGCTCGACCTGATACTACACAGACTTGGCTCCAGACGAACGAATTTCTTAACGGTTAATAGCACAGCTACTATTTTTTTACTTTAGTAACATTAATACTATAAAACATGCATTTATTTAAAAAAGCAAAGCAACAACCCATAGTTGTCCCACTGCTGGGCTCGGGGTCTCCTCTCACAATTTGAGGGGTACAGGATGTGCTCGGTGGGTACAGGCCATAGTCTACCACGCTGGCCAAGTGCGGATTGGTAAACTTCACACACCTTTGAGAACATTATGGAGAACTCTCAGGTGTGCAGGTTTCCACACGATGTTTTCCTTCACCGAAGCAAGTGATAATTAACTTATAATACGCACATAATATTTGAAAATTAGAGGTGCGTGCCAGGATTTGAACCCGGACCCCCGCGTTCGGGAGACCAACATTCTAACCACTAGGCTATCACTGCTTATTTGCATCACTGCATTTATTATAGTTTTGAAATTATCAACTTGTCTAAGTCGACATTTTGTCCCCAGATCATGCTTCTGATGATATGGACTGTGGTCTTCTTGGCCTTGGCGGTGTACCTCCGTCAAGTGTACTCCAGATTCAGCAGCTATGGGGTGAAAACCATCACGCCACTTCCCTTAATAGGCAATATGTTTCGTGTATTCACAAAACAAAGACATATCTCTGATGATATCAAGGAGCTGTACTTCAAGTATCCTAAAGAGAAGTAAGCCTTTTTAATTTCCCTATGATTCATTCAATACTTCGATATGTAATAATATTACACACAATATAAATAACATGTGAGACATAATCTAAAATTTTAACAAAAAAGAACCGACTTCAAATGAAGTAAATTCAATAAAAAAAGAATCATCAAAATCGGTTCACCCAGTCCAAAGTTCTGAGGTAACAAACATAAAAAAATACAGTCGAATTGAGAACCTCCTCCTTTTTTTGAAGTCGGTTAACAAAGTAGTATTTTTTTTTAATTTTAACAATAAATCGACAACGTTATATACTTTTTCATCTACTTCTTTCTTTTTTCCCTTCTTTTTCATATTTTTCTAATGATCAATTAAATTGGTACAGTAACAGTTGTAGTATTTAGTAATCTGCAAACGTATTTTTTACCTTTCCATGCAGATTTGTTGGGAGATATGAGCTTCTGAACCCGTTTCTGGTCGTTCGAGACCTGGATTTAATAAAGAAGATTACCGTTAAAGACTTCGAGCATTTCCTAGATCATCGTCCATTGGTTGACGAGAAGAACGAGCCGATATTCGCGAGAACTTTGTTAACTTTAAGAGGTAAAGTTATATCAACATTTACACTAAAAATCTTTACCACATTTAGAATAAAACTATAAACTATCGTACTACAAACTCGGCGTCCTACATCGCAATATACAATTGCAATTGCAATGAAGGAAACCAAGCATACTACCAAAAAAACAACGCAGAATAGTGCAGACAGAGCACTGCACGGGGTAAATAAAATGGTGATTCACATGCAACAAAATGTATAATACTAAAAACCTAGGTACAAAATACTATTGCAACAGTACTGTGTGCCGTAATTCACCAGACAAGTTACATTTTGAACTGATTTACTGTTTTGTGCTGGCCATACACGATCGACTTTACTTGTCAAGTTTGCAGTTTGACTTGATGTGCCATCCAGTTTGCATGAGATAGTTATACCATACACTGTCAAGTTTACTGGATGCCGCGTCAAGTCCGCTGCAAACTTGACAAGTATACTTAATGGTGTATGGCCAGCATTAGGGAATTATTGTGATACTTCTTTATATAATATATTTGTCGGCTTACAAACGAGCAGACGAATCACCTCAGTACCACCAAAGGTAAATAAAGGTAAACCTCTTTGGTAATACATAGAAAACTATATTTGAGAAAAAAATTGATCTCAAGCCCTCACCTGGAAAACCACAAGTCGTTTAGCGACCCACTCTAAGATAATATAGAAAAGGAAATATTTTTTACGCCAGTTTTCACAACAAAATTAATCTTAAATTATTGAGGGCGGTAGTTAGCCAGTATCGAAACCTAATCACAATTAGTTTAGCTTGCTATTGTGTCCCTAGTATAAATCTGATAATAAATCGTTTTAATATGATGCATCCTCTTTTGAAGAATGAAATGCGTTTTAATAGATGGGATGAATTATGTTAGACCGTTCTGGGCACGAGCCGAGGTTGTTGTCGCTTTATAGTACTTTACACCTTCGAAATGTGTTTAAATAGTTATTTTTAGGATGATTTTTAAAGTTATCGCCTAACAATCAATGTACCTACTTTGTTGTTACTTTTAACTTTAATAGTTTTGGTAGATTTAACAAATCTGAGGCCATGTAATTCCCTCTTCCTCTCCCTCTTTCTCTCCCTCTCCCTCTTCCTCTCTGGAACAATCCCATCATATATGATTTTTGCGTAATTTAAACCGTTTACGCAGCGCACGCAACGGAAGCTCTCAAGAAGGAATATTTTTTCCCGTTTTTGCAACATTTTCCATTGTTACTTAGCTCCTATTGGTCGCAGCGTGATAAGTCTTCCTCGATAAATGAACTATCCAACACAAAAATAATTTTTCAATTCAAATCAGTTGTTCCTGAGATTAGCCCGTTCAACCAAACAACCAAACTCTTCAGCTTTTAATATTAGTATAGATTAATAAACATGTGCAATGTACACGCTGGGAATATATTATATCAATTATTTAGTCAAAGATGTCAAAGTCAAAGTCAAAATATTTTATTCATATAGGTATCACTGATACACTTATGCACGTCATTTTTTGGCTTTTCGGAAGGTGCTTTGTCGTGGAGGAGAAGAAAAGCCTAAAGAAACTCCTCAGCACATCTTTTAAAAAAATATTACAAAAAAAGATAATAATACAAAAGTATTTACTATTCTGAGCGGAACTGGTTGCAGAGCTGGTCATTTCCATGCGTCTTTGTCATTTAAATACTCGTCTACACTATAATATCCCTTGCCTAACAATTGTGTCTTTACGCGTTTTTTGAAAGTTTCTATTGGCAAGTCACGTATTAATTTTGGGATTTTATTATAGAAATGTATACCAAGCCCTATGAAAGATCGCTGCACTTTACTTAGGCGGAACGAAGGCGTAACTAATTGATGCATTCTTTTCTTATGGCGATTATTAATATCAAAATTTTGTTTATACGCGTTTATATTCTTCCGTATAAAAACTACATTGTTGAAGATATACTGGGAAGCTACTGTAAGTATACCTATTTCCTTGAACTTTTCACGCAAAGATTCCCGAGACCTAAGTTTATAAATAGCCCTAACAGCCCGTTTCTGGAGTATGAAAATTTGTTTTATATTGGCTGCTTTGCCCCACAGCAAGATGGCATAAGACATAACACTGTGGAAATAAGCAAAATAGACTATCCTAGCAGTTTCGACGTCTGTATACTGCCTTATTTTCCTAACAGCAAAAGCAGCCCTACCGAGTTTTGTCGCGAGATTTGTTATATGTGGGCCCCATTGAAGTTTACTATCTAAGGTCACCCCTAAAAAGACCGTCGATTCCTCCATATGCAATGTTTCGTTATTTAGTTTAAGAGATTTGCTGACTTTTTTAACATTAGGTAGCACAAACTCTATAAATCGATGATCTAGGGTGATCCCAGGTGGCATGCTTAGGTCGTCAGAACAAGGCAAGCCTAATTGTGTCGTACAACCCAGGATCTCGGGATCTTTGGCCCGATAACACAGAAAACTCCATTCTCTACGTATAAAATTTACCAATAAATAATATGAGTGTTAACAGCTGCAGAGTGATGATAGTAAAGCAATGATAGTAAGCTGGGCTTTTCGGCTTGTATGGTTGGTGCTACACCACTGGGTGATCCCAACATTCTTATCCAAAGTACTGATAATACTGATACAGCTTTTTCTAAAATTAATTCAGATTGTATTATTGAGAATGTTTTCACCAGGGCAAGAATGGAAGGACATGCGGTCAACCCTCAGTCCAGCTTTCACCAGCTCCAAGATCAGGTTGATGGTGCCCTTCATGAACGAAGCTTGTGCACAGATGCTGAATGTGCTGGAAAAGAAAATCGAAGCGGCAGGAGGTACATACAATATTCTGATACAGTTTTCCTATAATTATTTTATGTTCACACTTATCACAAAATTTATCAGCACAATCTTTCATCTCCACTGGAAAATCTATTAGCCTCAATTTATTATCACATAATTGTGTAGAGAGATTAGTGTGTTCACTAACCCTGTGTCCCCAAATAATATGTGCTGGACCTGAGAGCGACCTACACTAATTTTACAATCAATCTCCATAGGACAGTGATCAGCCCACGTCACATCATTTCAAACTTCTATCCTTTCGATATATTTCCTAGCCATATTAGTTACAAGGCAATGGTCTAACCACCGTGAGCAGCCATGAGCCTCGCTGTGGTATATGTATACACGTCTGTCTTCTTTGCCATCATTTCATAATCCGCACATACCCACAGCTGCTCATCACAAAATTGAAGGCGAAGAAATTCATTAAAAAATAGCTCCCGGGTGGGCGTTAAAGTCGCCTAGCATAAAAGCTATACTAATACAGATCCCCATTAAAGAAAATAACTCCTTCTGTTTGTCTTTGTTGTAGCCGATGTCTATGGGAGATTGTCTATTATCTTGTTACGTTTTAACAAACACCATATAGCGTTATTTATTTTGACAATGTGTTGAATCCACGGTGGAATCCCGCAGCAATATCACGCCAAACTAAAGACCGCTTGGCTCCAGAACCTCAATTGCTTCAAGTAGCTGATTAATCAAGTTCGCTGCAATAAGTTTAGTTTTAAGGCAAATAAAAGTGTTATTGTGACGTCACCACGTATAAATACCACCATAATCAAACAATTGAAACTGGATTACAATAACGTAGATACTTCAAGAAATAATAACCAAATCAAATCTAGAGCTTGAATTACATGTTCTTATGACTAAAATTTTAGGCTTTTCTACACAGAACTTGGCACCCATTTAGATCTTAATTCTTTTTTTGAACATAGCTCTCATTTCACAGTTGTGTTTTGATGAGATTTCAATTAGTTCCTTCAATTGTTAGTATTTGAATATTTCTCAACAGGTTACATGGATATAGAGGTCAAAGATATGACCTCTCGCTATGCCAATGATGTCATCGCTTCCTGCGCATTCGGGCTGAAAGTGGACTCCCACACGGACGAGAACAACACTTTCTACGGGATGGGGAAGACTGCCGCCACGTTTAAGCTTAAACAAATTTTCAATTCATTCCTTTACAGGTCATGTCCAGTCATTACAAAGGTCGGTATCTAGACACGCGGTAGCGTGACAAGCCATGTTCAAGCTATCATAGCTGGCGAGCAGCACCGTGTGGAACGACCACATGAACCATTTGGAGCCACTTTTGACCCCCTCATAACTCAAAAGCTATACATATAGCAAATCAAACGTAGAGCTTGAATTACATTTTCTTGTAACTAAAATTTTAGGCTTTTGTACACAGAACTTGGCACCCATTTAGATCTCAATTCTTTTTTTTGAGCATTTTAGATGCAAATTACGTATCTACTTGTATAATTTTATTTTATATAATAATAAAATATCACAAGATAATTGCGTTTAACTAGACTAGATGATATTCTACATGATTGATACCTTTTTGTCAATGCGTGTCTGGTTCGTGTAGCAAGTTACGTAGTTGCTCCTATGAGAAGTGCTGGTAAATAGTACGTACTAAATTGCTTTGTAATTGCTGCTTCAATAGGGATGTTGACTAATTTTAGGATTCAATTTTATTTTATAGATAGAACCCTAATATTCACGAAAAAATATTATAAAAATAATAATTTTCAATTTAAAAACAAAAATTGATAAATAAAAATCATTATCAAATTTCCCACCAAAAACGTCACGTGACGTCACTAAACGATATTCAATACTATCTGTCTGCAAAGTTTGTTGAATTTCCATATAAAATTGTTCCATTGACGTCATATTCTCAAAATGGCGTTTGAGGTCACGTGACAGTGAGTACAATTTTTAACATTTTAAATTAATGATATTTAATTTATTGTGACTGATTTCAATAAAATAATCATATTATAGGCCTTTAAATGTTACCACTAATATTTTAGATATTTTATATTAATTTATAATTAGTGTCAACATCCCTATTTTCTTAGACTTCCTTCGTTATAAATATCTTTGATGATTTCGATCTCTTCGCTCAACTGCTTCTGAACGACTCTAAGTTGGAAAGATAATCTGGTGTCTTTATGATAATAATTATGTATAGTTACTGCAGTGTTATTGAAGGATTTATAGTCTTTATTACGATCACTGGAGTTTAGGATATAGTGGTAAATTAGAGAGGTTAGTATAAGTTAGGTGAATAAAACGACGTAATGTACACTATTTTCTGTAGGTATTTCCTCGTATTGGGTGTACCATCCTAATACAGTATAATATATTGGCCCATAGATTCAGCCAAAACCCTGCGATATTGAGTGAGAGTCTGACACTTAATAAGGGTTGCGGGTAGTGGACGGAGGTTTATAGCCTGCACGTAAAGGGAGAAGTACACTGGATGCCGTTTATTTTATGGGGAAATTATAAAAGAAAGAATTGACAGAAATAAAAAAAATCTAAATACACTAAATCTGTTAAGTTTTATCTCAACAAAAACATAGAGATGATATAAGAGCCAAGTTAAAAAAGAATAATTTATATCTCAACTAGTAGTAGTAGTAGTGTAGGAAATCCATAACTTTTAGTCACAAGAAAATGTAATTCAAGCTCTACATTTCTATATATAATATTCTTTTATTCTTTTGTTTTTTGAACTTGGCTCTCATTTCACATTTATATTTTCGTTATTTTATAATTCTATATATTCGTTAAGAAATTATTAGTATTTATTGATAAATAATATACCTATTGTTATTTGTAAAATTACTCTATACAGTGAACCCGCTAATTCACTTTAGTTTTTAGATTTTTTCCTTTATATATATATATATATATATTCTACCTTGATGTCAAATAAAAAGTTTCTAGGTCATCTGAAACTAGGTTAGGTTTTTGATCCTACGTCAGTGAGTAAGTAAGCAAAATGCGGGATTTAAACGTTAATATAGACTAACAGCCTTACTAATAAAGTTTTATACACGACGTATACTAGAGGTATACCACTCACACTACTAATAAAACATATTTGACAGTTCAGTTGTATACGTCTGTTGTAAGGAGTGTTTAAATAGTATGAGAAATTACACAGATGTTATTCAGTCGCCGACCCTTGTTTAACAACCTAAATAACCTTAAATTTGACGTGATTTGTTTTAAACAACAATGGATTATTTACATTATTTCGATATTTTTGATGAAATTGATCGTGAAGAACCAAGAAGGAAAAGAAAACACTATAAGAAGCCTTTTGATCCATTTACTTTAGAAGAAACAGACTTTCGAATGAAATATAGATTTAGCAAAATTTATATAAGGAAAATAGTCGAGTTAATTAGAAGTGACATTGAATAATAAAAATATTTATACCTTTTCTAAAATGTCCCAATTCGCAGATCGTTTTCTTTTCACAATAATTTCACTCATTTTCGAAAATTTTTAACAATACAAAATATTTACAACACAAGTAAGATCTATTTATATTTTATTTTCAAGTAAAACGTAGTGGAGTAAGTAAAATGTAGTAAAATAATAATAATAACGCTTCGCTTCACACTCATAGCCCCACACTAGAATTCCCTGTGTCGTGGGTGCCATGGACAACACACAAGACAAGGACATTCACACCCAGACCAAGAACAGAAATCCAAACTCATCATTCAAATTTCCGCCTCGCTGGGAATCGAACCCAGGACCCTTGGTGCGGCGATCCGGCATGGTGACCATTGCGCCACACGGGTCGTCAAATAATAAAACAGCCAACTATTTTAGGATCATGTAGGTAGGTACACTGAGCAAATAACCACTACGGTAGGTAGGTATCTACCTAGTAATCATGAATTGTCAAAATATGTCAATTGACGTTTCTAAGGCACGTTCGAAAACTTAAAATTACTTGATAGATTTTTCAAAATAAATATTCGTTTTAGCCATAGTAAGTACAAAAAACTTGTTTCTATAGATATTAAAAAGATTATTTTACATAAATATGTAAATTTTTCACTAAAAAGTAAATAAATAACATTTTTAGACTTGTATCAAAGTGTTTCTATAATTTGGTCATCTAGTTTCAAAACGTGCCTGATGAATGTTGCCAGAGGTTCTTGTAGTAACTAAATTATAACTATGCAATGCTTACACAACTATTATTAGTAGAGGGAGTGTGTAACCCTTACACAGGGCTTATACAATGTATAAGTATACAGTTGTTTAACAGTCGTTTAAATTATTTTTATTAGTAAGGCTGATATAAACAGGAAAGATTTTATTGTTTATTTGCATTGAATAGGCTCCGAAACTACCGAACCGATTTGAAAAATTCTTTCACTCTTGGGAAGCTACACTATCCCCGGGTGACATAAGCTATATTATATATTTTTTTTACTATTTTTGCCTAAGCGAAGCGAGGGCGATTTCCTAGTATATAAATAATTTTTAATTCTTTTTTTCTATTTTTAATTCTAATTCAGTCTGTAGATAAATCAGTATGTAGATTTCATAGGTTCCGAGTTCTGAAGGGATCAAATGTAGCTCGAAATGGTTTGGGTACGTAATATTGCACATGGCGCTGTGTTACCAGTTTCTTTTTTAACTTTGGCTGGACACGCTGCTGCGTGTCTTGATATTCTATTTCAAAATTTCCTTTTCTTTCACCTTTCTGAACAAAAACTTGAGCGTCCTACTAAAATGAATGATTTTATATAAATACACGGGGCATCATGAAATGAAATGAAATGAAATAATCTTTATTCATGTAGGTATCACTGATACTCTTATGCACGTCATTTTTTTAATCTACCAGCTTAAAAAAATGACGGCATGAAAAATGATGGCATATACGTTTTAAGTATTTATTACTTAGTAGGTAGAAAAATATAAAGCCTTTTAAAGTGGACATAAAGTCCATATAAGATTACAAGTGGCAAATGATAATGACAAATCAATGCGATAAAATTGATTATGATAAAGTTCAGTGTGCATGTCATGAAGTCGTCAAATTAATGATCTAAAAGCTCCAACGAAAGAGGTAACTGAAGGACGAATTTATTGATTAAGAGCGTAAACCAACAAGCCCAGTCTGTGTCTACCTTGATGGTTCAGTACAAAGTCAAGTTCAGTCAATGTCAAGAATTTGTGAACACGACGCGACCAAGCGTGACTTGAAGTCGGTTATGAACTAGCTACAGGTCGTGTTTCGTATTAACACTGATGTAATGGATAGCTTGCGGTTTACAAAAATGTTTTCTTTCATATTCATAGTGGCTGAACCTCACCATGTTCACGAAAGCCACCAACAAGTTCTTCACCGACCTGGTGCTGGACACTATGGGCGAGCGCGAGGCCAAGAACATCATCAGACCAGACATGATCCATCTGCTGATGCAGATTAAGAAAGGTGACTTTAATTAAATTATGACACATCTGGCGTGGGTTGGGATTAGTAGGATTCTAAGCTGATTTGAGCTTGACCATTCGGATCAATCAAAGAAAAATAGTCAGAAGTATTATTTTAAGGTGTAAGGTAAGTATTATTTACTTTGCGGAAATCTATTGTTATTTAAACCATCGTAGAGTCATATTACCCTGATGATGTTGGGTTTTGGGGTGAACACGCGTTGGTGCTGGTATGTGTCTTGGTATAATACTTTTAATTATTGAGTAGTGCATGTTTCCGTTGTAGGAGGGAGGGAGGTGCTGCGCATGTCTTAGGGTTGCTGCGTTTTGGTTGCGTATCCGTAACTCAGATAATACCATCCTCCGTATTTTTTCGGAAAACTTCGACAGACATTGGGTTGTACGTGCACCGCGACGGAAACCAAACATAATTTTATTTACAATGCTAATTCATAATTCTTTTTTTTTTTATTAATTCATAATTCATTTATTGCCAGCATGTAGTTTACAAAGGTGTTATAAAAGTATAAAAGACCAATACATTCTACCACGTATGGTATGCAATAATGTCAATTTAATTTAACAATTTAATTTATTTATATTTTATATTAAAATTAACAATTTAATTGTATAATCTTATTTTCCAATTAGATTAGGTACATGTCATTCTCATTATAATCTATTGCAATTAATGTCAGAATTTTAATTTCAGTGTCAAAATGTATGTCAAAATAAATGAATTACAATGCTAAACAATGTTTGACAAAATTTTAGTTTAATTTTTTATCCAATCCAGTTTTATTAATTAATATTTTACAATTTTATTATAATACTTTTACAATTTAATCTAATAATATTTTTATAATTGACAATTTACAATATATTTTCTGTTTTAAAGTGCCTTTTAAATTTTAAGTTTAGTGTAATTCTCTACTGTAACCACAATATATATGTATATGGGTGGATACCTGAGAATAAAGACTACTATGGAAGCAAAAGTATAAAAATTCAACAAAGGATTTAATGCATATACAGTTAATTTGAATATATTTATTCTAATGAATTTATATATTATAGTAGAATATGATGCTAAGCGTTAAGCACTGCTATATTTTCGCATACAATTTGATTGTTTTATTGAGGAAATCATATTTTCAGGACAACTATCGCACGAAGAGCCTACGAATGGTCATGCTACTAAAGACGCTGGTTTCTCTGTCCACGAAGAATCTACTGTTGGGAAAAATAATCACAATAAAGGTATGATGTAACAAATCAGTGTAATTGAAATCAGTTGAATTTTGGAAAACGTTGAAACTCATTATTGTTGCTGTAATCAATTCATACGTTTCATTCAAATATGTCGAAAGAATAAAAAGTTTCGTATAAACTTTTATCCCATATTTCACCCCCTTGGGGGTTGAATTTTGAAAAATCCTTCCTTAGTGAATGTCTACGTCACAAGAGGAATACGTGTGCGAAATTTTAAGTTTCGAGACCTAAGGGTTTGGCCTGTGCGTTAATACATCAGTCAATCAATTTTGCCGTTTATATACATATACAGACAGAAGATTTCAATAGTAATAATGAAGATTGCTTAATTTTTTTATTCAGTGTGGTCCGACAATGACCTGATAGCCCAAGCGGTTATATTCTTCATCGCGGGATTCGAAACGGTATCTTCGGCCATGTCGTTCTCCCTGCACGAGATAGCCATGCACCCGGAGGTGCAGGAGCGCTTGGCTCAGGAGATCAAGGAGTTTGACGCGAAGAACAACGGAAAGATCGACTACACCTCCATACAGAACATGACCTACTTGGACATGGTCGTATCTGGTGGGTAGTTATAATATACCTAGTCTGGCCATAAATACTGTGACATAAAAACTTTTCTTTTTTTCAGCTTTTTAATTATTTTGAATTTGGAACACGTATATTATTTTAAAAACTTCTTTCGATTTCGCGCCATTTCACATACTTTTTCGTGTTCATTATCAAATTATAATATGGAATGGGGTGTTAAAGAAAATAGGATTGCAGTGATCGCCTTACACAAAGTGGGTATGGAGCCGTCGGTCATATTCCAGACACTTCAAAAGCTTGGTATCAGCCGTATGTTCGTATATCGTACAATCAACAGATACAACAACACTTCGTCTGTCGAAGACCAGAAAAGATCGGGGCGGCCGCGTGCTGTTAGAACTACAAAGGCTGTTAATGCTGTTAAAGCCAGAATTCGTCGAAACCCCATTACGAAGCAAAAAATCTTATCGCGAGAAATGAAGATTCCCGCTAGGACTCTGTCGCGTATTATAAAACAAGACCTGAAGCTCGGTGCTTATCATCGATATACAGGACATGCCCTAAATCAATCTTTACAATTAAAGAGAGTGGATCGATCAAAACGCCTTCTGTCGCGATACGCAGGTGAAAGGCACAGAAATATCCTCTTTACCGTTGAAAAATTTTTCACGATTGAAGAACACTACAATAAGCAAAATGATAAAGTGTACGCTCACAGTTCTAAAGAAGCTGCTCAAGTGGTCGGGAAGGTACAACGTGGTCATCATCCTGCGTCAGTGATGGTTTGGTGGGGCGTATCTTATCAAGGAGTCACAAAACTGCATTTTTGTGAAAAAGGAGTGAAAACTTCAGCCAAAGTATATCAAGATACAGTCTTGGATCATGTTGTGAAACCTCTCAGCAATACTCTTTTTAAAAATATACCGTGGACTTTCCAACACGACTCTGCACCTGGTCACAAGGCACGAACTACCCAAGCCTGGCTTGAAACCAATGTTCCGGACTTTATAAGAGCTGAAGACTGGCCCTCATCTAGCCCAGACCTCAACCCTTTAGACTTCAAATTATGGTCAGTTTTAGAGGACATGGCCTGCTCTAAACGACACGGCGACATTGAGTCTCTTAAAAAATCTTTGGAGCAAGCAGTGGCGAAATTTCCCTTGGAAACAGTGCGTAAATCCATAGATTCGTGGCCAAACAGATTAAAGGCCTGTATAAAAGCCAAAGGTGGCCATTTCGAATAGAATATTTTTTTTATTTTTTGCTGAGACTTTAATAAATATGTAGGTATAAATTTTATTAATATTACTTATGGCTGGACTAGTTAGTTATGTAAAATATCGATACCTAAAACACTTATTATTTCTTCTTGTCTTTCATAGAGGTTCTAAGATTGTATCCGCCTATTATTTCCTTGGAGAGACTTTGCGTCAAAGACTACAATATTGGAAAGCCAAACGAAAAATCTACTCATGACTACATTGTAAGTTTTGTTTTATCAATACCTTATCCCTGATTTTCTAAAGTAACAAGCATATTATATTAAGAAAAAAATGTATATTATGTTATTATGAATATTATGTTGGAATTATACCCAAGACACAGGACAAGTGAACTGAAGGTAAGCAATCCAAACTCGAATTCATATCTTTCCATCTCCTTTTCTATTCTAGATTCGTAAAGGAGAAAGCGTGTCAATACCAAGTTCGGCAATCCACTATAATCCAGAATACTTCCCTAATCCGAAGAAATTCGATCCTGAACGCTTCTCGGAGGAGAACAAGCATCACGTCAATCCCTTCGCCTACATGCCATTTGGACTCGGACCCAGGAAATGCATTGGTAATTTATTTTGTTTTATCATTAAAATGTATTATATAATTAATATATTTTAATTAATAAATTTAATATAAATATTTTGCGAAAAACTAACATTACATTAAGCTACTTAATAGTGGATTTCAGTATTTATTTGTATAATTTAACAATCTATTTGTTTTCAGGATCGCGCTTCGCTCTATGTGAACTGAAGGTGATGCTATACCAGGTCCTGCTTCGGATGAAAATCTCTCCTTCTCCGAATCTGAAACAGCCTGTGCAGCTCGCTAGGAATAGCTTTAGCATCAGGATAGAGGGCGGCCACTGGGTGCGGTTCGAGGTTCGAAATTAAAAATACGATAAATAAGATAATATTATCTGCTTTTAATATGTGATGTAATTTATGTTTATTAAAAAGTATTGCGATAAAATATTTATATGTTAAAGTATCATTGTATTATTTAAATAAACCATTGCTCCTGTAGTCTGCCGAACAATGGTTTATGGATTTCATCATTATCATTATCATCATCCTGCCCATTTCCCAATTTTATTTGGGGTCAGCGCAATATGTTTTCCTCTTACACACTTCCACTTTTCACTCGGATTTGATCAAATAATAATGTACACTGATGTAGAATATAGGTAAAGAGGTGAACAGAAACCACATTTATATAATTTTATTAGTACATTGTAGGTTGACCACGCACTCAACTTTGCCAAAAAGTATCATTGGAAATAGGGGATACACCCCATCTTATCTGTTTACTTTCTATTATTATAATATCAAATATCGATATTCTATTGCCGATAATAAAATGCCAATTGCGAAAATGCTTCAGATGTTACGTAGAGTATTCGGACCGGAAGGGATCGTAATTTGCAAACTGTAGATCTGTTTTGCGTTGTTTGTACAGAATGCGAATCGCGACTAAGTATAACAAAAATGGAAATTGGATTCTAATGTGTATTGTTTTTTGGAACAAAATGTAAAAATATCTTAAATTTCAACACAAACAAATAAAAAAGCAAAGCAAAAGCAAAGCAACAACCCATAATTGTCCCACTGCTGGGCTCCGGGTCTCCGCTCACAATGTGAGGGGTACAGGCCATAATCTACCACGCTGGCCAAGTGCGGATTGGTAGACTTCACACACCTTTGAGAACTTTATGGAGAACTCTCCGGTGTGCAGGTTTCCTCACGATGTTTTCCTTCACCGAAGCAAGTGATAACTAACTAGTAATACGCACATAATGTTTGAAAATTAGAGGTGCGTGCCAGGATTTGAACCCGGGCCCCCGCGTTCGGGAGACCAACGTTCTAACCGCTAGGCTATCACTGCTATACAAATAGCTCTCATCAATTATAATAAATTGAAAATTTTATTTAACATACTGATATTAATAATTAGTAGTGTGATGCACAATAAAATAATGCACGTTTGAACTAGCTATCCTTCGTCATTGATTATACGATCCAGTTCAATACGTGGCCACTAAGTGGAAAAATATCGGTTTTCTATAAAGCGTCTATAACATTAAAAATTCTGTACACGTTAACAACGATGCAACGACCATAAAATTACAACTACATAGCCATGACTGGTACCCGGTATCCTAATGATCTTTACGAGTAATTCGTATTTATTAGCACAATAGACTGCTAAGGCTCTGTAACCAACTAAGGCATAAAAATGTCAGTGGTAGTTTATTTAATTAATAATCATTAATGTTTTACATAACAAGATAAACAACGTTACGGGCGGTTTCCACAAATCATCTTATTTATATTATTTATCCAAGGATACGGGATAGTAATTACAGAAACTGTTCGTAAAACATACAGAGAGAATAAGCACAATAAAGGCATATTGCTTAAAATGTATTTCTTAGTAAAGCCTTATTAGCATAATTCGATTTGTGATAATGATTGGAGCACAATTCGGTTATATGGGCTCCAAGTGAGAGCAAATATAAGCAGATGGTGGAGCAAATCCAGAACAAATTTGCTCGGTACCTCTATATGAGGTTGTATGGGGTACACCCGGGCTATCCGTTGTTGTATCCTACTTTGTTCGTCCTGGGCATGGTGGGATACAGCAAACTGGAAACCAGAAGGGACGTCGCTCTGGCTTCTTATCTGCTTATGGTGCTGCGGGGTAAAAGGAACAACCCAGCCCTCTTAGAAGCGCTGAAGCTGTGCGTACCGAATGACAGCGTAGGACGGCGACGGCGCCCGCAGCTGCTGGCGTTGCCGCACTGCCGCACCAATCTGCTGCAGCGCGCGCCGCTCACTAGAGCGCTGCGCACGCTCAACTCTGTGGCGGACACGGTAGACCTGTTTTTTTGTATGCCGAATGAGTTCACAAAGGCAATCTATAAGATAGTTGAATCGAATTTAATATAATTATGAATAAATTTATTGACATTGTTATTTTTATTGATTTTATTGATTGATTGAAGATTATTGAGTGAAGGATAATATAATTTTTTTTTTATTGCTGTTTTGACTTGATTTTTATATTATGACATGATGATTATTTTATAATTGTACTATTGATGATTTTTACCAACTATGGCTAATTTAGAAATTTGTGTAGGTACATAATTTTATTGTAATAATGAGATGTAATAATGATTTAATTCACATTAATGTATATTATGATATGAAATAACTAACGCATTAGGTTAAGCCTGTTATGTTAGTTGTAAATTATGGAATAAATAAATAAATAAATAAATTGTGTACCCGTCGATTCCCCTTGTTAATGTTTCTGATAGCTATAAAAATACTGTGTTTCCTTGACTAATACTGTTCCTTTACCGTAAATTAAATAAATTAATTTAATTAATTAAGTTAATTAATTTAATTTATAAAAACCACAGACTTAAAAAAGAACCAGACGGATTGTCAGCAACAAATTCAGTGAAGCACGCATAGTAATACCAACTCCTCTATTACGAGTAGTACAAGTATCACACGCACATATTGCCAACATGATGTTGTTAATCGGCCGCCATTACCGCGTCGGATTGATTGGACCGCACTAAAAATTACACACACATGATAAGCGGGCGGCGTCACTTTCAATATGACATGGTGACGTGTGGTTCTTTTTTGAATTTTGTGATAAAAACTTACAAAATTACACGTCATGTTACTATTTTTGAGTTTTTTCTTTAAAGCTCTCAGTATCTGCTGTACTACTTCATCCATAAAGGGTGCCATTAGCTTAATTTCAGGGCTGGTGAAAGCTAGAGGGTAGAGTGCATGTCTTTCCATTCTTGTCCTGTAACGAATCTGGTAATTTATCAACCAGCTTACCTAAGGCTTTGAGCTAAGTAAATCTTCATATAAATCACAGGAGTAAAAATATGTACAAATTATGAATTAACAATCATGTTTTTATATTGCTTGTCGTAATCAATATAATAAACTTTTTTTGGCACTAAAATTTCAATTCAGTACGGACCAATCACCAAAGCTGAAAAGATAGCACAGATCGCTTAGCAGAGTATCTAGTGACATCTAGTTATTACACCCAATATTATTTCTATGTCATCGCAGGGTAATTTTACAATCGACGCTTGATGATCATGATAGGCGTTATAATTAATGCGTAAGCGCAGCAATAAGACATATTATCTTAATAATAAGTGAATTATTCAATCAACACTTTTCTGTATCTTTATGAGTTGTAAAGTTTTTCATTTCTAGAAGAAGCTAAATGGAGTAAAATTGATATTATATTGATATTATATTGATTTTACTTTGGTATTTGCATTTGTATGATTTTTATTTTCTTTAATTTTTGATTCCAACGTTTACACATATTTTGACGGTAGAATATGCATAAAGAGCCCAAGTTTCAAGCGATTCTAATCCGTCTGTAAGCTTGGGATCGTCGACAAGACTAACGGCTCGTCGTTGGATTCGGTGGTGCCGAAACTGCACTTCATTCGAAATGTCGACGTCAAGGATCCCAATAAGTACTTTTAAGTTTACTTTTAGATGTTAAGAGGAATGTTCTGGAATTGAGGTGCCATAATGAATGGTTTTTTTTGACGGTTAATGCGCAAACTTGTGTCTTCTCAGGGTTGAACTAGACTAAATTTAGTCTGCCCGATTCCGAGAACCACTCCAGAGATGTCTCGACTTAAGACACAAGTTTCATCCACTTCTCCTCAATTTACACCCTCTGGATATTCCTGAAGTCATGCATATCATTGATGTGCATGACCAAATCTAACAATATCATTGGTATATAGTGTGATTTAACTTAATATTACATTGAATATCGTTTCAAGAACAATGAATGTCAATGTACAACCGCTAGCCCTGTGGCTTCGGCAAGCAGAATAGCTCTGAGCGATTGCATTTGTACATTTATCATCGTTAGAACGAAAATTATATCAAATTGATACAGAATGTAACTGATTTGTTACGTTGTTACTATGTTGGCAACGATGCACATAGGAAGGCACTTTAGTTGTTCTTAATTACTCCACTTATTATTAAGAGCAATATGAGGCTTCTTACTTTGTATTTCGTCATTACAGCAACCGGCACTTTTATGGGTTTGCCGCAAATATTAATTTTATTTTTAATTAAGTTTATGCACCTACAAATCTTTGACAGGTTATTACACAGGCATTGAAAGACGGATCGAATCAACTAATAACAGACGTTGACAGATCAACCTCTTCATCAGGCGAAGAGCAATCTTTGTATTAACGAGTCGACTCACGCGCAGTTGGCCACGGAGATTACAGGAGAGGTGAAAAATTGCGAGACGCATCACTGAAAGATACTGAGGGGATTGCGCTGCCATTTATCAACTTCATTTGGGAACGCCGTTCAATCCAGTCGACGTGTGGACCAAGATAGAGGAATTAGGAGCAAACGGATTGTAGCGTTTCATTATTGGCAAACTGTGAAACTGTTTTGTTCGTCTCCGAGATATTACATTGAAAATAAACCGGCAATATTTCAGCTCTCTAGATCCAAGGATTTGGGCGCTGATGAATTGGTGAGGATTTCTTTTAAATGTGTACACAATTGGGTTTTTGAAAAAAAAAATTATTGATTTTTTTATGTATTTTAAAACTTTATTATTAATAATATTGATATTTATAGTCCCCACGAACTAAGAATTAATATTTGTCGTTTGTCATCGCAGTGACACTAGAGATGTACAAAAAAAATCGATTCACGAAAGAACCAATTTTTGCAACAAATCGATTCAAAATTGTAAGACTTTCTAATCGATTCAATAATTAAATTGTAAATTCTAAAAACCGAAACATTTTGATATCCACAAGTAACTGGAATGATACTGCCTCCATTGAGCTACTTAAGTTACTTTACCATACCTATACGCTCAATAATTATGTATTTACGACTATAATAAAATATTTTTTCCTAAAAAACTCACTGTTAATTCGTCCGCGCCGCATCCAGCGTATGAAATTTGGGTTTCGGTTGAATAATGAATATTCTAACCGTATTTTAATCAGTTCAAATGGCTGCGGTTAGAGATTATCGTAATAAACACTTTTGGTCATGTTCTTATAGAAGAGAAGAAATTAAATTATTTAATTGTTAAACACAAAGAAAGAAATAAAATAAATTCATTTTTATTTTAAGTTTCGATTATAGTAATGTATCGATTATTATGGTTTTATAAGTGGCTTCATGCCGTCACATCAATTAACGTCAGAGTAGATTTTGTCATCTTCATATAACATTGATTCAACGCCTTATTTTTTTATTCAATTTTGCATAAATTATGATGTGATGGGATTTTTACTAGATTATAACGTTTAATATGATTTATAAATAACGTCAATACGAATACGTACAATACGAATAGGGATTTTTAACAAATTTTGGCAAAATCCTTTGTTCGTAAGTAACCAACTATTCATGTCAATTAAATAATTATTCCATTTTGCTCAAAGACGTACGTACAAGGTTGGTTCATATTAATAAATGGCAGCTGTCATTAATGCGTTCTTAGATAATTTTGAATAAAATGCAAAAAACTTAAAAAAAAAAAATTTTTCAATTAATTATAAACAATTAAAAATTGATGAAATTTAAATAAAAATCACGAGACTATAAACGCGCCATGATTGGTCACCATAGTTGTGACGTCATAATGTTATAGCTATTTAATAACAGTACAGCGTTTACGGCTATTACACGTGTCTAGACAATAATATTAATAAATTATTGCTAAAATACGAGTTGTTAGTTGGTTTCGATTAGCTATGTGTGATAAAGGATTTATTAAGGCAAAGTCTGATAATATTCCTGATGTTGATATATTTATGATCACCGATTTTTTAAAAAATGACGTTTGATTTAATTCTGCTGAAGTTCGAGGTGCCAAGGCATCAAGGTAAGTTTGTTGAAAAATCATATAATAATTGAAAATATTTCATTATTTATTCTCCATTACATTAAATATAATTATTTATTTCATAAATTGCAGAGCATCGCGTGAGAGTTACGGCGACAAAGCTGTAGGTTATGTTCAACTAAGTCGTAAAAATAATATTTGTATTGTGAAAGGACGGGTATGTCCAGAACACCGAGTTCGGAGTAAAGCTTATTCAGTTACTTTAACTATTAATTCGATTTTGTTTGGGGATTATCACGGTGCACTGCTTGAAACAATTTATTTCGACGTTTGTCATCTTGGGGAACATTTAAAAACATTTTATCAGGAGTTGCCTTTGTAGTATTCGTACATAATGGTACAAAACAAGAACGATAACTTTTGAGGTTCGACATTTTTAATATAAATTTAAATATTTAATAATGACAACAAAATTAAATAGATCAAAACACTGTATTTATTATTTTTCTATCAACTGCAATGAGTGAAAACTAACATTATGAAGTCACACGCGCTCGGGTTTGTTCGGGAGTTGTCGGCGTGTCTTCGGTACTGGATTCAAAAATTTTTTTTTATTTTGAAATAACTTTTGAATTATTGCGAAAAAAAATAGTTTTGTTATAAAACTAATATATAATCTTTCCATTTATCACAAAAAAAAAATTTTGTTCAAAAACCCAATTACTACCAAAAGAGCGAAGAAGAAGACAAGATACCATTATGATAAGTGTTAATGAACATCTACGATACTCAGCGCATCACCGACACATTGTCGCCTAACAAAACTGACACTGCAAGAACGTAGCTGCGAAATTTTGTTGACGAATTTCCAAAACTTCGACATGTTTGGCAATTAAGTACATAAATCACAGATCGTTGTTACTGCCTTAACTCAACAAATCCCTCGAAAGATACACATAAGTATAGACATCTGAAAATGCTAGCTCAAAATCATACGACTGTGTATTTAATTGAGAGGGTAATAATATAAGTATAACAAATATTTTTGTTTCGAACAAAATTTTGGAACACTATACTTGGACCACCCTCCAATACAGTGACAAGCGACGCGAGGGATCCCTCCGATAACTAACACCGAAAAAATATTGATAAAAGACTACGTTTTTAAAGACTGTTTCGAAGATTTTCGGTTCTTTTGAATTATGCTGGGAAATACTGTTCTTTTGTCGTTACATTTTGACTTTTGGGATAATATTTCGAAAAAGTCCAACGAATTAAAAAGACGCATTCGAATGGGAATAAAACTTTTTTTTGAATCACTAGTTCTGAACCATTGGGTCGGAAAGTGTTTGCTGCGAAGAATGGAAATGCACTCAGTATTCTTTAATCCAAAGCCTACTTATCAAATGTAAAGCTAAGTCAATCAGAGTATTGCTTAACTTATTTTATTTATTAAAATCACAGTACATCTAACAACGCATCAAACGCCTCAACGCTTCCGCCTTCTATTCCTGCATTTCCTGCATTTGTCAGAATTTAATCAGTGAGGCGGCCGGAGCCTGTTCGTGGTTTCCTATTCAATGTGCTGTTATATTGATGAGTATCGAACTCCATGAGTGATCCGTCGAGAGTCGTTAATACGATCGTTATTTATTCACCGCGTCATCGCGATGCGGATGGTTATATTATGTCCATATTGAAAATGTAGCATCTCATTATTTTCTACCTTATATTTACAAGTTGGGCATTTGATAATAATTAATATGCTATGACTGAAATCAATTGATTTCCAAACCGTCAAAGGCACGGATCAACTATAGGTATATGTAATCAGGTTAATATATTCGCAAAAAATTAGTTGGTCTCGGCATAAATATGGATAGATTTTTTTATGGAAATAGCCGGCAAACGAGCTGACGATCCACCTGATGGTAAGTGGCTATCATCGCCCATGGACATCATCAACACCAAAGGCATCACTGCGTTGCCGGCCAAGAAAGAGAGAACATAAGTGAAATGAAAAAAAATTTTTTTTTTAAACGCTTTTATTTCAATTTTTTTTTTGATTTTCGTGTATTGTCATCGGAAATACACATGTCTGCCAAATTTCATCAATTTTCATTAAAGGGAAGTCATTCAAATTAACGTTACAAGATTTGATTTTTTGATGCGGGAAGCGTTTACCTTATTGCCGTGTAAATAGAGTAGCATTTTGATCATAATATTGAGTTTGATGTTTTGATGCTCCGAAGTGAAACTAAATAAAAGCGTTTAAAAAGAAGGAAAGAACTGGCCTCTCAAGCCCCCAGTCGGAAGACGACGGGTCGTTTGGCGGCTGACTTTGCTCAAGGGTGGTAGCTATCCAGGCGAACGCCATGAAGAAATAATAATATTAGTAATGGTATTCATTAACAATTAAAATCAATATTACTCGAGGGGCCCTATCACCAGCAGGCCGGATTTAGTCGCCTCTTACGACACCTACCCGGCGTGAGATTGGGGTAGTATTCTAAGTCGCCCCAATAGGGCTAATGGTGATATTTTTGAAAATACAAAGTCGTAGTCATTGAGGCATTGCCAATTACCACTGATTCGTTACAGTAGACATCATTGTGAAGGTAATGAATTAAAATGGATGAAACAGCTCAAAGAATAAGCTGAAGTAACAGAAGGCAGGGCAGGTACGCAGAAGGAGAAAATGGACACCAAGAGTAGCAGATAGCAAGAGTGTATTTGTGAATGTTTCAACTTAGGACCCAGTGTGATATTTGATTATGATTGAAGCACAATTAATGTCTGCCTCTTAATTAAAGTGTATAAGTAGACATTTTTTGCCTGGAAAAGAAAAAATATCTCTGTTTATTATTTCCTCTGATCTAATTGCTGTCGAAACGTGTTCCAATTTAAACAGTATTTCAATTTATATTTTTCGTTGCACTGAAAACCACGACTGCGTCGATGATTTTGTCGGTTAAGTGTCTTGTTACGGTTATCACCCGTCATCGGAATCTCCTATTTTTATTTAAATTACTATAAAAAAATATGTTTTTTAAAGGTTTGTTATTATCCAGTAACAAATACGAGTATAATACTAGTGATGTACCGAATATTATTCAGTCGTGCTCTTGATATATTCAGACCAGGTTTCTCTATGTTGAAGGTGATCCGTAGTGCCGTGGTAGCCTAACTAAACATGGAATATTATTCTTCGGCTAGTTGAATTTTAATTTACATTTTGTTGTAAAAGTTTCGGTTATCAAAGAAAAATAATCTGTCAATTGCCATTTCTGTTTGGAGTGTTTAATTAATAATTATTAATAACAATAATTTAATTAATAATTAATAACATCACTTACTCATGGTTAAATCACTTTTCGTTATCGAATAAAATTTTTGATATGGTATTAATGTAGTTACCCAATAAATATCACGATATATTTTTAGACATATTTATAAAACTATTGAAAGCAAATATGCACATATTAATTAAATTTCGGTAACTATCCAATACTTACTTATTACTTCATGTAAAGCTGCATGATATCCATTATGAAAAAATCATGAAAAAAATTCATAATGATTATTGATCGACAATCATACTTGTACGTGTAACCTTCGCCCACTTCAGCTGTTTGTCAACATTTTGATTCAGAATTACTCACACGTTTATATTGAAATTGCCATTCTGACATTAATTACGTAAATAATGCAAATTATAAAAATTTGTATCGAATAAAACTCTGGCGCGATAAATACAACAAGTCTTATATAGCTCCATCTAATGAGAGTGGAGTATACTACGGACTATAGCTACTTACGTTTATCGATCAACAGAACTAATCAACCAATATGACTAGCAAATGTAGTACCTGTGGGAAATTCACGGCCGCAGATGGTACTAAGTGTTCGCACTTGTTTTAAAATTTTAAAAAGTAAAAACAATTATTGTGATTGTCAACCTTACATAATGACATAAAGGTGGGAGATAAAAATTTTCATACCTACTCATCCATTTTGATAAGCCTCGCCGGAACAGGGCAGGTATAGTAAGCAAAAGAATTAGGTATGCAGGTTTTCTTTACAGGATTGTAATTCCTTGAAGATAGTTGTTGCTTATGTATTACGGTGCTGTAACTCACTAGGGGGCGCTGCAGGTGGATGTGCGAATGGGTTTGATTAAATCTTTTTTAGGAGCGAAAGACGCTATTTTCAATCTTAGAATAAGAATAAACTTTTCAATGGTTTCATACCCAAACTCTGTGTGACGGTGGCCACTATAAAAAAATATTAAAATGATTTTTGAAATTGATTTTATTTTCAATGTTTTTCTTTTTATCCGTAATAGAAAGTAAATGTTTTTTCACTTTTACACAGATTACATCTATTTTCTTAAAATTCAAGATCTTTATTAAACGTAATCTAATTAAAAAAATACTTAAAAGTAAAAGTTAAATTAATTAAAATAAATGTATATAACTAGGCCCCTGCGGTGCAGTACCTAAGGGAACATACCAAAACCACGTGCCTCATTTAGGGGGGGGAGGGGGGTCTTCAAAACACCACGATTGGTCACAGAGGGGAGGGGGGGGGATAGGTTTTTGTCACGTAGTCAATATTTTAGCAACCATTGCGCCGCAAAGTCGTCAAATATAAGCAAAATTATTATTTTTTAACTCTGTTTTTGCAAAAAAGTATTGAAAACCGTATTTATCAATTACCACGTGAAAACTAGGGGGGAGGGGGGGGGTCTTCTCATATACTACGGATGGTCACGAAGGGGGGGTAAAAAGTTGGAAAAAATGGGTTACGTGGTTTTGGTATGTTCCCTAAGATGCTGGCAGCATTCCCTCGCTGTATGGCGATACTAACACGCTACTATTTTCTTAAATCAATTTGTGATATCTCATTGGTGATATCATAGTGTGTGTTACTTATTACATCTCATTATCTGCGAATATTTCCACAGTGCGCTTAATCGGTTCTGAGTGGTAAACCGCATAGGTACAGGATGTTTGAATTATTCCGTAATTTTACAAGAAATAAATCACCTTTTTCCAAAACTTCTATTTTATTAACTGACTTATAGTGCTTATCAGACCACGCGAAATGTGGGGTTCCGTAGTTTTAAGATGTATTTTCAACTATAAGGTACACAAGGGTACACATTAACTTCTTATGCTCTCATAGCCATGATAGTTTTTCTTGTTAATTTATTATATTAAAATCTATTTTTGTGATGTTTTTCACTAGTCCAACTCCCAACTGTTTAGCTGGCAGAGGGGGGGGGGGGAGGGGAGGGGCACATGACTATAACCAAAACTGGTAATTTAAAGCCGTATACATCCCATATGAGCCACCGAATGGAAAAATAATCTTTGCACACCCATAATATTTTTGAAATACCTTTTTAACAATACCTCATACTATTTGGTAGGCCACAAAAATAACTCATCTCCACGTTACCTGGCCCGAAAAAATTTTTAATTTCGAAGTTTACGTTTAGTCCACAAAATGTAATAAATAAAATTACTGCAGCAGCAGTCATTATTCTATGCTAAAACAAAACCCCCCTTATTCATTAACGAACTGACATTCATTATCTTATAAATATTAAAAACATGGACTTTCATAAACAGTTCATTAGTATAGAGTCATTTGTACGGGCACCATGTCTAAGAATTTAAAAAATAAAGTCGTAGTGATTACTGGTGGAGCAGTCGGTATTGGTGCCGAAATAGCCGATCGATATCTCCAGAAAGGTGCAAAAGTTGATATTTTACTTGACGTGAACGAAAAACAAGGTCAGGAGACAGTGATAACATTAAATTCTAAATATGGAGCTAATAAATCCGTTTTCTATAAATGCGATGTAACTAAAGATGTAGCTGAGGTGACGAAATTGGTTTACGATACTCACAAATACGTTGATGTATTGGTGAACAATGCAGGCATATTGAACGATATGTTGATTAAGAAAACCATTGATATTAATGTAACAGCGTTGATAGAATGGTCTCTTAAATTCTGGGAAAGGATGAGGAAAGATAAAGGTGGTAATGGAGGCACAATAATAAATTTGGCTTCGATTTATGGATTCAGAGCCGACCAATTTTTGCCAGTCTATCAAGCCTCAAAGTTTGCTGTGATGGGTTTTACAAAGTCGCTTGGCCATGAATATAATTTCAATAGATCAGGAGTTAGAGTGATGGCAATTTGTCCTGGCTTTACTGAAACAAAACTGACTGAGGATGTAAAAACATGGGATTATAACGAAAGATTCGCTAAAGATTTTACGGATTTTATGAAGAAGCAATCATGGCAAAATGTAGATTCTGTTGGAAAAACCGCCGTAGAAATTTTTGAAAACGCAGACAGTGGCACGGCTTGGCTGATTGAAGGTGCAAAACCCATAGTTTTAGTCCCTTAAAATGTTAATTATGGGAAAATGAAATTTGAACAATGTTATTAATAAAATAAATTATTTTAAACGTCTACTCTTTTGCTCAGGTTCATAGCGATGTACTTAGTTTTTCTTCAATATTTTATTCATATTATTATGGTAGCTAGTTATGTGTGAAAAACAATACAATGTATGTAGGGAGTTGGAGACCTCCTATGAAACTTTAAACCTTACTATATGTATTATTTAGTAAGATATTAACGGTATATTTCATACACTATATACCCTGCACATACATCATTTCAACTGATAAGATATTAACTAACAATAACAAAGATAATTCACTTCAGTTACTAGTTTTAAAATTAGTTAGGTAGTTTTGTAAAATTGCATACAAAAGCCTAGAAAACTGATGAGTATAAACGTATTAACTAAATCATGTATTTCTTATTGAAATTGATTTGTTCTTTAATTTATTAGTATTATTTATGGATCAAATCTTTCAAGCTGAATTAGAACTACTTCCTCTCACCTACGAAGTTGAAATTTCATAAAATTATGTTCCAATGACAATGTATTGGAACGAAGTTCCATATCCCGCGTTGTGAAAGGGGGCTAGACGGAAAATTACGACACTTTTTGATTCTTACGAATGACGACACTTTTTTTGAAGTGATTCACAGAGTTTTACAGAGATGGCGCTGTACAACAAAACAATACTTAAATCGAAAGGAACTTCGTTCCATCCTGGTGTCCCTTGACACCTCTCATTTTTTTTTAAACGCTTTTATTTAGCTTCACTTCGGAGCATCAAAGCATCAAATCTTCAAAGCATCAAATCTTGTAACGTTAATTTGAATGACTTCCCTTTAATGAAAATTGATGAAATTTGGCAGACATGTGTATTTCCGATGACAATACACGAAAATCATATTTTAAACTAATTTTCATTGTTTATTTGTTGTTAAATTAAAAAAAACGATTTTCAGACTTTAGACGCATAATTCTCTATGTTCTATTTTACGTAGAGACTTGAAATTTTCACAACTTGTAGCTAATTTTATAAACTAAACATTGAAATAAAAGCGTTTAAAAAAAAAAATTTTTTTAGGATTCAACTTATTTATAATATTGTTGCTTGATACTACGCTCAGGGTGAGCTCTTGACGAGGGAATTCCTCAACGACCAACAATACAAACAAAAATTATTGAAGTTATACTTCTTTTGGCGCGATGGAGAAAAATGATGAGAGTGAATTTTTACGATGCGCGCGCACACCGACACCTAAATTCTACACCTAAGTTCTAGGTGGCATGAAAATCGATAACTATGTTCAAGTTGTATATTCTACTCGTAGTATTTTTATATTTAGAACACGTGTTTCGTAACAGTACAATTAAACAGTGTGAATAAATAAATATTATTTTGGTGTTTTTATTAAATCAATTTCATATACAACGGTGATAGTATTTACTAATAATTTATTATTTATTAGTATATCTATATATATTGAATATTAGTGATAAAACTGATTTGAATAAACTGTTTTGAGTGCATTTATAGATTTGAGGTTAATTTATTTAAATAAAATCTTTTTGATTAATTTTAATATTTATCGTTAATCACTACTGCATTTTAGTAATTTTTTTCCATACGCCAAAGAAGTACAACTTCTAACGCGTGTACACTGTACATAAGTACACACACTCTTTTTTTTAGATTTTGATTTCAAAAATATTTTAACATATTCATTATTTAGAATTTCTTAATAGTTTTCCGCTGATGGTCATGTTTACATATCATTCGGTTCCTGAGTTTGTTCGAGATTGTTTAAAATACAGCTTATAGTGAAGTAAAAGGGATTTAAACTAGTGCATGTAAAAAGTTATAATTTACGTCGAGATTTTTTGCTTCACCACAATCCCACCTGACGGTAAGTGGAGATGTGGTCCAAGATGTTGAGTACATCAACTTAGTAAAAGCTTAAGTATTCACTTTTTTCTTGAACATATCTACGTCACAGGCAGGCGGGAACGCCGACGCAGGCATTGTATCGGAGAAACGGAGATGAGGGAATTATCGCACACAATTACTGTGCACATTCCGTAATATGCCCTGTAGAAAACCGAGAGGCTGACTAATCTCACAACCTTTAACATGAATAAATATTAGTAGGATTAAGAGTTCAGTATTTCTGACCCTCCGACACAGAACTCAAAAAATGTAAAAAACGTTTACAGGAAGAATAGAGGGCATTAGCTATAGAATGGTTATACTATCATTAAGAATCAGGACTCAGTAATCATAGGAGAGACATAATTTCGTTTGTTATTCAACAGAGCGAGCAGGTTACTTGGTGCATTTTACACTACTCCATCATCAAATTTGCATCATTCATTACAGTCTAGCTGTTATGTACGAGTGTATATAACACTCTTTTCCTTAATTCAAGTGGTGACGCAGACCTCTGATGTTGCGCCTCTTGACGTACGGTCTGCCACTTGTAACTTGTCGGTTCCATATTAGAATTTCAGTAGGTAAGTTCAGCATAAAACTGTCCAACTAAAAGTGAAAAATTTTGTCAAAAAACCTCGCCTATAAAAATGTTTGACTTTTGATTAAACAACTTTATACGCAAAATTTTCGCGATATGGGTGGATTAGATCTATGTGGAATTTGTTTTGAAGATATATTTTTCATGAAGATATACTAAAATAAAACTCAATAGGCAAATTTTCTGTATATTGAATAATTTTTTAAAATTTCGTTTACTTCAATAACATGTTAGAGAACAATGAAAACCCTTGAACGGACTTCAATGCAAATTGACAAAGTTATTACTAATAGTCCGGGTCATATTTTAGAAAAGTTTTATCCCGGAAAATTAAAAGGTTTCCCTGGGAAACGGGATGAAAGTTTGTATGGAATATTTTGAAAACATCAACCGATTTGCTTCTTTGCAACAAATGTTCCCTGCTTGAATTGATGGAATATATTTTTTAATTTTTCAAAATTTTGCAAGAAAGGAAAAAAATATACAAATTAATGTGAATATTGATTAGTTTTCAAAACCCGCTCCTGAAGAAATCCTGTGTGATTGTATCGTGGGTTTCAGTAGGTATATAAATAACTAAACTTAAGTGCTTCAATATAAATTCACCGTTTATTAAATTTTCTTCTCCAAGAGGTACAAACATGGTAAAACATAATTTCCGTATGTGAAGCTGCAGGGAACAGTAATAATAAACATTATAATAATAACCTAATTTGCAACGCGCGCCTAGGCCCTCTGTCTCAAATGATATTCATCATAAACTATCATAATTATTTGAAGTGCAAGAAACACCCTCGCTTCCCTTCGGAAAGCGACTTCACTCCATTGCCCAACTGTCTGTCTGTCTGCCCAGACCAATTTTTTTCAGAAACGCGTGAAAGTGTCATGTGGAAATTAATCCCACCAAAAACATAAATGTAAAAAAGGAGAGCCAAGTTCAATACAAAAATTATGCTTGGCTGTGGGCTTCGCTGCAAAAAGAATGGAGATCTAAATGAGTGCCAAGTTCTATGCAAAATCGAAATATGTATTTATAGGAACAAAAAAACATTATGAACAAGTATTAAACTCTATTTCTTTGCTTTATTGGATACCTATAACAATTGCTGTTATTTAAAAATGTGAGATCTTAAAGTAGGTTAGATTTGACTTGGCCAGTTTTCATTACATCAGTCATTTTATAAATTTATTCAACATTTTAATTCTGATAAAAATTGATTGAACTTGGTATTGAACTTGGCTCTCCTTTTTTACATTTATGTTTTTGGTGGGATATCATTACTTTTTGTAATGCAAACTAGGCAATGCCACGCGCCGCCGACGACACACCGTTGGCCGGTTGTTTAGCGCATATTACAAGTTTTTTGTATGGGGACACCACTTATTTTTCGACTTTTTTTTATTTTTTTGATTTTTTCCTACGCTTACACACAATCACCACGCTGGATTCCAAAATTCATCCTTCTAGGTCATCTGGAAGTAGGTTAGATTTAGGTACTATATGTTAGTCAGTCAGTGCTAAAATTTACGACTTTTTGACCTTCATATCTTTATAACCGTTTGAGCTAGCTTCATGAAATTTGGGCTTCTACATGTCCTTGTGGATATAATTAAACAAACGTAGTTTTATGTGTTTACGTTAAAGAGGTTTTGAGTTATAGAAGGGTCAAAAGTGGCACCAAGTGGTTCGTGTAATATTACACTCGGCGCTGGTTAGCCAGTTCCTTTGCTTGAACTTGGCTTGACACGCTGCCGCGTGTCTAGATATCCAATAGTCATGTTTCCAATCCTTTGGATCTGTGAAAAAAATCAAACTTCTATGTCAACGCAGTCAAAAGACCATCACAACGGAATCAAACCCTAAATGGTAGATACTTTCCGTATATACCTAAAACTCACTAAAGTAATGCCAAATTTACTTTTAATTGTAGGAATGCAATATAAGTACATCAAAGGCGTTTGTTACTAACTTGATAATAAAATTAGAAGTAATGATAAGCATAAGATAAGCATTTGTGTATAAAAACCGACTTACGTATCACTTATGATCATAATTATATCATCACTAGCTGTTGCCCGCAGCTTCGCACGCGGAAATTATGCTTATCATATTTTGTACCCCTCACAGAAGAAAATTTAATAACAGGTTAATTTATATTGAATTTTGGAATTTATAAAGTTAAACCTACGATACAATCACAAATCATTCCTCCGGGAGCGGCTTTTGAAAAATAAACAATATTCACATTATTTTTTTTCTTTTTCACGAAAAATTTTTAAAAATTTGAAAACATGTATTCCATCAATTAAAGGAGAAACGTTTGTTACAAAGGACCACGCACAAAATGTTGCACAAATGGAGTACGGTGGATTTTTCTCAAATTTAAAATTTAGGCTCTCTGAACGATACTGATCAATAGTTCTTATGGGCCCAACTTCATTTAAAGCGATCTAAAGGGCCCAGTGGGCTTCGAAGATATGATGTTAAGTCCTATTCTATCTCCCACTGTCTTAGAGAAAAAAAGCGGCACATAAATAAGAGAAGGGGTCGAGCCGATTCTAATCTGATCTTACGTTGGGGAGAGCGGGGGTCTCGGCAAATCGCACGTTGTCCGAGCACCTAGCGGGAGGAGGCGGTCATTGACCGCGTGCGCGACGGAGCGTTGACCCCACGGCCGGCACCTGCCGGGCCAGTCGCTCACCAAACACCAACGCAGGCGCACTCTTTGACGCGGCTATCGTATTTAGTATTTTATTGTAGTCTATTGTACCAATACATACTTTGAAGAACACTGGAGTTTCACTTCGCGCCGAAACACACGTATTTATTTTTTTCGTAAGAATCAGAAAAATTGCCCTAAAATGGTGTTAAGTAAAGCATTTTCCTACACAAAAATTTCAAATACCACTGGCGAGAACCCAAAGTTTATTGAATATGGACACTTGAAACACATGTTTTGAAAAATTACATGAGATTAGGGGGATGGGGGAGGAGGTGGAGAAAAATCTCACAAGTCTCACGACATCGCACCACGGAGGAGGGGGGGTGTCTGAAAATCGTTAAAAACGCCTCACGTGGAGGCGCTTAAACTGTATAGTATCACCTTATACATAATTACTATTACTATTTTGCACAAAATCTTATAGTGCGTTTAATAATTTGGCCAGGGAGTGTATACCATCATAATTATGTTAACTGCGGATTGTTGCAAAGTAGAATAATACTAACTTAATTTATTTATACAATTTAATTTATTTAATTTGAGCAAACATTATAAATGACAATGGATTTCCGCAAAGTAACGCCTGTTACTATTAACTATTATATTGCATCACTAATTACTGCCCGCAGCTATGCACATGGAAATTATGTTCTAACTTATTTGTTTTTCTTGCAGATTTTTATAAAAATTTTTTGAAAAATAAACAATATTCACATAAAGGACCCCGCAAAACCTCTATGGGAAAATCAAAAGTCTCAACGGGCGCAACCCCCCAAAATCAAACCCAGACCCACCACTCCCCCCCAAATCTCAAAATGCTCTCCAAAGCACACTGGATGAAAATCAATACATAAGGGATATATTCATATGAAACTTCGCACAGAGGTAGCTTTCATCATGCTGATCAAGTCTCAATAGGCACAACCCCCCAAAATCAAACCCAGACCTACCACTCCCCCCCCCCCCAATCTCAAAATACTCCCCAAAGCATATTACGATGGAAATGATGGAATGCATAAGGGACTTTTTTTTAGAAATAACCGGCAAACGAGCTGACGATCCACCTGATGGTAAGTGGCTATCGTCGCCCATGAACATCAGCAATACCAAAGGCATTACTAATGCGTTGCCGGCCAAGAAAGAAAGGAGAAAAAGAAAGAAAGAACTGGCTCTCAAGCCCTCAGCCTTCTTCTGCAGTCTTCTGACTCATGCTCGAGGGTGATAGCTATCCAGGCGAACCCCTGGAGAAATAATAATAGTAATAATGGTATTCATTAACGATTAAAATAATACTACCAATATAATCTCAAAATATATTTAATAAAAATTAAAAAAAAATTAAAATATTACCAGGAATATAAGTAACAACTGTACCAATTTTCATCGAAATCCGTTCAAAGGTTTTTATTTGTGATGCCTGGACAGACAAACAGACAGACAATAATTCTAAAAAACATATATTTTGTGCTCTAATACGTTATTGAAGTGTCCCTTAATCGAAATTGTGTAAAAATATTCAATGTACAGAAAAATTGCCCTTTGAGTTTTATTATTATAGTATATACTAGCTGCGCCGGGTCAGCTTCGTATTGCGTTTTTTTTCTAAAACTTTATTTTTTCTAAAATAAAAGTTGACTAAGTTACATCAGCTATCTGCCAGTGAAATTCCCGTCAAAATCGGTCCAGCCATTTCAGAGATTACCTGAAAGAAACAAACAGACAGACAAAAATTATAAAAAATCAATGTTTTGGTATATGTACCGTGTATACATGCAAATGTACTTGATAAAAAGGGGTTATTTTAATATTACAAACAGACACTCCAATTGTATTTATTTGTATACATGTAATGGTCGTAGCGCACATATCAACTCGGAAAGGGATCGGCACCGGATCGCCTCGCCGTCAACCTAACGTAAGCTCGGCTACGGCTAGGCGACGCCGCGCTTACGGCTAGGCGACGCCGCGCTTACGGCTCGCCGGCCGCTGGTTGACGGAATGAATGACAGCAGTTCGCCGACGCAGCGGTAGCCGCGGCGCCGCGGCGCGGGGCGTGCACGAGGAAACGGAAAGTCGAAGGATAGCGTACGGTGAGACGTAAGCGCGGGTACGGCAAGTCGTCCACGCACCGTACCGCGGTTCGTGAGCTTGTCTCGAGGCGAGGCGATTACGTTACGAATCCGATAAGTGTGCTTTACAGTAGGGAGTTTCATACAAAGAATACTGACATGCAAGAGTTGATACGTTTACGTTCCGTTTACGAGTTGATATGTGTGCTATGACCATAATTGGGCAGTATACGATAACAAATCAGATAAAGTAACTCTGTTACGCACATTATTGTTACATCAGGCCATGATAAGCGTAACAGATAATTATTATCAAAATTAATGGTATTTATACGCAAAAAATTAATTCTTATTGCCAGTTTTTAGTAAGTTTCCACTTATAATATATATATCCACTTATAACGGATAAAATGGAGAACACAATTGAAAACAAAATTGTTTTAATTACTGGAGGATCATCGGGCCTTGGATATGGAATGGTCAATAGCTTTTTGGAAAAAGGTGCCAAATTATTGATTATTATCGATATAAATGAAGAAAAAGGAAATGAAGCTATTACATTTCTATGTTCAAAATACGGACAAAACAAAGCAGTGTTTTACAAATGTGACGTCACTTTAGACTTAGAAAATACATTCAAGAAGATTATTGATACGCACAAATATGTCGACATAGTCATTAATAATGCAGGCGTATTAAATGAAAAATCTATCAGAAAGACCATGGAAATTAATACAATTGCGTTAATGGAGTGGACTGTGAAATTTTACGATTATATGAGAAAAGATAGAAAGGGCAGAGGAGGTACCATAATAAACGTTTCTTCTATTTATGGTTTTAGAATACTTCCATTTGCACCATATTATCACGGTTCTAAATATGCAGTTATTGGTTTCTCGAAGTCTATGGGTCACGAATATAACTATAAAAAGTCAGGAGTACGTGTTGCAGTATTGTGCCCAGGATTGACGCATACAGAATTGGCTGACACCCCAAATATCAGAGATGATGAAGCTTTCCCAGACTTATTAGTAGAAACACAGAATACTGAATGGCAAGAAGTGGACGATATCGGAAGAGGTACTGTAGAAATATTTGAAAAAGCAGAAAGTGGTACGGTATGGCTGGTTGAAGGAGGCCGGTCAGCGGTTATGATTTAAAAATACTAATGTCAATTACTATCGATTAATTGTTTTAGCTATAAGTTTGACTTATGTTTTAAAATTAATGTCAATCAATGCCTATGCTATCGAAAAACTGGACAACTTTAATTTTACACGACTGTCTTGAATTATTGCAATTGTTTAAAATAATTTTATAGGCTTAAATTAAAATATTTACGTTAAACTTGTTCAGTAACTTGTATCAGTGATACCAATATGGATAAAATATTTTGACTTTGAAGTAATGATTATTTAAATAAACATAGAAATAAGCATTGGTAAGAATTTTTTAATGTTAACTACAGTATATCAATTAATAACATAATTAATTAATTTAATATCTAAAAAGCTAAAATATTTCTTACAACAATAATATATTGTATTTTACACTGGTCTTAGTTTTCTTACCTGTAATATGACGTACTTTATTTGGACACTCACAACCATATAACCACACACACACACATACACACACACACAAGCATACACACACACGCACGCGCGCGTATTTACGCAGGCTCACACACACACACATACACGCACATATGTATATATCGGTGCAGTCTAAAATAAGTTCGTAATTATCGTTGAAATTAAGAAAAAGGGAACTGTCAAGAAGACAGACAGATTGAGAGTATCGCGAATCAAAGTAAACAACTAAATAACGTTGAATTGATAAAATCGGGTGTTATCAGGCAATAAACGGATAGTATCCTTGTGCCTGTCGAATTATGGGTTTTATTTAGTATCCTGGTAATCCTGACACATAAGTACGCCCACAGAGAGAGATCTATGTTCATAGTACTGCAGTGGTCTTTGATGCATGATTTGTAGAGATGATCAGAGTTCACACCATAGAATACCTCCTTCTGCGAAATATATACATAAACAGTGAGAAAGGTACATAAGCTATTACATAATATATTATTATGTCCACACTTTTGCACTGATTTAATTTAATTGCGCCGAAATATACTGTATATAGATATTAAGTTTCTCATTATAAGTGACAATGTACTTATAATAATTAATAAGTATGTCTTACGAGAAATGAAGAATCTATAAACCGAATCTTTAAACCGAATTTTTTGATTATAAAGTTGTAATAAAATTATTCTCCTGGCTCAAGAACAGTTTTATTTCACTATTCCCGTACCATTTTGGAAAATACAGGAAGTTTAAAGTTTCGTCAACAGATAATCATCACAACCCAATAATTATTCTACTACTCTACTATCCTCTCATCATAAGAAGCCCTTATGGCTTTAGTTAATCACGCTATCAAGGAATAGCGTACCTACTGGTAGCAAGTAGTGGAACAGTAAATTTCACACGTGTCTATGATCATCATAATTTTCACACATCACTGAGATCTATATCATCTGTGGTATTCAGGTTAGCTCACTTTTTTCACCAAATCAAATTAGTAATTAAATTGAATCAATATTTAAATTTAATATGTAACTTGAATAAATTGTATGAGCTAGTAGGATTACAAGTAGGATACATTGTGCAGGAAATGGAACTTAAATGTGCTAGGGTATCATAGTTTTAGATTAATCCACGCAAACGATGAGCTCGACATCTTTGCAATGCAATCGTCTAGTTCGAGCAGCAGCACTCACATTACACATAGCATTTGTTCGTCTTAAGTTTATTTAGACACTACATTAGTTCATAGTATCTGTTCAGACTCAACACCATTTACTGTCAAAACACATGCATTGATTAATAACGTCTTGTGTTTAGATTAGATTTGTTGGTTGATGGTTAGCTCGTTTGTCAGTTATTTACATTCAAACTATTTTCACAATAATACATTCATAAAAGGTAAATTTAGAGATTAGAGTTCGAAGATATGTCGATTCTAAGTAATTAACTGAGTTAAACAACAACGGATGTGGTTGGTAAGTGGACGGAGTCGTTATCATTACATAGTGATCGATGGTTAATAGCGGAATGAAATACTCCAACTCTTGGTCTGGTCCAATAATGTGGTGGAGTATGCTTTAAGCCTCCTCAGTTATTGGGAGAAACCCGTGTCCAGTAGCGGGCTATTTTTGGGTAGACGCCACGTCTCTTCATTTTTTATATACTTAAAACTCACTAAAGTAATGAAAAATTTACTTTTAATTGTAGGAATGCAATACAGGTACATCAAAGATATTTGCTACTATCTTGATAGTAAAATTATAATTAATGATAAACAAGATAAGCATTTGTATATAAAAAGCGCTTTATGTGTTTTTTAAGACCATTAATGAAAGTGATACATCCCTAATTATATAATTTTTATACATAATAAATAAACTAAATAAAATATTTTTTTGTAAATAATTGATATGGAGAAAAGTATTAAAAACAAAGTGGTCCTTGTAACTGGTGGTGCTTCGGGAATAGGATTAAATATAGTTGATAATTTCTTAAAAAATGGGGCAAAAATTGTTATTATAACCGATATTAATGAAGAACTTGGAAATAAAGTTGTCGCTGATATAAAAGGACGATATGGAAGTGATAAAGCTGATTTCTATAAATGTGACGTGACCTCAGATTTGGAAATTGTATTTGATTATATCTCTACAAAATACAAGCATATTGATTTGCTAGTGAATAATGCGGGCATCATCGATGAATATGACATAAAAAGAACTATTAACATTAACGTTACATCATTGATGGAGTGGTCTTCCAAGTTTTACGATCACATGAGAAGAGATAGAAACGGAGATGGTGGAACTATTATCAATATAGCTTCTATGTACGGTTTAAGAATAGCCCCATTTTTACCAACTTACACTGCGTCCAAGTTTGCGGTCGTCGGATTTAGCAAATCTTTAGGTCACGAATACAACTTTAACAAATCTGGTGTTCGCGTTATCGCTATATGTCCGGGTTTCACATACACCCCGTTGACTAAAGATATACACACAAGGAATAAGGATAATGAAGTGGAAGATTTTAAAAAAGAAACGAAGACAAACGAATGGCAAGAAGTTGATTATGTCGGTGAAGGTGTAAAAGAAGTTTTTGAGAAAGCCGACAGTGGCACAGTTTGGGCTATTGAAGGATCTCGCGCACCTGTAATGGTTTAAAAGTAACACTAAATACTATTTTGCTTGCTTTTTTAACTCGACGCTAAATAAAATATTGAAAGCCACAGGTAGAAGCACAATATTTTTTTTTGAATATTTGTTTATCAATTTTGTTTCACGAGTTATATAAAAATAGTTTTCATTCAAATAAATATAATTATGTTTATTTTTAAGGTGCATGTAAAAATATGAATTAAATTTAATTAATGAGTTTAACATGAATTTAATTATGGATGTTTAATTATTGTTTATCTGATTATGTTTGCCTGATTATGTATTAGAAATAAAACACAAAATGGTTTTCAGTGATACAACACACTCGCGCACTTCACGGCTAGATGCTGAATGCGCAGGTAGTCCAGATACTCTTTTATTATAATAGTATATTATAAATATATAATATATAAAAGTATATTATAAATATATTGCTATACTAAGTACATTTAAAAGTAAAAAAAAAACAAACTAAATGAACTTTTTGAATAGCAGTTTTGTTGTAGAATAGGTACAATGGACTGATCTTTTAAATTTTCCAATGGAGTCGGCAAACATGTCTAAATCAATAATTTGAAAATGGAATCATAATTTTTCGTGGCAAGGCTAAGAGGTGAGTTGTATGCATAATTAGATTTTTTTATAATGAGTGTGGAAAGGTTTATAATATGTACTTAGCCTTGCAGATAACCTGGGAACATTTAAATTACTTAACTTCGTTAAGTAAGATAATTTATATATAATATAAACATTAAGCAAAGAATTTCATTTCTGATAGATAGCTTGTGGAGTCCAAAATATTTTAAACTGTCATTATAGTTTTTGATAGAGATACGGGTCTTACATAAGTTACATAATTTATTGATAAAACATGTTATACAGTGATTAAGTATGAATAGGTATAGGTATATTTTATTAATTCTAACATAACACATTTGGGTACCGTATTGAATCTGAACAATAACATAATATTATACAAGCGAAATACTCTGGCTTTTGTTAAGTTATTTTATACTTAGGTACATATTATATTTATATTGAATGATTAGATCGTACAAGTATTTGAGATAATCTGAATACAACAAAATATTTTCTGATGACCTTATAAAATACACTTTATATAGTAATTGTTATTAAAAACAGAGGATAACTTTTTAATTCTGAAAAGAAGTTCGATTATCATTTACTTTAGTCCAAGAGATTCGTATGTGACATGACCAATTAAGTTTATTATTTATAAGTTATTAAAACACCTTACTACCGTTGGTGTTGGCGTATTTGTAGTTTCTGTGCATACGGATGTTGGTGGCGGCTGCTGCAACACGAGCACGTTGATCAGGTTTGCAGCCAGCTGCTTCCGCAACCACTTGCGCGTTGATCTGCTACATCGGTTACAGCCGAGTAAATAATACGACGCATACTGCGACTGACGTGATAATAACGCCGTAGATCTCTAACTTGACTAAAGACGACGAGGTCTGATGCAAATAAGGGTTGCGCGACTATTAATGTTGTATTGTTCCATTGTTGTATTATATATTTCAGTCTGGTACTAAGTCTGCGGCCAACGACCTTGCTTGTTGCGCGATTTAACTTAAGTGCCTGAAAATATTTTCTGAAATAATCTGAACCCAAGTTGCTTATCTGTCGAAATCTCATACTGACCTACTTATAACGCAACGGTGGACGGAAGGTGCGCCCCCTACGTGATCTTTTTTGTGATTAAAATAAGCTCTCAATAAAATTGAATAGAATTATTTATTTCAAATATGTTTGCCATACAATGATATAAATTCAATAGGGTCATAAACGATTATGGAATATAATTCTTAACGAATAAAACATGATTATTATATTAATAAGTACTGAAGATTCAAGATACTAAAACTATAGGTCTTGATCCTTCAATTAGTCAAGCAGTGCCGCTGTCAGCGTTCTCAAAGATTTCCACGGCTGCCTTTCCAACAGAATCTACTTCTTGCCAGGCTTGCTAGGCTTCCCATGTTTTGATATCTTCAATCAGTTTTGTTTTAGTGAACCCAGGACAAATCGCCATAACTCTTACTCCTGATCGGTTATAGTTATATCCTTCATAACTGATTTAACTTGATTACAACAACAGTTTTGTTTTGAACACTTCTTTCCAACTAGAGAAAAATAGGGTATAAACTTATTTTTTTTACAAACATAATTATTTCAATTATTATAAACTATGAAATCATATTTTAATTATTAATGTTGACAAAAAATATATATTGTGTGAGATTGCGTAATTCCAAAAAAACTTTTGTCAATTATTATTTTTAGAATATTAGTATGACTTATAATGCCACGCATGTTGTTGTCTACGTTACTACTAGAAAAACTTGATAAACGTTATCTTGCCTGTAAATATAAATCGTTTATACTGGTAGCGAAAAACAAGTTCACGGTCGTAGTTATCACATTAATATACTGCATTTTATTGGTTCCACGAAAATGCATCTACTTGAAGCAAATTAAATCCCTGATACGATAAGTACTTCGTGATAAACTGCAGTTCAAACTCGCACGGTTTACGACGCGTTAGAATGGGTGCCATACGGGATACGAACAACAAACTTATTATTTTTACCTATTTAATTCATAGTTAACAGCAGGATTTTTAGGGTTCCATAGTCCAAACGAAACCCTTAGATATAGTTTCCTTATTATAATTCTAAACAACATATTTTTGTGCTCTAATACGTTATTGAAATTAATTAATCGAAATTTTGTAAAAATATTCAATGTACAGAAAAATTGCCCTTTGAGTTTTATTATATTATAGTATAGACTAGCTTGACCCAACGAACTTCATATAGTGTTTTCATTAAGTGTGTGTGTGTTCATTAGCCGAAAAAACAAACAGACAAACAAAAATTCTAAAAAATGTTGTTTTGGTACATATACCAAAACAACATTTTACCGTGTATACATCCAAATGTACTTGGTAAAAAGGGGTTATTTTAATATTACAAACAGACACTCCAATTTTATTTATTTGTACTATATAGATGTAATTGGGCAGTATACAATAAAAAATCAGATAAAGTAACTCTATTAAGCAAACTATTATTACATCAGGCTATGATAAGCGTAATAGATAATTATTATCAAAATTACTGGTATTTATACGCAAATAATTAATTATTATTGCCAGTTTTTAAGAAGTTTCCACTTGTAACACACTAATTTAATTTGAGGCGGATAAAATGGAGAACACAGTTGAAAACAAAATTGTTTTAATTACTGGAGGATCATCGGGCCTTGGATATGCAATGGTCAATAGCTTTTTGGAAAAAGGTGCTAAATTATTGATAATTATCGATATAAATGAAGAAAAAGGAAATCAAGCTATTACATTTCTATGTTCAAAATACGGAGAAAACAAAGCAGTGTTTTATAAATGTGATGTCAGCTTAGACTTAGAAAATACATTCAAGAAGATTATTGATACGCACAAGTATGTCGACATAGTCATTAATAATGCTGGCGTATTAAATGAAAAATCTATCAGAAAGACCATAGAAGTTAATACAATTGCGTTGATGGAGTGGACTGTGAAATTTTACGATTATATGAGAAAAGATAGAAAGGGCAGAGGAGGTACCATCATAAACGTTTCTTCTATTTATGGTTTTAGAATAATTCCATTTATACCATATTATCAAGGTTCTAAATATGCAGTTATTGGTTTCTCGAAGTCTATGGGTCACGAATATAACTATAAAAAGTCAGGAGTACGTGTTGCAGTATTGTGCCCAGGATTGACGCATACAGAATTGGCTGACAACCCAAATGCCAGAGATGAGGACTCTTTCCCAGACTTTTTAGTAGAAATACAGAATACTGAATGGCAAGAAGTGGACGATATCGGAAGAGGTACTGTAGAAATATTTGAAAAAGCAGAAAGTGGTACGGTATGGCTGGTTGAAGGAGGCCGGTCAGCGGTTATGATTTAAAAATACTAATATCAATTACTATCGATTAATTGTTTTACCTATATGTTTGATTTATGTTTTAAAATTAATGTCAATTAATGCCTATGCTATCGAAAAACTGTACAACTTAAATTTTACACGACTGACTTGAATTATTGCAATTGTTTAAAATAATTTCATAGGCTTAAATTAAAATATTTACGTTAAACTTGTTCAGTAATTGTTATTGCTTAATGTTTGTATAATGATCATTTAAATAAACATAGAAATAAGCATTGGTAAGATTTTTTTAATGTTAACAACAGTGTATCCTTTAATAATATAATTATACGTTTTGATTATAAACTTGTTATAAAATTATTCTCCTGAATCAAGAATAGTTGTATTTCACTATTCCTTTGCCATTTTGGAAAATATAGTAAGTTTAAAGTTTCGTCAACAGATAATCATCACAACCCAATAATTATTCTATTACTCTACTATACTCTCATCATAAGAAGCCCTTAAGGCACCTCAAGGCACCCTTTAAGGCCCTTAAGGCAGGTTAGTCACGCTATCAAGGAATAGCGTACTGGTAGCAGTCGTCGGATTTACCAAATCTTTAGGTCACGAATACAACTTTAACAAATCTGGTGTTTGCGTTATCGCTATATGTCCTGGTTTCACATAATTACCCCGTTGACTAAAGATATAGGAATGATAATGAAGTGGAAGATTTTAAAAAAGAAACGAAGGCAAACGAATGGCAAGTAGTTGATAATGTCTGTAAAGGTGTAAAAGAAGTTTTTGAGAAAGCCGACAGTGGCATAGTTTAGGTTATTGAAGGATCTCGCCCACCTGTAATGGTTTAAAAGTAAAACTAAATACTATTATAAAATATTGAAAGCCACAGGTAGAAGCACAATATTTTTTTGAATATTTTTTTATCAATTTTCTTTCACTAGTTATATAAAAATAGGTTTCTTCGTAGGTGTCTTCGTATGACGTATCGTGCAATGTTTCCATACAGCGACTACAATAAATTATTAATGGATTTATATAACCCTGCGCTCAATTTGTAACGCTACGCATTCATAGCCTCACAATATTATATCCTGTGTCGTGGGTGTCATGGGCAACACACAAAGACCAGAACACACATCCCCAGAACGCGAACAGAAATTCAAACTCTTCAAATTTCGACCCTTCGAACGGCAGTCCGGAATGGTATTATGGTCGTATTAAAAATGTTATACTTATTGCAACCTTAAAAATATTGTTGAGTTAATTCATTCCCGTATGTCCCCATCCCCCTCGCGGCAGAAGGAAGCTAATGTGGCAAAGCTCTTAGCGACCACCTGTCGTCGCCCTCGCTATGGCAGAACAGGCTTGCACCAACCATCATAAATAAGGGTCATCATAAGGAAAATTTAATAAAAATAAAGCTACATTTTCTACGTCTTTTTCCATCATTAGATAATGATAGCTACATGATTGCAACGTATTGTGGATCAAAATTTTATCTTATAGCTCTTATTTGTTACAATTTCAGCACTTATTTTATTAAAACTTCTTTTTAACTAGAAAATGCTTACAGCTGCACTCGCGTGGATTTGGAAATTGTCACATTTACGCTTTGGAAAAAGTAAAAAATATTCTTTATTCTCAATCTTGCGGACTATGGCGTCTCTTCTAGTATCAAAAGAAATGGCGAAATAAACTCATTGTTTTGTAGGGTGAACAATAACAACAGACCTTCTTATACCATAGTTTATTCTGATGAGCTTGTATCTTTATTCATTCATATTTTAGAGCTAAATCGGAAAATGCCATTCAGCTAGAGAGCTCGGGTTATCGCTACAGGCGTATAGCTATCTCAATTTTATTGTAATATAAATAATGGTAAAATGATAGTAACATAAGCTTACACATTATCAAGGGGTTTAACGTAATACTTACCTCCATTAAACACATTATTATGCTTGGTAGACCCTTAAGTCCGATTAGTTTGAACTACCTTCCTAGTAAGTAAGTAAGTACATGTCCAAGCTTTTGTGTGTTAAAAAATGAGAAGGTTCTCAGTTCGGTTTTTTAATGTATGTTCTCAGAACTCTTTAAATTTGTTTTATTTGACAGAAAATTCAATTAGTTTTTCTTGTTGTTGTAGATTTTTTGACTAAAGTTTAATTATGATTTATTAATTATGTTACCAAAATGTGGGTCGCCTGTTTGTTGACCGACTACCTTTAAAAAAACATAACCTACTAATATTATTATAAAGGTGAAAGTTGATGAATATGTATGGAAGTCTGTTACAGTTACACGCTAAAACTACTAAACGGATATTAATGAAATGTAACGCGCATGTAGACCATCATCTAGAATTAGGAACATTATCCGGATGACCGAGCTTAGCTCGGTTTAGTATTGCTTAACAACGCTATCTGCTTTAGCTTTAGTGTAGCTACTCGCCAACAGATGTCAGGAAGAGTCTATTGTAGCCTAAACGGATAAAACGACATTTTTTAAAAATGAATCCTAGCTAGATCGATTTATTGCCCCCGAAACTCCCTGCATACTAAATTTCATGAAAATCGTTGGAGCCGTTTCCGAGATTCAGAAAATATATAATATACTTGTATATACAAGAATTGCTCATTTAAAGGTATTAGATAATTATAGTAGCACTTATTGTCCCGGAAAATGCAGGCAAGCCCGCGGGCAGAGGTTCATTTACAATGTCCTCTATAATATATTTCCTATAGTTTATTGTTATTATTATAAAATTTATCGCACAGTCACGCGTAGCGAGTTTCACGCAAGATTGACGTTAGGAAACTGTGTCAAACTACTTGTCAAATAGGTCAACGGTTGTGGTGAGTTTGATCTTGTGAAGTGCGCTTGTAACGAAATTCCGAAGAGGAGTCATTGATCCACAGCTTATTAAACTAAAATTTTGAGGCACTGTTGAGGTCGAGTTAGTCCTGATTGTGATACCGGCTAATTGCAACGGACGAGCCTATTACGATAAATTACTTCCATTAATCGACAGTACTTTTCTAAGTATCAAACAAGATACTTTTGTTACTTGAAAAGTTTTAACGATACTCTTGCATTTATACCATCTTTTTAGATTTTCTTACCATCCACGGATATCTATAATACCCACAGACACCATAGCTGTAATAGTAGATAGGCGATACTTTTGATTCCAGCCATTTAGTGTAAACGTCAAATTCGTATTAAAAAAAGCGGTCACGTGACACTTTTTAGCCTATCATGCGTCATTCAAAGCCCGACAAATGAATTGCCTGGAACATGAATAGTTTTATAAAAATTCATAATAGGCTCGCAGCGGAATCTTAAGAATTGCGTTGAGTGTACGTAACATCTGGTATTGTTAACGCAAGAAGAGGGGTGTTATAAGTTTAACGTTTCTGTGTGGTTGTGTGTCTATCTGTGTCATCGTAACTCCTAAACGAATGGACCGATTATGATGTGGTTTTTTGTTTGAAATTGGCCGTGATCCAGGTAGTTATTTGCTATTTTTAGTGTACGTAAGACTATCGTAAGTACGTAAGATTAGGAAAGACCTGAACTTAAAAAAAAGTTTTATTTAGACTTAAAAAAAGCGCCATTCCCCAAACGGAGCCAGGACAGGCTTGCTAGTATAAGTAAGAAACATTTATTTATTACAGTAATTACGTCAGAGCAGTCAAAACCATTAATTACAAATTTCTTAACAGAATTTCTATACAAAGTTGTAAATAACCTTTTATCGCGCAGGAACAGACCCATTTTCCGGCATGAAAAGTATCCCACAATATGATCCATAGTGTAAGTTTTAAATATTCCTTGTAATCTGTTTAGCTTCCACTTAATACAAGTAGGTACAGATAGAGAAATAAATTTGCTAATAAATTATATAGGTACGATTAGCCTCGCATTTTATTATTACTATATACTAATAATAACGATCAAAGTCACTAGGGAACCTTCATACTAAACTTATTAATATTTCGTAACGCTCAGAACCTTATCCTAGATTAATTAGAAGTTATATATAGAACAAATTAGCAACGATCTCTGGGGAGAAGTGAAACAGTAGCTTTTGCTAATCTTCGTAATACAAAGCAGACCCGAACACAGTCGTGGGCTAATAGGATTGTGTGTTGAGACGCGAATAATCTGTATTAATCTTAAAATCAAACATAGCGTCGCAGGTTCACAATATGATATCCAAAAACAGTCAATATATGTATGCCTCACTGGATATTCATGTATCTAAGTACACTTGGAAATGAGGGAATGAAGTCTACTTCTAAGCACGGAAGTGGTCCTCCAGTTGATATTATACATTACAGTGACGTAAACCTTACAATAGCTTTGCTCAAGCTTGTGTCATACAATAAGACATCCATTTATTATTTTCAGATAAGTCGTGTCACTTGCTATCTTTGTATTATTGACGATACTAGGGAAGTGAAGGTTCATGAACACAGATATTATTATTTTTAGCGTTTAGCTTATTAACCGACTTCAAAAAAAGGAGGAGGTTCTCAATTCGACTGTATTTTTTTTAATGTTTGTTACCACAGAACTTTGGACTGGGTGAACCGATTTGGATGATTCTTCTTTTATTCGAAAGCTGGTATTTGTCGTGTGGTCCCACATAAATTTGAACGAAATCTGACAATGGCATCCATGTCAAAAGTACAATGTACTTCATTTGAAGTCGGTTAATTTTTTGTTAAAATGTTAGATTATGTTTCGGGCGTATTCTTCAGGCCTTTAATGATCGATCGTTCGTAAAGTTCTCATCTATCCATTTACTACATCACAGGACAGACAAAAGGTCAACTGTTAAATTTTAAATCGAAAAACACTGCTCTAAAATAGGTATTCCTTACCGTGGTTAGCATTTCTAACATGAAATTCAACTCTGCAGCACACATTAAGCTTTGTTAATATTGTGAGGCGCACAAAACCGCGTCTCTCAGTGACGCGCGTCTGTCTGCAGCCGACGCTGTGATTAATGCACTGTCACTGTGATATCGTGTACTCTACCCCTAAATTATAGCCGCGCCACAGCCTCCAAACATCGCCTGGACGCTTTCGACCTACTGCATTTTGTTACAGATTGACGTATAAGGTTACTTTTTACAATGCAGCCTGTATACATGTAATTTATTTACGTTATGTATGCTCACTAAGCGAAGTCTGGACATGGAGTAGGCGGAATGGCAAATTTTGTTATCGGTTTGTCAGCATCACGTAGGTAATTCGCTTAGTTTATGTTGGCGTATAATGTTTACGAGTTTATAGGCTTGATACTATAACTTACTTAGTAATTCTGGCCAGAACTTTCCTTTTTCAGTAATGTCGATATCTAATGTTTGTATATGAATAGAAGATGATCAATGACAATTCAAGAAAAAAGTTGAATAGACTTTTACTAATTATGTGCATGTACCATCATGGACTTCATTAGGTGGACACATACTTACTTAGGTGGGTTTGCAGTCAAGTTTTACTTATTACATCTAGAAAACTCTCTAAGCTCACGCGGTACACTTTACTGAATAAAAGAAAAGCTATCTCTGCTGCTGGATGTTACTTCTGCCGCGTGAAGCTGTAATGGCCGCTGGGGCCAACAGCTACAGTCCATTCGAAAAAAATTCATGTCAATGTGCTCTGTATCATTAGTGAATGTTGAATGAAATAACCTTATTTTTCCCTTATTTATTTGGTAGTGTCGTTAATGCTTTTAGTCTAACGGGTTGTGGGGAAGAAATGACAGAGTGACTGCTTACTACGATTAGCCTGTCTAGTCTTTTATCAGGTACTTACGTAGAAAGCATTTATTCGATGCAAATGAAAGATATGGCAAAAAACCGTCGTTAAAAAAACCAATCAAAAATGTTTACAGTGACAATTTTACCGCGAATCATTTTACGTATAAACATCCATTTGGCTGTTTAAACACCATCACTACTCTGTTTAACTTGCATGCTGTTTAAACGTCAAACAGAACTGTTTAAATTGTATAACGTTACTTTTATCGAGCCCTTAATGGATATTTACTGTTAGACCTAAGTGGCGGCAAATTTAATTAGCGGGCCGCCAATCGCACCGTATCCATTCCGCCGTGAATACCCCTGGCGTGGCAATAAACGACTCCGTTAGGTGGAATACTAGATTGTTAGACATGGGACGAAGCGGAGCGCATGACACGATGCTGCTCAAAGTTATAGAATCTAGATATTTAGTAGTGTAATTGTCACAATTTCTGAGTTGCATCTAGTTTGAGAGCTAACGCAAAGGTAAGAAATTCTAATAAAATCGAACAGGTTTGGAATGTATTCGCGTTAGAATTCTTCCGCACTGTAAATTTATCCTGGACTATTTCTTATTTCCTTTTCCTGTAGAAATATAAGGATTCAGGATTTTGTATCGGTTTTCTTGTAAACTATGGATGAGGATAAAATATACATTCACAGGTTCATATATGAAGAAGTATACTTAGATATAAGGTTATTGGTATTTACATGAAGAGAAAAGAACCTTTTTAAACGCTTTTTTAAACGCTTTTATTTAGCTTCACTTCGGAGCATCAAAGCATCAAAGGATCAAATCTTGTAACGTTAATTTGAATGACTTCCCTTTAATGAAAATTGATGAAATTTGGCAGACATGTGTATTTCCGATGACAATACACGAAAATTAAAAAAAAAAAAAAAATTAAATTAAAAAAAACGATTTTCAGACTTTAGACGCATAATTCTCTATGTTCTATTTTACGTAGAGACTTGAAATTTTCACAACTTGTAGCTAATTTTATAAACTAAACATTATTGAAATAAAAGCGTTTAAAAAAAAAATTTTTTTAGGATTCAACTTATATTTAGCTTCACTTCGGAGCATCAAAGCATCAAATCTTCAAAGCATCAAATCTTGTAACGTTAATTTGAATGACTTCCCTTTAATGAAAATTGATGAACTTTGGCAGACATGTGTATTTCCGATGACAATACACGAAAATCATATTTTAAACTAATTTTCATTGTTTATTTGTTGTTAAATTAAAAAAAACGATTTTCAGACTTTAGACGCATAATTCTCTATGTTCTATTTTACGTAGAGACTTGAAATTTTCACAACTTGTAGCTAATTTTATAAACTAAACATTATTGAAATAAAAGTGTTTAAAAAAAAAAAAATTTTTTAGGATTCAATTATTTACATAATCTCTTAGTATGGTAATTTATCGCAGAGTTCCCCCTCGTTCCGGTTTTTATAATATATTTTAGGACTAGTTACATATTTTAATGCTATATTCATTTTATAAGAAAAAAAGTGGCTCTTTAGGATCTTAACATCAATACTTAAAGAGAAACTACAAACAACACAACAAACAAGGTTGTTATGTTGTCGTTTCATTCATTTATGACAAATTAAATCTCAAAAAACTCCTGCTTCCAGCTCCACGAAACCACGAGCAGTCCTATTTCTTCCATTCCTTATTTCTTAGCCTTCAGCAATAACAGCGTAATCCTCTCTATAAACTCCAAACATAAAAAAGTCTATGCCTCCTTTTTCTACAGATTCAAGCGAGTTTCTTTAAATTCTCGTTTTAACATGAGGCGTACAAGATTTATGAGATCGTAAAATCTCTGCCACTGATTTTGTACCGACTTCTTTATACTGAGAAACAGTGTTGTGTGTTTTCCGCTTATTGTACTTTTAGTGTTGAGGAAAAGCTGCGCCTGGTATTTTGGTATTACATGTTGTGTTTCACGCACAGTAATTATTTTGATGTTGCGTTTTAATCAGGCATTGATATGAACTATTGTAATATGGATATTTTCTCTGATTCCATTGTTATGACCATCCATTTATCACCATCAACTTATGATCGTCGACGATAATAATTATAAGGTTGGCCTGCTGGTTACGGCGGTTTTTTTGTTTTATAATTAATATTTCCCCCTGATGTTTATTATTGAAAGACCTTAATGATATGACTAATCCATAATTTTTATGACTGTTATTTATTTAACCTACATATAAAACATATTTGTGTTTTGTCACCTACGGGATTACCTTTACATGTAATTAACACGACGACACGATTCAATCACAATCTCTGTGAGACGGGGTTGGCTGATTGGTGCAATTGAGATTTTAGTGTTATCATAATTATTATTATATTATTATTATTTTAAACTAAAAAAAATTCAGACGTGCATAAGTACAAACCGTAAGGGAAATACTTATTTTCTAATTTTTATACTGCAATCGAAATATTTTTAAAATATTAACATGTGTTACAGTTTTAAGTTAAGAGGCCGTGCCGAAAATTTATTTGTCAGAGTTATGTCATATTCATTGCGAAGCTATGTCTGTGTGCATCGTTCACGCACACCTGGCTGAAGTTCGAGCTTAAATAATTTTGATCCTTTAGTTGATAATAATTTTAGGATGCATAGAATGAACAATTTAGAAATAAAATTCTGGAATGTTTTTGTACCTATATTAATTTAGTATATTTATTACAATCAAAATGAAAAAGTTTTAGATAAACACACACTAGGTACATATTTAGGTTATTCAGTGTTTTCCTTCAGAGATTTCATTTATGTTTGCGATAAACTTAGAGTGTACAGACAAATTTAACATGTTTCATTGGTACCTACCCGAAAATCAAACGAGTCTTGATTTCATAAAAAATGTTTTTGAAAATGCAATTAAAATTTTAGGCCATAAAAATTTTTTGTGAGCTCTGGGACTAAATATGTTGTCATATTCATAACCTATTAAATTGGCGTATTATACAGCATGAAATCGAATCGGACTGAAATATTTCAAGGGGGCACTCATCTCGCGATTCTCAGCCCGAATATGTAAAAAAAATATGGCCTTAATTTTTAAGCAAATTATCCTTTAAAATACAGTAATCATAGACACCGTGGTCGAGCAAGCATCGACCTTATTTTACGATACATTAATGAATTTCGCAATGCTTTGTATTCGCCGCTATTAACGAAGTTAGGTTTTATGGCACCGCCGCGATCATGCCGCCAAAGGTACCGCCACGCCACATAATACGCCGCGCCGGCGTTTACAAAGGTAAACGCCGCCTTTCGGCTTTTCGTAAAAGCCGCACCGCCCGCACCGCACGCTTCGACGCTGTCCCGCCCCCTGCGTCTTGCCGTGCGAAAGCAATGTACAGTTGTACACAAACAGTCGTACCGTCGCGTGTCGTGAGCGCAGCAGTGCGTGCGATATTAATTACTGGTATTGCGATTTATTTATTTTTTAAAGAAGTTGTGTAACAACCGTTTTAGTGTCACACGTCAGTGTGTAGACCAGTGTTTTAAACAACTGTTTATTAAGTTCGTACTGACGGAAGATTTGATAGTGCATCATTAATGATTTATTAGGTATTTTAACAAGTGTGGTGGATGAAATGTTAGACGATGTGCCGTTAATTTATCACAGAAATATGTGTTATCAACACGACGTAGCGCCTGCACACTATCTGGTCCGAGTCTGTGAGTTTTTAAATACCATTTCCAATTTTTAAAGTATGCCAGAAATAATCAATTTTGTATTAAATGTTTGGCTATTTTATGTTAGATATTTGCTTAATAGGTAGATACCTAAATTTTTTGCCTGTCCTAACCCAGGGTTTAAGAATTTAAGGGAAAACGAATCATAGGTCATTCACCTAGATTGCGAGGGCGACGCGCTGCTAGGGCGTCCATACGTTTTGAGATTTTTCGTATTTAGTTTGATATTATTATCTCTGTGATTTATGAGTGTTTTAGTTTATTTCTTTGTTTATTCGGGATCTCATCGCGAGCCAAACATCCCTTAAAAAACTTCCCACGAATTAAAATGCTACCCTGTATAAACTTAAATTTAAAAAACCCGGACTCAAAAAAACAAAAAAGTCTGATTAGGTAAAAAGTAAAAAAATCATACAATAAACCTAGACACGCGGCAGCGTGTCAAGCCAAGTTCAAGCAAAGGAACTGGCTAGCCAGCGCCGAGTGTAATATTACATGAACCACTTGGTGCCACTTTTGACCCTTCTATAACTCAAAACATCTATAACAAAAACCTAAACACATAAAACTACGTGTGTTTAATTACATCCATAAGGACATATAGAAGCCCAAATTTCATGAAGCTAGCTCAAACGGTTATAAAGATATGAAGGTCAAAAAGTCGTAAATTTTAGCACTGACTGACTGACTGACATAATGTACCTAAATCAAACCTACTTCCAGATGACCTAGAAGGATGAAATTTGGAATTCAGCGCGGTAATTTTGTGTAAGCGTAGGAAAAAATCAAAAAATAAAAAAGTCGAAAAATAAGTGGTGTCCCCATCACAGAAAAAACTTGTAATATGCGCTAAACAACCGGCCAACGGTCTATCGTCTGCGGCACGTGGCATTGCCTAGTTTTCTTTATAAAAAGTAATGATATCCCACCAAAAAAATATGTAAAAAAGGAGAGCCAAGTTCAATACAAAAATTAAGCTTGGCTGTGGGCTTCGCCGCAAAAAGAACGGAGATCTAAATGAGTGCAAAGTTCTATGCAAAATCGAAATATGAATTTATAGGAACAAAATAACATTGTGAACAAGTATTAAACTCGATTTCTTTGCTTTATTGGATATCTATAACAATTGCTGTTATTTAAATATGTGAGATCTTAAAGTAGGGTAGATTTGACTTGGCCAGTTTTCATTACATCAGTCATTTTATAAAGTTATTCAACATTTTAATTCTGATAAAAACTGGTATATAAAAATAGTAAATACTTCATACATACATTATAGTTATCCTGGCGGTTTCACTGGAGGAACTTGGTACAATGCTCGGAAACTTGAACAGCGCCTTACAACGGGTGGGTCTTAAGATGAACATGGACAAGACGAAAATCATGTCAAATGTCCATGTCACACCCATACCGGTTGTTGTTGACGGCGCTGCTCTCGAAGTTGTAGACGAATACATTTACCTGGGACAGTTGATCCAGATGGGTAAGTCCAACTTCGAGAAAGAAGTCACTCGTAGAATCCAACTCAGATGGGCTGCGTTCGGGAAACTGCGTCATATCTTGTCGTCCATAAAACTACCTCAGTACCTGAAGTCGAAGGTGTTCGAGCAGTGAGTGTTGCCAGCGATGACATACGGATCCGATACGTGGTGCTTCACTATTGGCCTAATCCACAAGCTCAGAGTAGCGCAGCGGGCTATGGAGAGGGCTATGCTTGGTATTTATCTGCGTGATCGAATTAAAAATGAGGAGATCCGTAGACGAACAAAGGTAACCCATATAGCTCAAAGAATTAGCCGGCTGACGTGGCAATAGGCTGGCCACACAGTTCGAAGATAACCGTTGGGGAAGAAATGTAATCTATTGGCGCCCACGTCTCGAAAAAATGTCGTCTATGTCCAGCAGTGGACCTATCAAGACTGATGGATGGGTTTTTAATATGAAGCCGTCCCCCAACACGACAAAGTTTTATTTAGTTAAATTAAATAATCTACGAGTATATATACAAATCAATAGCTGTTCGTTTGTCTTGCTAAAACTTGAGAATAGCTGGACCGATTTGGCTAATTTTGATCTTGAAATATTTGTGAAACTTCAGGGAAGGTGTAAACGGTGAAAAATATGAATAATAAGTAATGAAAAATACTAAAACAAACAAATTGTTCCTAGCTGTGAAACATTTGATATCTTTTGTCAGATTGTCATTTGGTTGTCAGATATTTATAGGTGCGTTCAGAAATTTGTCTGTTTCATAGCCGTAGTATGAGGTCTGATTTCTTTGAAAACTTAACGAGCATAATATTATCTTTCTAATGTAACCATCAGCGACATATCTAACTTTTTTATTTCATAACTGACAGTCGAGAGAGAGGGAGAGGGGAAAGAGAAGGGAGATGGGGCTCGAGGGAGACCTCGAGAGGGGTGAGTTGTTAGGCAGTACAGAGTTTGCCGGGTCAGCTAGTACATTTGTAATATTCATGTTATTTATGACTTTTTGAAAATTTATTTTATGACTTTTTACATATTCAGACTTTTTGTTCTTTTTTGAGTTGGGGTTTTTTAAGTTTTTAATTTAAGTTTTATACTTAAAAATATTTTCAACCCTACCTATATGATCATAAGGTTTAATTTGTTGATTTTTTTTTACACAAATAAGTTAATGCTTGACCACAATCCCACCCCTTTTTCCAACTTTTTACCCCCTCCCCCCCCCTTCGTGACCATTCGTAGTATATGAGAAGACCCCCCCTCCCCCCTAGTTTTCACGTGGTAAATGATAAATACGATTTTCAATACTTTTTTGCAAAAATAATAATTTTGCTTATATTTGACGACTTGTGGCGCAATGGTTGCTAAAATATTGACTACGTGACAAAAACCTAAGCCCCCCCCTCCTCTCTGTGACCAATCGTGGTGTTTTGAAGACCCCCCTCCCCCCCTAAATAAGGCACGTGGTTTTGGTATGTTCCCTAAGTGAAGATGTGGTCCAAGGTGGTAAGCACATTAACTTAGTAAAAGCCTATTCACTCTTTTCTTGAAGACATCCACATCATAGGCAGGCGGGAACGCCGATGAAGGCAATTTATTCCAGTCTTTGGCGATGCGTATAATAAATGACGAGGCAAACCGCCTCATCCTTACCGGCGGGATGTTCACAACAAAAGGATGGATCCCCGCCGTGCGTCGTGACGTTCGATGGAGAAATGGAGATGGGGGAATTAAATCAAACAATTCCTGTGCACACTCTCCGAAATGTGCCCTGTAGAAAACCGAGAGGCTGGCTACTCTACGCCTGTGCGATCGAGGCTTTGCAGATTGGTCTCAACCAAATCTGGGTCACCAATGAGCCTCTTCGCACGCCTCTCCATCGAGTCCAAGGCAGAAAGGTGACATTTGGCTGCACCTGCCCAAATATGCGAACAGTACTCCACAAACGGCCGAACCTGAGCTTTATACAAGGTTAAAAGTTGCCTCGGTGTGAAGTACCGCCGCACCTTTGCAAGGACACCAAGTTTCCTTGCAGCAGTCTTAGCCTTGGTCTCAATGAACCGCCCAAAGTTGAGTTTCGAGGATATCTCTACCCCTAACAACTGAAGGCAGTCGGTATAATCCAAGGGCATATTCCGAAAAGTAGGAGCCAAGGTAAGCGGTCTCCTCTTGGCGGTAAATAGACACGTCTGCGTTTTAGCGGCGTTGAATCTCACAAGATTGGCTTCGCCCCACTCGGACACAGCCCGAAGTGTGAGATTCACACGAGCCACCATGGCCTCTCTTTGAGACTGAATTTCGTCCTGACTGGCCCTGAGACTTGGTAGGTATCTCTCTACCACTGTGCAATCGTCTGCGTACCCATAAATACCGGGCATAAGCAAGCAGGTCATTCAGTTTTGCGCCGCAAAACATAAGCAGGTTATTCAGACTCAGAGCTTAAACCTTTTATACACGCCCAATCATGCTGTACGTGCCGCCAAGGAAATGCACGATGCACGATGCAAAAGTCATGAATAGGCTTGACGTACGTCGGTAATTGTTATTAATTGTTTGCTGGATTTGCACGACCAATTTTCGTCCTGTTTTCCACGCCTTAGGAAATTTTCCCTGCTCGAGACAGGCATTCAGGAGTCCCCTTAGTCGCTACTCCAGGGACTCTGCGGCGTCTAGAGCGGAAACCAGCTCTCGACCCGAAACACCATCGGGACCCGGGGCGGTATTTTTGGAGCGCAACCTTGCCACAGCGGCGCCAACTCAACTCAACTCCCCTCCCCCTCCCCTGTACAATGCTTCCTATCTCACTTTAGAATTTATGTGTCTGTCTCTTTTTACTGGACAGTTTCGTTTCATCGAATTTCAAATCACCCCCGTACTAAAGAAATTTTCACTTCAAAATGTAAGTTGAAACACTTGAAGTACTACTAAGTGAATTACTAAGTTGAAAAACAAAAATGGAACTTAATTTAATAATTTCTAGGAGTAAAATTTATAATATGTGACGTCACACTAGGGGTGATATCGATGGGGGAAGGGTCAAAAAGTCATGAAATTTGTGTGACGTAATTTATGGATGGCCCCTTGTTGATTACCCCCCCCCCCCCCCCTTAAACAGTCAATTTAGTACTACACAAATCAAACCCTTTCATTTGATACCCCACTCGGGTATGTTCGCTGAATTCAGTAAATTCATCTTCTTCCTAACTATATGAACTACTATAACTACCCCACCCCCCCTTCGAACAGCCAATTTTGTAATACATAGAAACATGATGATGCATGGTGTTATTATATTATTTTATATTATTATAAAAAATAATTAATTTAATAATTGGATCAAAATGTGATAGTCGGCGTACAATTTGTGTAAATTTTTACGTAAAACACGCGAGCGTCGCGGGAAAAAAAGTAATACGTCCTCATGCGTTGATAGCCTTGGCGGTACTGGTTTAATATATTTAATGCGGTCCATAATATAGTTCAGTTTGCAACTATTATTAACAAACGAAATCATTATTTTTTCAGAAAATAAAATTTTGATTCTATTAAAGGATTAACTTAAGATAAATGTGTATTTTTTAAAATTTCCTTAAAATGTTTCTAATTAATAGAAAAAAATACTTACTTCGAACGAAATTACGTTATTTCAAAAATTTTTCCTGCTATATTTGGATAGGAATTTAAAAAACTGGCTAGGCTACTTAATAATAGACCGTATATTCATGTTATTTATATTTTTTAATGTTTGGAATATTTTGTATTTTCGTTGTAAAACGAAGACAAAAATCACTTGCTCGTTACTTTTCGGAAAAGAAGGGTTTTAAATAGTGGTGATTTGCCATTATTATAAATAATATGTTAAATTCGTCTGCGCTATCAGCAAGAACAACAATTAGACTCTTATAGTTACAAAAAACAAAGCTTAATCTCTTTATCCTGTTCACACAAACAGTGATTAAAATTGACCGAAATTGTTGATATCGCGGCACGGAGCCTTAAGGCTAATAATAAATTTATATACCCAATCGTTGGGACCTCTGTTTCTGATTGACTTATTAATGTAAAATTTACACAAGGTATTTGTTTTATGGAGGGTTCGCAGCTATTTTAGGATTCAGTAGTCTTCTCGCGTTATTAATAAATCTTTATTTATCAAACTACGACGAAATCTAGAAGCTTCGAATTCTGATGACAAATATTTTAGTAGATAACATACTTTGAAAGGAATTCCTAAAAATTCCTCCTAAAAAAGTAATGTAGGTCTAACTAAAGGTCTTATATTATGTTAGAAAGATGATGATTTTCGCCGCTAAACCAACTGTATTTGGTCTTTGGCGTATAAAACAAATTGTCACTGTTCTAACTCTAGTTTTAAAAAATACCTTATAACCTTATACCTTATAAACCTGATATTTTGTAACATAATTAAACTTAATCAATATCTTGATTGATTCAAGATGGGGGTTCAATAGTCAAGCCAATCATTGACATAGAAATTAATAGTGATGAAGATTATTACGTATCAATAACTTGAATATTAATCAAATGATTAGTATCTAATTACTTCGCAGAACCATGTCTATTAGATCTGCGATGTCTATTGCTATAATATTAAATTAGTTTGATCACTGTTAATTAATGTTTCTCTAGCTGTTAAGAATTCCTAACAACTTTAAAAATCATTTAGTTACAAAGGTTTCAAAGCATCAGCCCAAGACGTTTTCAATTTTCATTCATCTAGAACCAGATTCAAAGGATTGATGGAAGATTAGCAAATATTAAAAGATTACTTCTCTTAAAAAAATTTAAAAAATACAGCTTCACAAGCATAATTCCCTGTGTCATGGGTGCCATGGACAACCTGAGTGAAGTTCAGGCTAAACTGGTGCAAAGCAGGACAACAGTCAAAACCATCTCGGCGCCGAGGTATCGACCGACGCGCAGGACGGAACCGATTGGTGGATTCCCTTTTTGGAGTGTACATTTTGTTAATTGCTGTATAATGCCCAGAAAGGGACACTTAAATCCTTATAATCATTTAAAAAATATAGTCCATATTCGATTCGATTCGTCACCACCACCAATTTAAGAAACCGGGTTCAAAACAATTAGTACTCGATTACCGAGTATTCGGAGCTCGAGTAAATGATAATCATCAACAATTCGGTCAAGTGAAAGGTGATATAATGATTTTTTGTATGTTATAATAAAATGCATTCTATCTATACATTACAGCTTACGCGTTTTGATCCTATTCGTCCGCGCCAATGAATTGCAATCAATGTATTTAATGTACACGTAAATAAAAAACTCAAAAAAGGAAAATGTTCCAATATAGAAACAATGTTTGATAAACTAACTATTGCTAATCAAACGAAGCACAAACCGTTAGTTGTATTTGCAGTTCGTATCAACAATTATTCGAGCGAGTTTCCAACATTCATAACCCGAATACAGCGGGTTGATTGAAGTTTATCATTGTCCCCAAACTTGCTTAATCATAGGAATATTATGATGATTTTCCAGGAATTTAAATTTTCACATTAATTTCATATCTAATTGTTCGTAATTATGTAGCTGTTATTTTAAATAATAATAAAAAAAAATATGAGAGGTGTCAAGGGACACCCGGATGGAACGAAGTTCCTTTCGATTTAAGTATTGTTTTGTTGTACAGCACCATCTCTGTAAAACTCTGTGAATCACTTCAAAAAAAGTGTCGTCAATTCGTAAGAATCAAAAAGTCTAGCCCCCTTTCACAACGCGCGATAAGGAACTTTGTTCCAAAATCAATAAAATGATAATGCCACACATTATAATTCCCCGTGTCGTGGGTGACATGAACTGTTGTCCATACTCCATGGCATATAAATACAATAAGAATAACACTCTCCCAGACCAAGATAAAAAATTATAAATATTAATATATTTATTTATTTTAAATAAAATAAAATTTAAGTTCATATATATCTGCTTCGCTAGGAATCGAACCCAAAAGCCTTAGAACGCACGCGGGACATGAAAAATAATTATGGTTATGTCCTTATGATATTGGTCAAACATATTATTACTATAATACATTTTATCATCTTCATAAAGCACTTTCTTTCATTTATTAATTGAACGTCTACAGTTTCTAGTGACCTTCAACTTTTATTGAAGCCAGTTCTTCGACCATGTACCAAGAGTACAACCTTTCTTTTTGCCAGGATGGATGTAGCACCTTACAACTGATATCTAGTTGAAGGTTTATGACAAAAGTTTTTGAGAATATTTGATCTGAATTCCTATTTAAAGATTTACGTAAAAAGATCCGGCATTTTACGAAGAGATTACGTCATCTCATACCAAAAATGTAGGTGAGGATAACTTTAGAAAGAATTCAAACTTTACAAGATTCGAGGTTCCACTTTATAAATCAAGCGACTACTTTGGCAAGACGGCTCTCTATTAGAGCAGAGCTTCAGGGGATTGCAGTCGATAAATTGCTGGAAATCGCTTATCTAATGTTTCTGAGAGCCATCGCGTCTTGTAACGTAAAAGTAACTGTTCCGCCAGGGAACGCGTCATCATATTTATATTTTTGCTATATCTATATTTTTGCTGGATTTAAAATGTGCTTTAGAGATTTAGATGAATTATATCTTTGACCAAAGCAGTGATAGCCTGGTTTTTCCTTGGTATCTCGCACAGGCCGATTTGGTTTCAATTGGACCAACACCACTTATTTTAAAAATTATGTCCGTATTAGGTTAGTGTAAGAAACTTTCGCATTTAAAATATGGAGTAGGCCTATCAATATTTGTAAATAACTAATCCTGAGATATGTATTGTTTATATTAGCATACTATCCAAAACGTCAGAGTACATTTCAGAATTAATAACATCTGAAGCAGGGCTTTGTGCGTTTCTCGCGACACATACACAATAGCGCTCGTGATTGAACACTCGTGTGTAGAAAGCAGAATGTAATATGTAAAAACCTACGTGTCACGTCGAGATGGGAGAAAAATTCCACCAAAAGATTTATTGAAACCCTTGTGCGAAAATATACCAAACTCGCGCGGTATGAGAATATCATTTTGAACGGTTTTATTAGACCGTAAGGAGTTCTACGAAGATCATAGTGAAATTGAAAGATAAAGTTTCTGAATATCCAATTTTTTTATGGAAGTAGCACATGCGTCGCTTGACATCAGAGACGCTATAGGCATAATTAATAATTAATAATTCTTTATTGCGTCATCATCACCGTCAACTTCAAAGAGAATTACAGGTCTCAGGAAATGTGTTGTGAAGACACCGATTTAACACAACCATTTGGCTCCAAACTGCTTTTGTTACTATGCTTTTGTTTTTCAATAACGGTAGAAAGGGATACATGCATTTCAGTTCGTTATTTATCATTCACTATCATCCCATATTTTGTGCTACTGGGCCTAATATCCTCTTAGATCTTTTTCTTTACATTCTTAAATCCGAACTCAGCTATGTGACGAGTCCATTACAATTACGGTTTTCTTCAAATGTTATTCACGCATTAAATGAAATTTTGGTCCATTACATACTAACCATCACGGTGAAGTTATTTTTACAAAGTAAAACTTTTTGATTATTTTCAACCATTCATTGTACTTAGCGGACTCGGAACTTGTATCGCGTTGCTTTATTTTATAGTTCTAGGAAAACTTGGGTTTGCTTTAGCTTAAGTAACTTAGATTTAAACTTTTGTTGTCGTTCAGTTGAAAGTATCACACAATACGTATTTATTTTCATATATCTAAAGTTAATTCATATATCTAACTTGATTGATTTATAAACACTGTTTTAATGGTAACATTATGCGCTTATTTTACCATTATATTATAATATTTTTATATCCGACAAAAACATTTATTATTATAAGTCACTTGATATTAAAAAGGTATTAGAAAGACTAATCAAGATATTATTATTATAAATTTAATTTTATTTGCTGAGCCGACCTTCATATAATATTTAATCTTTGTCCAATAAGCCTTCTTTAAAGAGAAAATTCTAAGAATTCCAGAGCAATATATTTTAATGAAAAGTCTAGATGTTTGCCAGTGAACTCATTAGCATGTTATTAAAATTAGTGTCTTAAGTAAAAATGTAGTGAAGTGAGGAAAGTAATCTGAACAAAAGATAATGAAATCTTATGAAATTTACACACAAATAAACTAAAATATAAAATATTTTATCCAACTATAAAGCTTAAAGGATGCTTTTAGTTGTAGCTCGTATGAATGTATCTTATATTGATGTAGAAGCTACCTATTTATCATAATTTATCAAGTGAGGTAGACGCTATGTGACGTGAATTTCCATAAATTTAAAACTATGCTAGATTAAATTTTAAGTAACTAAGACTTCTAAGAATAGTAAAACGTCATTAAAGTACTATGAAATTTTAACTATAAGATCGTCAATAAACAGCACAAAATATATTTACCAATATTAACTTACAACTCATCTTAAATTATTCTACTTACGTTGTCTTATCTAAATCTCCAAGGAGCTGTCCAGGTCATACTGAAGGCAAATTGCGACGTCGCCGCGTCGTCCCTTGAGACTGTTTATTTGCACGTTACAAGACGCTATCACTCGTTGACGCGCTTAGATAAGCTATAATAGCTTATCGATTCAAGCCTGCTGAAGTTTATAATATCACTTTTGTAATAGTAAATAGGGTTAAAAGACTGAAAAGGTTCTATCTTCCTTTAGTTAGTGCTAACTTCCGTGCATTGCAGCAAAATTGAATCCTTTTGGACGTTGCTGGATTCCGTTCCACTTAATTTTAGTTGTTGTGTTAGCGAGATTGTAAACTTTACAGCTGAGTGAATAGTCCGAAATTCGGTTCCCAGGATAGAAATTTTAATAAAAATAATACAAGTTTAGTGTGAGTCAAAAACGTGCAATATTTACACTAAAATATATGGTTATTGTATGCCCCTCCCATTTATTTTTAACTTTCTTTTTTAAAAAATGAATTTTTAAAAAAAATTAATGAATGAAACATTAAAAGCTATGGTTCGCTTTAGATGTAAAAGATACAATATAATTGTCACTTAAGAGTCAATAATTATGTTTCCAATGTTCGCGGAAAGTTAATTTAAAGATCGAAGATACTCAACGTTATCGCAGCATAATGACGTTCTTAACCTCGTTTCTCATTCAATGGCAACTTTAGAATTTTCGTGAAAGGCGCTTACAACCGAGCGCTCTCTTCTCGTATATTTTAATAGCCCCGCATCTATAATAAACTTGGTATAAGACTCCTTATATAGTGATTATAATGTATGATCAAAATATTGAAAATTATACTTGAATGTACATATTGTGTCAATTATTGATTGAATGAGTTACAAAAGGTAACAAGTTAAAATTAGTGTTAATTAAAACTGTTTCAAAGTTGTTATCTTGAAACAAACAGCTTCGCATCTCAGCAATCAATTCATCGTCCGCAGAGTGCGCCTTCATTACCCGAACTGTGAGAACAGTTCCGAACGTCCGTGGTTTTTGAACAACATCAGACACTCACAAATCTTTAAGTTTAACTCATCTCCAGTTACACCGCTGCTGTTTGACTTTGAAACGTTAAGCTTTAAACGTTAACCTTAATTTTAAGTTTAATTTTAAAGTTTATCACACGTCTCTCAAAGATTGTTTCTGTTTCAATTTCAGCATCTCTGCATATTTGATATTTAATTTTATGCAAAATATTTGATTTAACTTAATTCAATCGGAATATTTATGAAAATATTTATTTTATATTTTGTTGTTGATATAATGAATAGCAGAGTTGAGTTATCAGAAAATATGTCAACACAAGAGTAATCATTAAAACGATTATTTTAATCAATTTCTGTGGAAGTATCTGTCTAATAAATATATCTTTTATTTTCTTAGGCAACCACGTCAATTTGTTAGTTTTCAGTTTACAAGGCCCAAGGTTCTCAACTGTGAGCGTTTCTCTGAATGATGAACGTTTGTCGCTTACTTGACCCCTTTAATCCAGATAAAGCGATTCAACGATTCAGCTAAAACTGAATTAATTCCGAGCTAACATTTGGCTGGTAAATAAATCTTCCTAAACTTTCCCTAAATGGCCGAATCGTTAAAAAAATAGCAACAATTCTTGTCGGATTAGACACGAATTGTTTACAGACTGAAAATTCTTCTGTTAACTAGGCTAAGAATTAAAGAAGATAAAATAACTTATTAGAGACCACAGCGATACACAATCCATAATTTATGATCAACAACAGCTGTAATGCGTATTAGCAATATCCTAGTAACAGACGAGAATAATAGGTATTTTGTTTACAAAGCAATTGGCTTCAGCCGATTAGAAAAACCGATATTTCGGTGACCCTTCTCACCCTCCCCCCGGTCCACGGCATTATATTTGGTGAAGCAGTATTATTGGAAGATAATGGCCGCTTACCGGCTTTAGTTTATTTGCTAGTACTTAAATGAAATTCACTTTATTGGAAACATCTTAAATAAACGGGAATTAGTGGAAAAACTTTAGAGGAAATACTAAGAAAAGTAAGGTACTTTAGCAGAGTATTTTATGAATACTACTAGTCAAAATCCTGTACAAGGACTAATGTATCACCAAAACGGATTGTTCTACGGGGTCCATTATATATATTTGATTTTTGTTAACCCAAAAACCTTTTTTTGACGTGAAATGAAATGATGTGCTGAGAAGTTTCTTTACGGCTTTTCTTCTCCTCCGTGACAGGGCACCCTTCTGGAAAGCTGGTAGATTAAAAACATAACGTGCATTTGTGTATTAGTGATACCTATATGAATAAAAGGCTTTGATTTGATTTGATTTTCTCCTTCTTTAATAACCAACGCTTTTGAAGTTTAAGCAGGGCAAGTTCCGACAAATGAGCGTATTATATACTCGATTTTCAGAGTACTACTTGGAGCAGAATTTGCTGATATTACTGGAAAAAGAATTCCAAAGCCAAGCCGATTGTAACGTGAAGGAATGTGCTATAAAATCTTTACGACAGGTAAACTGGAAAGCCAGACGGGGATCAGAATGAAGTGCAAGTCTATTTACCTATTCGTTTACTTAATTAGAAGTATTAAATCAATATGAAATCCTTACACTTTAATGAAAGAGAGAAAGAAATAGTGTACATAATTATAATGACATAATAATAATAACATATTCGTAATTATCCTAATAAAACCTACTTGATTTATTTTTATTTTTCTATTGAGTCTTTTGTTATATCACTTCTGTCATTCATTGTAAATTGGTAATTTTTTCACTGATCATCAAGCATCTTTTTCCTTGCAATCCATTATAAACCCTTAAAATATGAGTCTTTCAGCTGGCAACGGATAATTTCTCATCATGTTTTGGTCCTATAATGACATAACAGAAACATATTATGGCAATCATTTCTTAACTTTTAATATATTTTAATGCAAACATAGTTTATCTTACTAATAAATGGATCTTGTTGTCCGAAAAATTAAATATTTGAATTTAAATTTATCGATGAAAGTAATGGGCATTTAAAACGATTAGAATCGTCGAGTCGTTTATCAATAGATAATGAGTTTGGAAAGTGCGAGAAGTTTACAGAAACGAACCAAAATTATCAGAGGTTGACTGGTTGGAGGTGCGGTGTTTTATTCATGAGCTGCAATGACTACTTACCTCTGGGATGACTACATGGCAGTTTGCTACCTTCATAAAAAAGTTATAAAAGGAAGACTCTTGGTTTTAATGGAAATTTTCTCCTTTGAACAGCTAACCTTTCCGAATGTCTACCTAATAGCCAACGTAAAAGTTAGGCAAAGTTGAGTCATAACTTAAAACAATTTTATTATTTAACTGTTAAAAGTTAAACTTTCGAGTTCAGTGGCGAACTGTTACATTTTATTGTAAAACATTTCGGTTTAAAGTAAGTAGATACACTCTTTTTTTTCAAAGGAAATTTGTATGCTAATACAGTAAATTATGTGATTAACCATTAACCATAATTACTTGAATTATAACTTGAATTGTACCAAAGACATTATCATTATCTTTTGATGTTTTACTCAAGTTGTTATGCAAAAGTTAACTAGCATAGTAATTATTATCTCAAGCCTCATGCGAGCAGTGGCTGTGTTGGTAGGTAGATTACTCGTTGTGGGGAATTTGCAATATATAGCATAATTCCTTAGATAACAACTGAAAATATTCAAATTCAAATCATTTATTTGCTTGAATGTGGGTATTTACAATAACACACAGTAATAAAATATAGATAAGTCCGCCACAATCCACCTTTCACGGCAAGCAAAATGTATATACAAATAATAAAAATATTGGCATTTAAAATATCATTATGTCCAGACATTAATTATTAAATATTCAACTAATATTACACAATTTTTTAGATAATACAAGATTTACAAGGATAATACATCTTTATAAGGTTTTATTTAACTTGTCTTGTTCGTAAGTTTGTAAGTAGATATGTATGGATCAAATACGTACTGAATAAATCATTTCTGACTATTCTAGGAATTCAGCTTGCAAGACTTGACCCTTTGTCTTACAAGCTAAATTGCTCCTGAACCCTGTTGTATAGAGATCAAATTTAACATATTGTTTTAGTTCCGAAGCATTGATAAACATGACCTGGTACCTGATATACGATCAAGATTGGCCCAAAAGAGCAACTGTTAACAACACAGTATGGAATTTAATGTACGCGTTTAATTATTAACTTGTTCTGAACTCCATCCTTATCTGACTGCCATGCCCATACGTGAAATTACCTTATTTATTAGCATAGCCACATTTTTATAGCAATTAAATTATTCAATAGCTATCGCTATGGGTTCAACCCATTGGAAGCCATTACTGAGCACTTGTTCTCCTAATGAGGAGGCTTAGAACATACTCCACTGCGCTGCTCTAGCGTGGATCCAGTCCCTCCAGCGTCGGCTAACCCAAGTGTCGGCAGTTTTCATGTCACTCGAAGGCCTGTCTTATGTTATCTCCCAGGACTGACTTCACGTGCCCACCGAAGGACGGAAATGCTCAAAAATCCAACTGCGCCCGCTGTAGCTTAACTCCGCCGGTTTATGGGTGCTTATTATTCAATATTAATATTAAAATATAAGATATTTTAATGGTTAACTTAAAAGATGTTACGATATCAGCTAATCTTATGGTTCCATATACAGTCCTATATGCCTTTTTATTTTAACAATAATGCCCAAAACAGTCCACCATAAAACTTTAATACTTAAAGTTTCATTCAAACAAAAGTTACGCAACTTCATTGAATTATATCCGAAAACCTTATCTCTTTTCAACGTACTGCAGTTTCTGAAACAACTAGTCAAAAGTTTCTGACCAACAAAACCACTATGAGAGTAAGTTTCTCCGGCAAGTTAATTCCGAGTCAACACAGAACTGAAAATCGCCGCAAGCGAATAAAATACATTACAAAAGAATAACAAAGAAAATAGTAATTCCAATTGCGATGCGGTTGTTTTAGAAAGATGAATGAAATTGATTGTGATGAAGTTTAAAGATATGTCCAAAATTGTAATTTACTTTTATGTTGACACTCCAAAAATTAGGTCAGAGGTTCCCAGACTTTTTTCTCATAGACCACTTTCAAAATTTAGCTGGTTTCGATGGACCCCCTGCAGCTACATTTCAATCATATTCCCAAAATTCGACAAAAAATGTGAAGATTAGATCTTACTGAAGCGCAAAGCGTTGCAGCGGAGTTAGATTAAACAGAGATTAATAGTTTTCGAAAAACAAGTAAGAATTGATTGGTTAATTAATTAATTGATTTTTTTTCACGCCAACGTAGACCCCCGTCAAGTCTTCCGAGGACCCTTGCGGACCCACTTGGACCACTTTGCGAATTAAGGAATTAGACAAGCGCCGATAAAAATTGAATAGCTACGGTTATGCTAGTATCCCACCAAAAACATAAATGTAAAAAAGGAGAGCCAAGTTCAATACAAAAATTATGCTTGGCTGTGGCTTCGCCGCAAAAAGAATGGAGATCTAAATGAGTGCCAAGTTCTATGCAAAATCGAAATATGTATTTATAGGAACAAAATAACATTATGAACAAGTATTAAACTCTATTTCTTTGCTTTTTTGGATACCTATAACAATTGCTGATATTTAAAAAAGTGAGATCTCAAAGTAGGTTAGATTTGACTTGGCCAGTTTTTATCAGAATTAAAATGTTGAATAACTTTATAAAATGACAGATGTAATGAAAACTGGCCAAGTCAAATCTAACCTACTTTAAGATCTCAGTTTTTTAAATATCAGCAATTGTTATAGGTATCCAATAAAGCAAGGAAATAGAGTTTAATACTTGTTCGTAATGTTATTTTGTTCCTATAAATACATATTTCGATTTTGCATAGAACTTGGCACTCATTTAGATCTCCATTCTTTTTGCGGCGAAGCCACAGCCAAGCATAATTTTTGTATTGAACTTGGCTCTCCTTTCTTACATTTATGTTTTTGGTGGGATATCATTACTTTTTGTAAAGAAAAATATGCCCTGTCCACAAATCTTAGAGACTACATAGACGTTTCATGGATGACCAGTTTCAGGTGTAAATTAAATAGTGATGAACATAAACCGGAAAGTGAATGGGAAAAACATTAGCTTTTACGGTGAGTCGAATGTTTGTAAGATTATTGAAGAGTCCCTAAAACTGGTATAAAAATAAGTTTAAGCAACCATATTATCATATAATTATATTCATAATATATTTATCCTGATTAACTGAATTCAAAAGTTATTCTGCTTACAAGAACGAGTATTTGGTTATGGTTATATTCGGTATACAGCTAATTTTATACTATTTAGCCGAGTACTAAATATCTAGCTAAATATGACAAACAGGCGATTCTCACACTGCTCCGCGCCCCGCCACACAGTGTAGATCTGCCTCACCATGCATTGTTTTAATGGTGTACCAAAGTATATCAGCTTCAATGAAAAACACGTATGGTACAAAACATTACAACTACCTTCCGCAAGGGACAGCAAAGGGAAAAGTGTCCGTAAAACGCGTAAAATTACGGGTGGGGCTGCGGTGAGGTCTACAACAGATATGTTCGAATATCTATTTGGCGGACACTAGCGCCATTGATTAGGATAGCAAAACTCAGCAAACTTCACTCCGTTTACAACAGCCATGTTCATATATCTGTCACACACTAGCGCCATTTAGAAATGGCCATTGTTGGAACCTCTGTTTTCTGTAAACAGCTGGAAACCTTTTCAACTTTCCCTTCATATAAGATGGCCCTCGTTCTACTTCAATACTCCATGCGCTGAAGTATGCCATATTGAGCCCCGCGTGCACAGAGGCCTTAGTGCGAGTTTTACGTGACATAACGGGCTCACAATGTAAATGCGAGTTGGCTAAGATTTGTATGGGACCGAAGTTTTTCTTTTCACTGCCGCTAGATGGCTCTGCTTCGGTGCCATACAAATTTTGTATGGGGACACCACTTATTTTTCAACTTTTTTTGTTTTTTGATTTTTTCCTTCGCTTACACATAATTACCGAGCTGGATTCCAAATTTCATCCTTCTAGGTCATCTGGAAGTAGGTTAGATTTAGGTACTATATGTCAGTCAGTCAGTACTAAAATTTACGACTTTTTGACCTTCACATCTTTATAACCGTTTGAGCTAGCTTCATGAAATTTGGGCTTCTACATGTCCTTATGGATATAATTAAACACACGTAGTTTTATGTGTTTATGTTGAAGAGGTTATGAGTTATAAAAGGGTCAAAAGTGGCACCAAGTGGTTCGTGTAATATTACACTCGGCGCTGGCTAGCCAGTTCCTTTGCTTGAACTTGGCTTGACACGCTGCCGCGTGTCTAGATTCAACTGGTAACATCTATCTTACCAACCATGGGCAAGATTATGCAATTAGTAATGCACACGTACATAATTATATGAGCTAAATGAGTGGTATATTGTAATAATATTATTACTTTATTTTCAATCCAACACAGTTTACAGCTTAGCATTACCATGCAATGGCAAATCGTAGAATTTGGCTGTATTTGAAGACTGTTTCTTTATAACTGCCCAGATTAAAATCTCGTAGAGAATTGTAAGAGTCTAACATTAATTTATCTACGATTTTGGTTATTTTCTGTAACAATAATTCTAATCATTACATTAGCCTATACACAAAAATATGTTGTTATTTTCTGTAATAATAATTCTAATCATTACATTAGCCTATACACAAAAATAATTGAGCAAGGTAAGACAAAAAGGTTCGCGGTTTCCTAACGGACCTACTACGTACGCACAACTAGTGGTACGGCAAAACTAAGTGTTCCCATCGGCACAACAAATATTTTTTTTGTAGAAAATAGAAGGTTCCAGTACTGAAGACTCTCTTGAGGTCAATTAACGCTACGTTGATTAATTCTCAATACGAGTTGAGTTTAATGCGTTTCAGGAAGTGCTTAACCCTTAGTCATCGCTGACTGTGGTTTAAGTCATAGGCTCATCGCGAGTATTTTTGTTAGCGATTAGACAGAGTACCAGAGGAGAGAAACTTGGGCCCATGATTAAGGTGCGTTTCCAGAGATGTGTAGCAAGGGATGTGTTTTTAAGAGCCAATATAATCACTTCATTAACCTACATTACCTACAGGCTCAGACACGGTTTCTGCCGGCGTGAATAACTAATTATTATCTACAACATCTCAGATAACCAGGGGGGGGGGGGGGTTGGGTATAAATACGCCGCGCTCAGTGAACGATGTCATTCCAGTTCCGTTCTGCGCGCCGAGCGGAGCGGTCGCATTTATTGCCCCCACTCTGTCTCTGCCCGTATACCGGAGCGCTCCCCGCTAGCGCGTCCGCAATTTTCATTGCATACGCAAAGGCGATTCTTGTTTCTGTTTTGTTTATTCTCCTTCAGAGAATAAAGCCTTTGGACTGGTGGATACGTAACCGTGCCAACTAAGCCAGTCAGCGTTGACCCGGTGCGCTTCCCCGGCCTCCTGGCCTGGGAGAAACCGGCAGACCGGACCCCATTGCACTTGGGAACTCCCAAGGGGAAAGGTTGGTGGATAAAAATCCAATAGGGATATCCACCGCCCGACCGACTGACTTTTCTTTTGCCCCCCCCGACAATCCCCGACCGACTGACGTCCCTCCCCCCCGCTCCCGCGATGGACCCATCCATGATGGGTCCGTCGTCGTTAGAATATATTATAGACGCATTAGCGCCTTACCTCACCCCGGCCTTTAATAAGGACGGGTTTTTAAAACAATTTCGGGCTAAGCAAGCCCCCCCGCCCCCGACCCCGTCCCCCGCGACGACCCCTATGGACGATAATGAGTCCATTAGCCACGCCCCCTCTGCCGCCTCACGGCCCCGCTCAGGCGACCCGGAGTTTTCAGACTCCAGCTCCGTCGCTAGTACTAGGAAGCGGACTAAGATCCCTTCCTCTGACAGTTCTGACTCGACCGTCACCGGAGATGACGGTTTTGAGCGCGTCACGCGCAAAAAGCGCAAGCCACGCGCAAAAACCTCTTCGGGCAATGAGCCCTCCGCCCCCGCGCCCACACCAAAAATGTCTGTAGACATTACTCCCGAGGCTGACCTCCCTAGGCAGTCCTCCAAACCAGCCTCGCGCTGCGCCCCCACTATCCCTGCCATCAAGGCCCCTCCCCCAGTCTTCCTGCGGGACAAAACTAAGTGGACCGCAGTAGTGGATTTGTGCTCTCAGCACAAAATTCACTACACTCACGCCACCAACATGGGCGACAATATCCGGGTGAAAGTCCCGGATGTCAATGACTTCAGGAGCCTTACTAGACTCCTGACCCTCAACAAAATTCCTTACCATACTTACGCCCTCCCTGAAGAGCGTAAAGTAAAAGCCGTACTCCGAGGAGTACCATACGAGCTAGCCAACGAGGCTATTCTCGATGACCTAAAATCCCAGGGCCACCCAGTCGAGGCTGTGCACAAGATGCACACCCGTACCGGAAAACATCTCCCATTGGCCTTAGTCATTATGACTAACACGCCTACATCCCGCAACATCTTTAAAGAGAGTCTCACTATTTGTGGGCTCTCTGAAATCCGGGCCGAACCCCCGCATAAACGTGGGTACCCCGGTCAGTGCCACCGCTGCCAGCTCTACGGCCACGCAGCGGCCAACTGCTCCGCTAACCCTAGGTGCGTTAAGTGCCTAGTCCCCCATTTCACTAAAGAGTGCTCGCGCACTAAAGATGACCAGTCTCCCCCGGCTTGTGTCCTATGTGAACAGACCGGCCACCCAGCCAACTACCGCGGTTGCCCACGCGCCCCCCGCCCCCCTCTGCCTAAGGCTGGCAACAAACAGCCTTACAGAGCCAGACAAGCTCCGCCTCCTATGACGGACGCTAACTTCCCTCAATTGAGGACTCCCAGTGCCCGTCCAGGGCCTCCGCCCCCATCCACTAACCCGTGGAGACGCACAGCCCCTACGGCTGCCCCCGCACCCGCACCCAAGGTTGCATCCGCACCTAAGGCTGCGCCCGCGCCCTATAAGGCACCTCCTGCCCTCCCGCGCCCCTCCCAGTCCCAAACTGGCCGCATGCCCTCTTATGAGGACTTGGCCAAGGTGAGGGACCTCATCAATAGTATCAACATGGATGAGATCCATGCCTTCACCAGTAAGCTCCTGGCAGCTACTGGTCCCATCGAGCGAGCCATGGTGCTCGTTGAACATAGCGAGTTAGTTAACTCGCTTAAAGATGTCTAGCGCGACTAACGCAACTTCCCTCTCTACCGGTCGAGTGAGGCCTAAAGGCGTCTCGCTTGTTTCCTTCAATTCGCGCGGTTTACGCTCCAACATATTAGAAATTAAAGAGTTTATTCGCAATAGAGATATCGACCTATTGCTAATTCAAGAAACCCACCTCAAACCCTCTCTTAAAAGGGGTTTTTCTATCCCCAAATACTCTCTTGTACGGGATGACAGAGCCGACGGCCGCAAGGGCGGAGGCACTGCCATCTACTACAAAAAAACTCTACATTGCTCTGTAATTGAAACCCCTCCACTCATTAACATGGAAGCCACGTTAGTTAAACTAGGCATGACAGGACATCCGTCCCTGATCATAGCCTCAGTTTATATCCCGCCTCAGAAAACTCCTCTCCGTAGCGACCTAGAAGCACTGCTCTCGCTCGGAGACTCCATTATTCTATTCGGAGATTTCAACTCCAAGCACACCGACTGGAAGTGCCATAAAACCAACCAAAACGGTAAGAAGCTCCTCAAGCTTACTACCGACTTGGGTATAGACATTCTGTCTCCCTCCTCTCCCACTCACTATCCGAAGCAGGTGAACTATTCACCTGACATTCTAGATATAGCCCTAACCAAGGGAATCTCCCTCAACCTGAGAGCACTAAACACTCTCGATGACCTAGGTTCCGATCACCGCCCGGTCTCCCTTGAGCTAGGGCCTATCGACCATACCCCACTCACTGTCACCAGAACCTTCACTAACTGGGAAGGCTTCAAGAACTCACTTACAGCCGAGTTCGACTCCCCCAACTCTCCTTATGCTATCTCAGCCGACTACTTCGATAGCTCGGCTACGATAGACAATACTGTCAGCAACCTCACAAAATCAGTACAGACAGCCCTTCACGACAACGAGCGCGTGGTCAAGGTTCCAAACCGGAAACTACAGCTCGATGTCAGGCTGCTCATTAAAAAGAAAAATGCAGCTCTCAGACGAGCTGCATTATACCCCACTCCCACTTACCGCAGAAGAGCTAACGCCTTACAGCGTCAAGTTCGATCCCAACTCTCCGAACTGAGGAACTCCAATTGGGACTCCCTCATGAGCGATATAACCCCTTCTCACCAGGCGTTCTATAAGATGGCTAAAAACCTTCGAATAGACGCCAAGTTAGATACCCCCCCTCTGAACCGTCCCGACGGCACCATAGCCTTCGAGGACGATGAAAAAGCAGAATGTTTTGCTGACAGTATTGCTTCTCAATGTGCTCCCAGCACTCAGCCCTACTCTCCCTCCCATGTTCAAACGGTGGAGGATGAAGTCCGTCAGAGGAATTCACTCCCTATCACCGCTGATCCCATTTTAACATCTACTGACGAGGTCAAGTCCATCATACATGGACTAAAACCCCGTAAAGCTTCTGGAGCCGACGGTATTTCCAACCTGGCGCTCAAACACCTCCCCGAGCAGGTTATCACCCTCCTAGTCATTCTGTTCAACGCCTGCTTTGAACACTGCCACTTTCCCACTGCGTGGAAAGAGGCAATAGTAATAGGGATACCCAAACCCGGGAAACCCCTTAATATCCCGTCAAACCATCGACCCATCAGCCTCCTCAAGGCTATGGGTAAAGTATTTGAAAGAATAATTCAGTCCCGCATGAGAAAGCATCTCTTTCCATCGGACGGCCCACCCCTGATCATTCCACACCAATTCGGTTTTCGTGCTAAGCACTCTTGTCCACAACAAGTCCACCGTATAGTAGAATACATACTTAGTGGATTCTACCCGCGACGCGAAAAGACAGTCGCTGTCTTCTTCGACGTCGCCAAAGCCTTTGATAAGGTCTGGCATGCCGGACTTATCTATAAACTTCACTACCTTGGCCTTCCAGACCGTATTGTCCGACTCGTGGCTTCCTACCTAGACCAACGTACCTTCCGTTTCAGACACGAAGGTGTCCTCTCTTCCCCTCGCCTTATAACGGCCGGGGTCCCACAGGGCTCAGTGCTAGCCCCCTTACTATTCATATCGTTCACTAACGATATCCCAATACCCAAGAAAGGGGTACAGCTCTCCCTCTTTGCCGATGACACGGCCCTTTACCTTAAAGGACAGGTGATGTCGTCAGTTCTTAACAGAGTCCAAAACTCGGTTAACGAGTTAGGAGACTGGTTTAAGAAATGGCGCATCGAAGTCAATGCGGACAAAAGTGCCGCAATCCGCTTCTCGCACAAGCGACGACGCTTGAGCGATCCTCACATCCGCCTCTCGGGAATCCCAGTCCCTTGGAAAACCCAAACAAAATATCTAGGTGTAACCCTAGACTCTAGACTCACCTTTAGGCCCCATATTACCAAGGTGTCTAGTACAGCCCGTTATTACATGAGCCGACTCAACGTTATGTTGGGTAGGAAAAGTAAAATGTCCCTCAGAAACAAGCGAACGCTCTTCAAGGTTTGCATTCGACCGGTATTACTCTATGCCGCCCCTGTTTTCGCCCATGCGGCTCCCAATATTATTGACAAGCTCCAAGTAGTTCAAAACTTATTTTGTCGAAAGGCGACCGACGCACATTGGTGCGTTCGGAACGCCGATCTGCATCGAGACTTAGAGCTCCCCACATTGCAACAAGTCATGAAAAACTTCTCTGAGAGATTCTTCAAATCCTCAGAAACACACTCCAACCCCATGATTAGGGAATCAGCGGATTACACCGCCCCCTCCCTCACCGGCCATCAAATTCGAAGGCCGCGCAATGTCCTCACGGACCCGCCCAATAAGCTCTCGTCTGACTTGGAACGCCTCCTGGCCGCCTCCAAGGACTCAGACGATTCGATCCCAGATAGTGCACATCCTAATGATGGCACAAGTAATCTTCCTTCGACAACACTCAGTGTAGTCACCCAGCGGACGCTCCCTAGGGAGCGCCGCTAGCGCTCCGTCTCTTCAAGCGGAGTCGCTTCCGATGAAGGCTTAAAGGTCGTATGACTAAAGCCATTTCAGGCAGTGTTTAGTGTGTATTATCCACTCGGGATTGAGCCACACATAACCAGCACAGACCGGCTGTGCTGCGTATGCGTAAATGCATTCACTGCCTCCCTCCCGTGAGGGGAATCAAAAAAAAAAAAAAATGAACGATGTTCAATTTGCGACTAACCATCATATAGTCAACTTACCCTGATGATTCTCCGTTTCGGGGCGAAACACGTGTTGGTGCTGGTATGTATGTTGGCATTACTTTTAAATTGTAATACATGTTTCCGTTGTGGGAGGGAGTACAATATATACCATCATACATGTTAACCGCGGATTGTTGCGAAATGGACTTCCGCAAAGTAACGCCTGATACTATTAACTATACTGCTGCAGTTAAATTATATTATTTTGAATTTTATTTGCATAGTTAATCTTGCATCCAAGTTTTTTTACTGATATACTTATAATAAACATTTTTTATTTTATAAACTAAATAGGTTCACGGTAACTAATTCAAAAAATATGTGACTGTGCTGTTGATTATTAAGGGGTTCCGTCATCTGGAGTCTAACCTGACCTATAAACAAAGCATTGTGATTAAAACAAAGTAATAATATGTAAAACTTCAACTTATTAGGGTAAGAGGAAGTAGGTACTAAGCTAGCAAGACTTGACTCAAAAAACAGAGTAATTAATTAATTTATTTATTTATTTGGAAAACTTACAGCTATTACAATATTTATGTTATGTTGAGCAGTAAAAGGAAAGCCATTTACAAGTTTTCGCAGGTAGGTAATAGAGTAGAAAAAATTAGTCGAAAGAATTGTAGATGTACATATACTCAAGTCAAACTCGGTTCGGACTCGATGTAAACATTTTGTCTGATAACGTTGCATAGCAACCACAAACAAACAGGCGTATGAAACTTTTTGTTGTAATGTCAGTAACTTATTATTTTTGTTTGTTTTTTTAACAAATCAAGTGCCTTCTTAATGAAAACTACTTTAACCAAAACTAGAAATATAGGCTTGTTCTCAGATACATTAAGCACAGTCAAGACAAACATGCTTCTTTCTGAATAAATTAATACATAAACATTTTTCGGCTTAATTACGATTATAATTTATTTTAATTTTAAATGATTTTGATTTTAATTTTTAATGATTTTGACTTAATTTTATATTTTAATTGAATTTTAATTTTATTTTAATTTTATTTTATTTGTAAATTTAGTATAATTTATTTGAATTTTAATTTTGACATAATCCTTTATTTTAATTTTGAATTGTATTTTAACTTTATCACAATTTTATTTGAATTTTGTTTTAATGTTAATATTGACTTAGTCATTAGTTTAGATTACCTTAATCATTAATATAATTTTAATTAGATTTTAATTTATATATTGCATTTCATTTATGGTTTTATTGTAATCTTATTTATTAATAATTATTGACTTTTTAATTTATTGCAATGGTGATTATTCTTTAATGCTGTTTTATGTGACTGTTTTATCTTTATTTTATAATTTTAATTGTATAATGTTACCGCTTACTTTTATGCATGCAGTCTTCGCCTATAATTGTAATGGCACTTATGATATCACCCTTATGCCTGGAAAATATTGTAGTAACAGTGTACATTATGTTGGCGATCAATAAATAAATAAATAAATAAATAAATAAAAATGCATTAAAATAATTACATAAATAGTGACCTCAAAATGTCCTACATTAGTACGTTTTACTGTGGCATTGTTCGCTATTACTTCAAAGTGACCTGAAGTATATACAAGAAATTTATATTTGTTGCCATACTAAATTAAAGTGTTAAACGCTCGTAGTAGCAACACAACACTTTGGCTGGCAGTTGGTATAGGTGACTGCTAATGGCAAAATAAAACTTCTAAGATGATTTCTTAGGTAAATTAAATCACCAACCTTTGCTTGAAGCTTTGATCACTAATCTTGTGGCAAGGTGAGACCTGTGCCTTGCAATGAGCCTAAGTTGGAATTAGGAATAAGGGACTTTATGAAATAAAATGAAAACATTATCTTTACAGGTTTAATTTTTAACACCATCAAATAATCATATCAGTAGCCTCACTCAAACCCTTAAGGTTAATCACTCTCTGATTGTGACGTGTCTGATGATGTAGTGTCCTTAAACAAGTCACAGACTTGAATGACAAACCGATCAATGACATCATCAGTTATGCCATCCAAATCACTCATCTTTAACTCTTCTTTCTTAATATGGTTCATACAATTCTGCCATGCTGCAGGTGTAATTAATATAATATAATTCAAATATTAACAGTCCGTTTTCAACAAATCTATCTTCACTTCCTGAAAAGAAAAGACAAATATAATATATTTTGTGATTCATTTATAACTTGTATATAACAGTTATATAAGTCATTCCTAAAATTATACTAAATTACTAAAAGTAATTTAAAAATTAACCAAGTTATGTATTTGTGACTTTTTATAATATGTATTTAAGGTTTTTTTTTCTTTTTAGATATTGTACAATTATTTTAAACTTGAAATAAGTAAATAAATAAACGGTAACACATTGTGCCTTGTGTGGCACACTTAATACATCACTATAACACCCATGACCCGAGTAGAAAATATTTATCTATCACATAAATATTTTCCCCGTCCGGGAGTCAAACTCAGGTCCCCTCACTTTGCAGGCAGGGTCACTACCAACTAGGCTACAGTGTCATCATGTATATAATATTAAAATTTTCAAGAAACTGAAATACCTACCAATATGGACTATGATTAACCTCTTTCCTTTTCCCGAAGATTCTTTTAATCCTTTTGACAAGCCTTCTCTATGTGCTTTTCGGCTTGAAGCAATGCTCAAATCTTGCCACATTTTACTTCTTGTATGGCCTGAAATGCATAATATTATAACTTTATTACTTATAACATTCAAATTCAAAATCATTTAAACATAATAGGTGTCACTGATCCACTTGAACACATCATTATTCAAATATTTATCTCACAGATACTGGGCATTTGTAAAAGTAGGGTTTTGTTGCTCTTCCGCCCTTGCACAATTCATATGTATATTAAGTTATGAAGCATAAGCATACAAGTAGCATAACATATCCAAGGAAGACAATTTAATAAACTCAACTTCAAATCTACAGAAATTACCTATTATCAAACAATTATTAATAGGTTATTAATATCCCCCCCAAGTCTTACAATGAAGTTTACATTACAATGTATACATACTTCAGTCAGTTCAAGGGACTAATAGACATAAACTACTTTGAATAACTCCGATATTATGGCTTTAATTCACTTGTGTTTACTTCAGTTGTAAGAAATGATACATAAAATTTTAATTAAATATTTACCTTCATTGATCCATGTTTCATCAGTATAATATAATTTACGGCCTTCGTCCCTCATTTTCTTTTATTTTGTTTGAATATTTTCACCTCAACATTAGAATTTTATTTCTTGACATTTGTTATCTCTTGAACATGTAATGGCGGACGGCTGCGAGCCGGCCGGCGAGCCCTGTTGTTGATTTGATACCATACCGGGTACAGGGTACGTAATATTATAACATCTGTGCCCGCGGAAAAAGTAAAAACGGAACGCAACCGTTCTTTTTTTATCTTTTCAAATTAGATAAATTTATATTTTAATACCTTAATAATAGAAGGAATAATTATGTATAAAATCGAAATAGTCTTGAATATAATAAAATGAAAATTGGCTTTAGTTAATTTATTGTAATAAGATTTATTCTTAAGCATACTGCGTGGAATGAAACTTATTTATGCCGGAAAATAATACGACCAATTTGCAGAGCACGTTCGCACAATTATCGCTATGCGGATGGGTAGTCATTTCTATTTATACACATAGAACAAAACATTATATTTTGTTAAATGGTTCCAAATTGCTCCTCATAATTAAGGATGCGGGAGCAAGAATTGTTTATTGATGAAAGTGTAATAAGATGTTGGTTTTTACCTCGTTTTCTCTTAGTGTGTTGTTGTTATAGTTCAATAGTGAGTTAATTTAGATGTCACAAATATCATAATTATTATTTAGTTCTATAATACTTATCTGGTGTACGAAACACAAATCAGTTTGTGAAAACCCTATAGAGGAATTTTAATGGTTTGTTTACATCGGGTCCGATTTGAATGTAAATGTAGTATAGATAGTATACAATATACAAATGCCAGCAGATATAAAAAACAATATAGATATAATAGAAGAACAGAAGAGGTTTATAAGCATTAATAGATATAATATGGCGCTGGTTAGAAAAAGGTTTAAATTTTATTTTAAATTTAATTACAGTTCATTACTGAAAAAAAAATTTGGCTCATCGCTTTTTTTATTTTTGTAGAATTAGTATGAAAGATATCTATATTGTGTTTTTGACTAACAATATTAACCAATTTACAGGCTCTGGAAAAGAATGAATTTTGTCTATATTTAGTTTTCGTCGAAGGAATACACAAAGGAACAGTTATTCTTTTTGATCTGGGTACACGGAAATTTAGACTACTTAATAACTCATGTGAATCAATCATGCCATTTATAATATTAACTATATAGGTCAAGTCAGCTATACGTCTGCGCTCTTGTAGAGGAAGTAAATGTTGCTTAGAACAATGTTCCCTATAACTTATATCTGAGATTTTGCTACGGTATCTTAGAAACCCAAGGAATCGTTTTTGTATGCGTTCAATGCGATTGATATAGATGTCATAACTTGTAGTAAGCTAAATAAAACCGTTTAATAATAATAATTATTATCATATTTATTATTTATTGTGTTTACAAACGCTTTAGTTTATACCTTAGGGCAAGGCCTCACAAATTCAATCGAGTACCGACCGCTCATAAACCAAATATAGTCCCGGTCTTGAATTTGGTTAGCGAATTCCAGTACTGTGCATTACTTGCTTTAAATCGATACCTGTTCAATTGGGCAGCCAGTGTAATATGATTTACAATATTTGTCGTATAAATTGTCGTCATCGCAATTCATATACAGTACCCCTTTTAAAATTATAAAAATAACGGAACCTTATAAGATAGAATTTGTACCTCGTGCATTCGGTGGCTCTTACAGGTCCCTTATAATGAGTATTACTTCAAGTAAATTAGACATGATGATGATATAAACTTCAATAAATGAACACCCGGGCACTCAAAAAAGCATTCGGTATTACTGACGGCGTGGCGGCGGCATGGACGTTTACAAATAACTTAACAAATAACCAAGATCCCAGAATAACCATTTATCTATCTCACAAATGTCTGATTCGACTCGAAAACTATTTCGGGTCCATTCGCTCAGCAAGCAAGCTTACAGAATACATTTCACACAGTTAGGGGCTAGGGTGAAATCCAAAAACCATGCTTAGGCTTTTCTTAGATTTAAAATTATTCAAATAAAAATATTGGTCCTAAATTAACCTTAACATTAGCAGTTTTCAGGGTTCCGAAGCAAAACGGAACTCTTATACTCGTAGTTTCGTCATGTCCGTCCATCCGTCCGCCTCTCCGAAGCATAGCGCTTAGCAGCGCAGACCCTTAGTGCTAAAAAGCTATATTTTGGCATGAATATACATATGTATTTATTAAAACTCCAAAATCGTAGAAAGGTGTAATAAGGGAGGTCCTTTATTACAGGTAACATAACGAAGAATGAATTTTTTTTTCTTCGCGTATCTCATAGTGTAGGGTATCGTTGAAAAAGTATTTCAAAATATTATGGGTCTGTTCCAACCGTTTTTCAATTCAGTCGCTCGTTTGCGAAATATTCGGCTTTAAAATGCCAATTTAGCTTAACGTGTCCCCCCCTGCAAAACGGTTGGAAATGTCCTAGTGAAAAAATTTACAAAATTATGTGATACGATGAATTTACAAGGAAAACTATCGAGGCTAGGTTAACTTAAGTAGTTAATGAGTGATAGAAGATAAACTTACAACTAAGGAACCCTACATTGTGCGTGGCCTGACACGCACTTGGCCAGTTTTCATTTAATTTTTTTCGTAAAATAAAAATTTACAAAAATAATGGTCCAAACTATTGTCTGAGTTAGTTCAAGTCTAAGTTTGTTTTATAGATTTCACTCTTACACATTTTCTTACAAGTCACGTACAACACGTGACAACTAAGTTTTACCTTAAGGGCATCTTCATAATAAATTCCAGATAACATAAAATTCTTGGAACACATAACATAATACAATATGAAAGAAAACGACATCACGCCGACTTAGCGTTGTACAGGAAAATCCGAATCAGGGAGCGTCTATTCCATTTGGCGAGAGTCAAAAAGTCTTATCTTATGTTCTTTCGTTTCCTTTGAACACGAAACAAAAGTTCATTTGACGGCGGAGGCAGAGAAACGAGGAGGCAAAGAGACAACATGAGAGCCCCGGGCCGACAGCTTGTTGTGAAGAAAAATGTCAAAGGAATCTTGGAATTCTCGGTGCGACTACTAGATTATGCACGCGACTGTACCTTTGCAGGATTCCGTAGCCGAATGGCATAAAGAAATCCCAATATTTCATCATATTACTCAAAGGCTATTGGAAGTATGCAGATGAAATTTGAAAGATATTCTATAATCTGCATTACTATTACACGTAAATAATGTAACATTACACTTACTACTCATAGTTACTACAAATCTAATTTAGTTAGATATGTATTTAATCTCACCTGGTATTTACTTAAAACTTTTTTAACACAATTCCTATAACTGAAGAAATTGAATAAAGAGCCTGGCACACAGATGATTACAGTTACTGTAATCATCTGTGTGAGGCTCTTTATTCACTGAAAATACTGTTTCTGAAAACTTGCACTCAATATTATTATTCAAAGACAAAATAGACTACACCGAAGAAAATATTTGGCGGGCTGAAGCTATTAACATCTGTGCCATCAGCCTAAGTTAAAATATTTCTTGTGTTATTGTCACATCGCGGCCTAAAGGTCGTAGCTCATCTCTACACGACACCGCTCCCACCCAACCAAAGTATGAGAATTCAAATATAGACTTTAAATCGTGCTCTGTAGGTGCACTTTACAGTAACAACAAAAATTAGCAGCCCGCGCGCGGGAAGCAAGCTTACCGCAACCTTGCCACTCAATAGTTGCATCTACAGAGCACGATTTAAAGTTTATATTTGAATTCTCATACTTTGGTTGGGTGGGAGCGGTGTCGTTTAGATGGGCTACGACCCGATGCTTTGGGGTAGCCGTCCATACTAACATTAATGCAAATATTTTTTTCAATAACCGAAATAGAAAACTAAAAGTTAACGGAACAATATTATGTGTACTTTAAACTGTAATCAAAGCAGTTATTAGTATCCTTGTAAAACAAGCTCGTCATTTCATCCAAACATAATTAATGTTCTTCTAATTATTCCTTCCTTTCCTTACAATCTTATAAGTCGAAATAAGCTGACTAATTAATACAAGATTTATTATTTAAGATGGCCCAGGGGCGTGTGGCTAAAGGACTGAAACAGGAAATTCTCGCATAAATGTTTACGTGTTTCTCCCTCGCTGACTGTGCAGTTACGACAATTTCTCTACATGAAAGAATTGCAAAGCAATATACATTCAATCCAATGTTTAAGCACGTTTGTGGAGCTACGGATTTTTTTTCTTTAGTACTTTCTAATTGTTTTTAGAAGGCTTTTCAGGTTCATAATGTAGTAATAATCTTTTCACTTGTTAAGGCTAATCAGTCTTTAATTTGATTTAATATTTACTTTAGCAACGACCTCTTTGTTATATGGGCGATGTTAATTTAATTTATTTATTTTAGGACAAATATTTTTATGGCCGGCACGCTCTGGCTCATCAGTTCCATTTCTGGCTGGTGTCATAAAAATAAATTATTCGTTGAATTTTAGAAAGTCGGTCATTTCATCGGTTTAATTTTATTGAGCTTCAAATCAGTATTCATCAGTTCAGTTTGACTATTTCCTGGGTGTAACTGCGTCAATGTATTGTAGCGTATTGTACACATATCAAAACCTTTTTCCAACCTTCTAGCTCTCACAAAATTTATATTGATTCACGCTATCGGAAACCAAAATCCATTTTTTCCCAAGTTGATACTCTCGTATCTGACTCACCCTCGACATTCAACACGTAATTTTCTGGAACGGAATTTCCCGGAGGCATTACCTTGTAACTTACTAAAATAATGAATACGCGTACTACGCACGTTGCGTTTCAACGCTCTGTTATGTATCCCAGTATGATGTTTAGCCCTTCTCATTAGGAAAAAATATCTTTACGGGAGAACCGTGACTTGTGATAATGATGATCTTTACATGTTCACAGCGGTTTTACCTGAATATTTATCTAGATTTTTTTGTACCATACTATGTTTTAAAACAAACGGCGGACTGTCGTAATATGTTTTCTGCTAGACAATGTTTAGTCTGTTATTTTCAAGCAATCTACATCAATATTAAAATCCATTACAAAATTTAATTATTAAATAATATGATCAAATTCAATTATATGTATTACAAATGAAAACGTGATAAATACTTCATTCGCTTTAATGATTAAGCTAAGGAGTAAGTCCAAAAAAATCTGAAATTAATATACCAAAATGGTTCCCAACCGCTTCACAACTAAGCGATTTAACTAACATATTGAAAGACGATTAATATGTTTAATACCCTTTAACTTTGGGTTGGAATTGAAAGCGATCTAGATCAGCTTCGAATCAATCGATCAACTTTAAGACGTCGTAAAACTCGTAAAGTTTGCGACGAGAGCTGGTGCCAACTTACATTAGGAGCGGGAACACTTATTTAATATTGATATGGCTGAGCACACATGTATCCACCTGCTGTTAATAAACAAGGTTATGTATGGATAAGCGCATTGCAGTATGCTTTAAGAAGAGAAACTCATGCTCAATATTGGGTCATTCTTTAAGCTATGGGTAATTATTTAGTATGACATTTCAGACGTAAGGGCAGACTGTATCCTTGTGGTCAAGCAATTAATGCACCTGTAGCAGGCTCCTCCTGTCAGAGACTTTTAATCTTTATCATTCAGACTAATCAAATTATACTAAATAGTTAAAGTATCGTTTTTACTTCTCGCTATATTTGGTATTTTATTAGAAACACTAATTTTTATTGTGCAGAAATATCTCAACTCCTTGATAGGCTTATTGGTTTGAACCACTTGAACCCAAAAAGATAATTTTGCACGCCCAATCCACGCACACTTACGAAAATGAACATCGAATATGACGTCACACACCGTTTACCTTTCATTATGTTGAAAACTTCGATCGCCACCGAAGCGGGAAGCTCGATCCTTAAAAGACGATGGCAAGATGTTTTCAATATTCGTTAAAACCTCCAGTTCGAATTGGAACGATCTGGAATAGGTTCGGAACGAAGCGATCAAGTTTAAGACGTCGTAAAGTTCACACGATCCGAGCCGATGCCAACATTAAGCGCGTGTAGCTCTCAAGTGAATTTCAGTACATTATGCGATGTTTAAAATTCAAATCATGGATGGTACTTGTTTTAAGTATTATTACCGTCAACGGTTTTACGTATCAACAACACATAGGAGAATTTGTAACGCAAGGATGCTTTTTTGATGTCTTTTAAATACCGAATTTTAGATAGAATATTTAAATAAATGAAGTTATAGTATTCTATATCGCTATAGAACCATATATGGTCTATATATGGTCGACTAACGATATATGGTCGTAGCGCACATATCAACTCGGAAAGGGATCGTCACCGGATCGCCTCGCCGTCAACCTAACGCAAGCGCGTTACCAACCGACCAACAGCTCCAAATCGACTCGGCTACGGCTAGGCGACGCGTCGCCGCGCTTACGGCTCGAATGACAGCAGTTCGCCGACGCTGCGGTAGCCGCGGCGCCGCGGCGCGGGGCGTGCACGAGGAAACGGAAAGTCGAAGGATAGCGTACGGTAAGACGTAAGCGCGGGTACGGCAAGTCGTCCACGCACCGTACCGCGGTTTGTGAGCTTGTCTCGAGGCGAGGCGATTACGTTACGAATCCGATAAGTGTGCTTTACAGTAGGGAGTTTCATACAAAGAATACTGACATGCAAGAGTTGATACGTTTACGTTCCGTTTACGAGCTGATATGTGTGCTACGACCATAGTATAGTATTCTAGTAGTGAGTATTCTATATCTCTTTCGCCTTTTCTTCTTGTCATAAATAAATCATCCTTCCAAAACAAACTTGCTTTTCATATAAAAACAAAATGTATGCTTAAGTGTCATATTTCATTGTATTAAAAGTGTTCAATTTCAAAATCATTTATTTAAATACCTCTACAAATAAACGATTTTGAAATTGAACACAAATATCTTTATTATGTTGTCTCTGGTAGAATAATTTATTTGTCCCTAACTTCTACATAATCTCATCGCTTTAAGTAGAATGCATTACAATGTCAAAATGACTGCTTAAACTCTAACTATACTGCATCGTACTCAATTAATCTACTAACCCTTACTCCAATTAGTTCCACAACTTTTCGGCTGTCGGATTCAACTAAAACTAGTGTGCTAAATGGAAGTATTTTGTTTCAACAGCGAAACAGTTCGTTATATTGAATCGAGGTGGAACTCAACTAGCCGTCGAAGTGGATCTCAACTAGCCGTGTTTGTGGCTTAGCGCTGCTTTGACTTCACTTCTCGACAACTTGTAGAATTGCAGGAACTTGGATATTCCGTAAAAATTATTGAACTGTAATTTTTTGACTTTTCTTGTGAAATACAAGCCAGAGATCATCAGCCAGAGATTAATTTATAACGCTAATATAGCTTTATATTCGTTTTTGTAAAGTATATTGTTAATATTTATTGTTAGTATTTTTTTTGTTATAACGTGTCACCAATTTAAAAGAAGTTTTTTTTGAACACTAGAGGGCTTTTTTTGAACACCATTTCTTTGAAGGCGATTAATACCTAAGATATTTAGGATTACATACTTGAAAAGAAAGAAAGACAGCGTCGCTTTTTTGCCTGTCAATTCCCTATTTCTCAGGAGCATAGCATCTTCTCTGCAGTCTCTTGGAGTTGTGAAAAAATCAAGCTTCAATGGCTGAGATCTATAAACTTAGGAATACTTACGTACTTCGAAAATTTAGAATTATCCGAACAAAAATATAATGCTCCTAAAACAGACTGAAAATTAGCTGTTTTATATAAGTTTTTAATTTTTTCGTTTAATAAAGTATCAGTCATCAAATAAATTTTGATTATTGTCTGAGCAAAGTCAAAGTTTAAGTGCGGTTTGTAGATTTCACCCCAGGTCAATGCTACTAAATTATACGGCAGTTTATACCGTAAAGGACATGTTAATAATAGGAAGTTGAACAAATCATGCTTTGACATTAAAGAAGTTTAGTAGGAAGTACAGAGTCCGGAAACTTGTACAGAATTTATTGGAGAGTCATGTGTGTGGAAACTGTTAAGCCGACCCTCTCCGTCACAAACATTTTGACACATTTTGCATCTCGCAAGTGTTTCTACTTTAGAATTTCTCTGAAATCCGTCTGAAACACCGCAGGTGACATCGTGAGAGAATATGCAATGGCGCCATATCTCAAACTTCGTAGTCACTTAATAAACCCACTGTATTTCGACGGTGACAATACTCACAGTTACAAACAGGATTGTTTTTTAATTGAATTATTATTCGGTTCAATAGTTCTAGTTACCATTTAATGAACCATTCCTAAAGATATTCCTTTCATATTAGTTCAATTAAATAGCTTGAAAATATTTGTAATAATATTAACTAAACTTCAATTAACATCTAAATATAATCATCTTGTGGTGCTCAGTAAATGAAAGTATGGTATAGTGCTCAAATATAACTGATACACCCACGGTTATCATCCAATATCACATAATTACACAATATGTCTCTGTAAAACATTAAAATTTCCAATGTTATGTGTCAAAATGCTTGGCAAATATATCATAAAAACTCACATGTTGATCTACTTAGTACTGAACCAAAAAGCACCCACAAAATGAATTTACAGTTTACGTAACATTTTAGTTCCGAGCGTTGAATTTATATTAATGTAAAATTTTATCGTTTTTGCCATATTTTTATTGAATTAAGGCATTATTTTATGCTTGACTCACCAGTTTTGCTAAATATTTGTTTAAAAATATTATTAATTGTTTTTATAAGAATCCAAAAGAGATAGCTATCAGTTAATCCGTATTATCAAATGAAACCGACGCTGCACTTGTGCAGTGAAATAGTCTCTTTTTAAATATTTGCATTACATTCCATCGCGCTTTTTAATTTCGCGCGTTCAAATTTGTCCAGTGAGATATTCGTCGAAAATATTAAATTTGACGACGAAACCGGTTTAAAACCTTTTGCGCCTCACAAATAGATTTAATTAAAATACAGAAAATATTGCGTCGAAATTAAAAGAGCATTGCCACTGAGCCTTTTTAAAGGTCGGAGCTGTTGGTTTAAATCTGACGTGATGATGAGATTTTGGATCGCGGGAAAGATTAAAGGACCGTCTGGTTTAATTTGAAATTGTTGCTGCCACGTGAAATTGATAATAATGAAATTGGATGAATTATGGCTCCAAAATGTTACGTTAGCTGGATTTCATTTTGTTCTATCGTTTTTATATAAATAAAAATAAATTCAGAATTAAATATGAAATATTGCTTTGCACTTTAATATCAACCTGTAGGCTGAAGAATAAATTCGTCACCTGGCCGTTCCTTTGTCTACCAGCTGGACTGCTCTATGTTACTCGTTTATTAAAACAGTATTTTTATGTATAACGACAAAGGAGGAAACAGAAAACCTTGTGAATGTTAGTTACACAAAAAGGTATCACTGACACGTTATCGATGAAGTAGATAATTCTTGACAAAAATAACTGACTTTAAAATTAGGGATAACTCAAAAACTACTCGTCGAATCTCATTCAAATTTAAATGAAACTACATGACAAGCATTAGCTTTCAACTAAAAAAAGAATTATCAAAATTCGTTTTCCCAGTCGAAAGTTCTGAGGTAACAAACATAAAAAATACAGTCGAAATGAATACCTCCTCCTTTTTTGAAATCTGTTAAAAACAAGAACTCTAGCTTAAAACATATAATAGGATAGTAAAATAACTGCAATAGTTGACATATTGTGACTGTATTTAAAGAGACGTAGTCGCATGGTCACCCTACAGATGTCGACTATTGCATTTTTGAGGGGGACACCGTGTGGGAGTGGTTTCGCGGCACAGAAGTGCGAAGCAAATTGTAAAATATATGCAGCCTCGACTCACTTACTTTAGGTACCATAAAATAATAAAACTGTGTAACAAAATAAATGTTGGTGCGCACTGCGATACCAAATGGAATATGGCGAATATGCTAACACTTTTCCCGCTTTTATTTTATGTCAGCAAAATTTACTGAAAATAATCCCTAAAATCTTGTTATTTGCGGTGCAATGACGCAACTTACTTCTGATACTACTATTAACAGTAAAATAAAATGAATACTGTCGAATTAAAAGCTTTAGATGGTTCTGTAAAAGGTACTTTAAACACCCTAAGCTTCGTCTAAGTAACTTGGACGAAGAGATGAAAAGTAACGGCGCTTAGAAAATTTTGACGCGCTTTTAACACGCTTTTTCACTCGAGGAAGCAGATGCTTGATAAAAACTAGCCAAGAACGTGTCGGGCCCGTGTAGTGCAGGGTTCCGTGTTTGTGAGTGGGGTGGATCCACTAGTAATCGCTAACTTGTAAACGTTGCTAAACCGCCGTAGTTTTCCTTTTTGATGCTTCATGTAAATCCTACTAATTTATATATTACAAATATGACAGTTTGTATGAATATTTGTTACTCTTTCACACAAAAACTAATGAACGGATTTTTATAAAATTTAGCACACAGATAGACCGTGATCTGTGATAAGATCCAAAGTACTCATTATCCCGGAAAACTCGCAGGCAGAGCGCTAGTGTAATACTTATACAAGTAAAAAAATACCGGGTGATCCTGGTTTCACAATTAGAAACCGCATTCGTAGAAATAGCTAACTGTTTTATTCATTTATTTATTTAATATTTATTGACGTCAATAAAATATTAGGGTGCAAATGGCGGATAAACTTCCTTTTGGGCCATACCTCAGATTGATCTGAATTTTGGTATACCTACCTATGTATTTCGACGCGCTACTAACGAATAACATAAGCAAAATACCTACATAATTCATTTTCGAGGTCACCTTGAAAAAAAAAACATGATTTTTTATACACACGATGTTTTAGGTCTATGATATCAAGCCTTACTCGTATCATTTTCATAAAACCACGTAATTTTATTAAGAAAACATTGTATTTAACTTTATGATAGAAGTTATCCTGAAATTAGTCATACAATGTTCCTACTTCCTCATGAATACCTCAAGATGCATAATTAAAAGATGTAAAACAAAATGCTTCCTCCATGTTTACATCAAAAGGTAAGGTAAGTACCTATTTAGTATGAATTTGTAAATTGTACTCTGTTCTGCCGTACTCAGTAATTAAGCCAAGAGTTTAGTGACAAAATGTACTGTAGGTTTTAATTTACGGCGACCTGGAAAGGTAGACAGGTTTCAAAAAGTTTCTTCACTAACAAAATAAGTTCTGGCAGTTTCTAAAGGTTTTAATTTACAGTTTCTTTGAAAATTCTAAGGCTTGTGTAATGTGCAGAAAAATGTAACAAGCAGAAATAAAAAACCCTGTTATAACTACAACATAAAAGTTTCTTGTGCCGTTATATTTCATCTGAACAGATTAGTAGGTAATACGTACATAGATAATGTTCTTAAAGAAATGAAGATTGGTTTCCATTGGTACAAATAAAATACTCATTATAATCTTGTACATAAAAGCAAAAAGCAAAGCAACAACCCATAATTGTCCCACTGCTGGGCTCGGGGTCTCCGCTCACAATGTGAGGTGTACAGGCCATAGTCTACCACGCTGGCCAAGTGCGGATTGGTAGACTTCACACACCTTTGAGAACTTTATGGAGAACTCTCCGGTGTGCACTGTGCAGGTTTCCTCACGATGTTTTCCTTCACCGAAGCAAGTGATAATTAACTTGTAATACGCACATAATGTTTTAAAATTAGAGGTGCGTGCCAGGATTTGAACCCGGGCCCCCGCGTTCGGGAGACCAACGTTCTAACCGCTAGGCTATCACTGCATCTATCTTCTTATCATCTATCTTGTACATACATCTATACAAATAAATAAAATTGGAGTGTCTTTTTGTAACATTAAAATAACCGCTTTTTACTAAGCGCATTTGGATGTATACACGGTACATATACCAAAATATATTTTTTACAATTATTGTCTGTCTGACTGTTTGTTTCGGCTAATCTCTGAAATAGGTGAATCGATTTTGATGGGACTTTCACTGACAGATAGCTGATGTAAGAAGGAGTACCTTAGGCTACTTTTATTTTAGAAAAACAATAGTTTTAGGAAAAAAACGCGATACGAAGTTCGCCGGGTCAGCTAGTCTGTTATAGTTAAAATACCTCCTTTTACTTATTTTTTTCGTTTCATTCCTCTTGTGCAAACGACACGTTTCCTGACTGTATATTTTGGTTGCCGCGACCATTACAAATGTAAGGTTAAGATGATATAAATATAGTTTACTATTTATATATAATGATATATTTATCCGATTTGATCCGCTAAGTCCATTAGAACATTAATGATTGAAGTGGTTGTACAGAACAGAACACATCGACGATAACTTCGCCTATTGTACGTCTATTGTTTTATTCTCGAGAAGATTATTGCGATGATCTTGTATAAGGAAGGGGATTAATATTGTATCGTAAGATACAATAAGATACAGTCTCTGTCTGGTCAATCGATAGGTAATTATTTCAGTCGCTTCTTTATTGACTGGCAACTAATTGGAGAGCCATTGCTGTAACTAATGTTCACACTAATGAGTCACATCGGCTATTGTCAAGTAGATTGTGTGATTAAAAACATAAATAACAATAGTTTTAGAATTAACCTGTGGTACTGAAAAACTAGCCAGTTCTATCTGTTTATCCGTAAAAATACAGAAGGTGTTTTATTTAAAGCGTGTTAAATATCTCAACAGCGTTTATTATAATAAGATTAGAACACAGCTAAGAACAATGTTCTGCTATATTTATTAATTTATTTTATCTTTTTTGTGTTATTGTTATAGTTTATTACTTGAATTTGGAAACTTATTTTAACATTGGGATAAACTTATGGATTAATTTAGTCATTGGACGGGACCAAGGAATATTCTGATTACAATGCCACAGCTGTATAGACGGAACTTCGGATCCAAATGTCCAGCCGTTAGCCGCAGTTAATACAGTAATTCCCATAGGCATTCAGATTTGGATCCAGTTTGCAAGTCAGTAGCCCTTAAACGAACCGACGCGTAGACCATCCGTATGACACGATAACTGAGCGCAGTCTGAGTTCTACTCGTAGCACGTAGAATGAGTCAATAACCGCCGTTTTCAATATCCATAATGTCTGGATAAGTTACTAAATAAAGTAATAATGATCACGAATTATTAGGAACTTAGGAATAGTGGAAAAATTGAACATTGAAAATGCCAATAAGAGATAATTATGGCAACTGCAAAATTTTAAATTCATCCCATTCTATATCAGCCTTTTATTCATACTTTCTCGTATATATATTTTATGAGGAATATGCGAACGTTTTTTCATTTATATAATACATAAAATTGAACAACTAATGTCAATCATAAGCTAAAGAAATCCTAGTTAAAATCTATAGATAGTTGAATTTTATGATGAACCCCTTAATAACAAGAAAAGACATGCAGTTACCTGCGTTGCTTACAAAATGAAAAGGGTGTGTATTTTATGCCCCACATTACCCCAGTGGAGCACACATTACCCCAGTGGGGTCTCGGTAAGCCTGTGCGCTACTAATTACCACACTGCAGATGTGGGGTCTCTAGTTGTCTCGCAATAGGCACTGATAATTGTGTGAATGCGCTCAGGGAATCTAATTTAAATCCACTTTACGAAAGGACGTTTATTGGGCAGCTAAAACCATTACGGTGTTGTGTTTTAGGGATTCGCTCTTCATCTGATAATAAAGTTAACTAATTTTGACGGATAAAACACCGCCGAATTTGGATCACGCGTGAAATTTCGCTAAGAAGTATGATACTGTATGAAAAATTGAACTACTATTACTAGCGTATACTTCGATGGTATGAGTACTATTTATTGACACGTAGCGTGAAATAATTTTAGTGTATGAAAAATGTTAGGTATTTAGTGTGGTTTTGATTGAAATTTTAAACAGTTTTAAGTAACTAAATTAATTAATATGTTTGATTTTTCCAATCTTCAAATCATTTCTGAATTGGGTGAAGTACTTATTTATACTGTAGACATTTATTAATATTTTCCCCATCGTTGATTTTGTTATAGCAAAGCGATTTTAGGAAAATACCGGTAATAACACAACCGAACCAATAACTTTGGCAGTTAATTAAGATTGGTACAATACGAGGGCTATGAGTTGTTGAACAGTTACAAGTACCTCTCGTACGTAGCAAATATTCAAAAGGGGCCGCCCTTAATTAACTAGTTCCAAAAATACCTTTCGACTCTGAATGGTCTTCAACCTAACGAAGTCACATTACGCTGAAAAAAACATTCTTCTTTTTATTCGGAAGTCAAGGTATAAATCCACGTATTTTCCATGGTAAATATTTAAAACGAGAGAGGTTTCAACGTTAAAACCTATAAAATAATGAGAGTAAATAGATAGTCAGAAAATAATTAGGTATATTTATTTATTATAGTTTAAATAAATAGTTTTAGTTAGATTTAAATATATAACCAGTGAATTTAGAAGTAATATTTCCGATACATATTTCAATGCGCAACATCTGAGCGTTTATTTCCTAGCCGATTTAATACGCGGCATCGATCTTGAGCGCTGAGGTCTACCTGCGTAGAAGCGTTTTTAGGCCAATTCAGCGATATGATGTGAAATGCGGGTCACTGTGGGGGTTGCTGGGAGCGACCTCCGTCATGTTGTGTAATTTGATTGGCCCTTCAAGTGACATTAGAGCAGCGCTTGTCGTAATTCAGAACACACATTGCAACATGTATTGCGACAACTGAATGACCAATCAATTTCACCTTAAGTTTACGATGCGCGAAGATTTTCGCCGAGCGCTCAATGCCGTGTACTATAATCGTAGATACTAGTCGGGGCTTGTGTCTTCGTCCGCGGAAATAAAATTACAAACTTTTACTTTCAATGTTACCCCTTTATATGTTTAATTTTTAAGAATCTTTTCTTACAGGTGTTCTAGTTCTAGACTATATCTCTTATACATTCAGAGTTGTCTTTTATCAGTCACCGTTAATATTTTGCTAACTAGTAAGAATACAGACAGTGTCAGTAGCGTCTGACTGATAATACGAATTAATTATTCGTATTATTTGTATTCATCTTAATTAATTCTTTTCTTCTATCGTTGAAGTTTTACACGTCGTAAAGACCATTAGTTCTATAGATACTCTTGTAGAATAAAATGTTCTAACAAAAGCATTCACATTTAAATGTACAATGATAATGATTTCTCATTAAACATCAATGAATATAACATTCAACAAAGATGTTTAATATTGAAATACCAATGATCCACAGTTTCACTGAATGCGGAGCAATTATACAATGAAGCCTAAGGAAAATAATGGAAATCATTTCAATGAATGCAAAAATTACTCGGAATTTCCTGCTCAAATCTAATAAAAACACTCTTTTCATTTAAATTATAAATTGTACTTTAGTAACTCAGTGACCAAGATAAGGAATATTTAAGAAGATATTTTAGTTAAGTTCCATAGCCAAATCACAGAAATGAAAGCTTATAGTTTTTAACCGACTTCCAAAAAGGGAGGAGGTTATCAATTCGACTGTATTTTTTTATGTTTGTTACCTCAGAACTTGAACAGAACGGTGGATTATCGCGAACCTGCGGACATAGAGAATCACGTTAATAAACTAACAGAAACGTTAATAAACTGCTTTACAGAAACCTGTCCACTAACAACGCACTCAACGAGAACCACCAACCATAATGGATGGTGGGGACCGGAGCTTGAGAAGATGCGACGAAAACTACGCAAACTGTTTAACAGAGCAAGAAACACGCGAAAAGATACAGACTGGGATGCCTATAAACGTTGGCAAGGTCGGTACAAAAGACGAATTCGCGAAAGGCAACGCGAATGTTGGAGAAATTTCTGCACAAACATTGAATCAAATACTCAGGCGGCCAGAGTAAAAACCATCCTCTCGAGTGAACCGAGTAGGAACCTAGGCTCCCTGAGAAAACAAGATAACACTTACACAACTACAACTGGCGAGATATGTCAGCTGTTACTTGAAACACACTTCCCAGGATGTGACATCACTGAAACCACTAACTGGGAAGAGGCGGACCAGCCAGAGTTTAGACCACCAAGGGCTGAAGCCGTCAACACTGCCGAAAGAATTGTAACCTTAGAAAAAGTTCTCTGGGCAATCAACAACTTCTCACCTTTTAAAACAGCAGGCCTAGACGGCATCTTTCCGGGACTACTCCAGTGGTGCAAAAACACCATAGCACCACACTTGGTACAAATATTCAGGTCCTGCCTACTGTATGGTTACGTCCCGAGAAAATGGAGAGAAGTAAAAGTGGTATTCATACCCAAACCAGGTAAGAGTGATTACACGCAGCCAAAATCATACAGGCCAATAAGCCTAACCTCATTCCTACTTAAGACCATGGAACGTCTCTGTGATACATATATCAGAGATGAGGCTTTGGGGCGGTATCCTCTACACCATCAACAACATGCCTATTGTTCAGGCAAATCAACAGAATCTGCACTGCACAGTGTTATCTTACCTATTGAAGGAGCACTATCAACTCAATCCTCAGCGCTTGCAGCCTTCATTGACATTGAAGGAGCCTTTGACAAGACGCAATTTCACAGCATAAGCCAAGCCCTGCTCAGACATGGCACGGACCCAATTACAACCAATTGGATCGACGCCATGTTAAAGCAAAGGGCTGTACAAATTACAGTGAACGGCACAACACGAGCCATTGTGTCGAGGGGCTGCCCACAGGGAGGGGTTATCTCGCCACTATTATGGAACCTGGTAGTGGACGAGTTAATCTCCTCACTGAACGGGCTTCTATACTGTAGGCTATGCAGACGATGTAGCAATCCTCGTAAGAGGAAAATTTGAAGCGGTCCTTTGCGACCTTATGCAAAGGGCCCTAAAAATCGTCGAACGATGGTGCAGTGACCACGAACTGTCGGTTAATCCATCAAAAACAGAACTATTACTGTTCACAAAAAAGCGGATCACAAATATTCACCGCTTGCCAAAACTCCTAGGCAAGACCTTAACCCTGACTAAGGAAGTCAGATACCTGGGCGTCATCTTAGATGACAAGCTGCTATGGAACAAACACCTAGATAACAAATTACAGAAGGCCTGTGCCATATTTTGGCAATGCAAAAGGCTACTTGGCAAGACATGGGGTCTTCACCCCAGAATTGTCATGTGGCTATATACTGCAGTAATACGGCCAATTATCAGCTAAGGCGCGGTGGTTTGGTGGCCCAGAACCAAACTAACCACAGCCAAAACCAAACTGCAACAATTCCAAAGGTTAGCTTGTGTAGCTACAACAGGTTGCATGAAAACTACCCCCACAGCTGCACTGGAGGTACTGCTGGGGCTGGCGCCCCTCGATCTGTTTATACAGCAAGAAGCGGCGTCAGCAGCTATCAGACTAAAAGCGCTCAACCTCTGGGGTACAACAAATGGGATTCATACTAAAATCCTGGAGGAGGCCATAGCCAACCAGCCGCTGATAGCCTCCCCCAATGATAAGGTCCCCAAGCAACTCAGTTTTGATAAGAGCTACCAAATTCAGCTCACTGAAGAAACCAGTGATCATTCCGGTATACATGTCCTACGCATATATACCGATGGATCAAAAACTAAGACGGGAACAGGTGCGGGAGTATACTCACCCGAAACAAACATACACATATCAATGGCCTTGGGCGAGCACAGTTCTATATTTCAGTGTGAATGTGTCGCCATAATACAGGCAGCTAACGCAGTCGCTAAAAGAGGCTTGGAAGGCCAAAGAATACGAATCGTTTCCGATAGCGCTGCAGTACTACAAGCCCTGAACAACAAAACCATACAGTCTGGGCTCATACTAGAGTGCCACCAAGCATTGCAAGGTATCGGACTAAAAAACCAAGTTACCTTGCAATGGATCAAAGGGCACAGTGGCTCCCTAGGAAACGACATGGCAGACCAGTTGGCCAGGAGAGGTTCCGACCAGCTTGCGGTAGGTCCGGCCCCTATGCTACCACTAGCATTTAACCAGCTAAGGTCCTGGCTACGTCAAAGAACTCTAAAACAACATGCAGACCAATGGGCACAAATCAGTACGTGCAGACAATCTCGGGAAACAGTGCCCTGCCCCGATGCACGACTGACCAGACGGCTACTGTCACTTGACAGGAAAGACCTCCGGATAATCGTAGGTAATATCACTGGACACTGCCCACTTAACAAACATCTATATGTTCTAGGTGTGACCGACAGTCCCCTGTGCAGGGCATGCCTGTCGGCTGAAGAAACAGCCCCTCACGTAATCCTGAAATGCGTGGGAATAGCAACCCAACGGGCTGAAATCCTCGGCACCCCGAGGTCGTTCCGTGAAGCCTGTGGAGACACCAGGAGGATCCTGCGCTTCTGGACGGAGCTAGGCTGGCTAGATAACTAGCTGGCACACATATTTACGTACAATGGCCCAACTTAGAGGCTAAGTACGGAAACTGGAGCCCATCACCATAACCATAACCATAACCATAACCTCAGAACTTTGGACTGGGTGAAACGATTTTAATAATTCTTTTTTTAATCGAAAGCTGGTGCTTGTCGTGTGGTCCCACATAAATTTGAGCGAGATCTGACAATGGCATCCATGTCAAAAGCATATAAGTCTTAAATTTGCATAAAGTATGTGCGCGATAAATGGACGAATAACTCAATATCACATCAACCGAGTTCGATAATTTTTTTATTGGATGTACTTCATTTGAAGTCGGTTATTTTTTTGTTAAAATTTCAGATTATTTACGTTAATGTGTTTAAATGTTTTAGGTTAATTTTAACAAATTATTACAACAAATATCAAATTATCATTAAGATTACGAATATTTTATGAAATTTAAGTATCACTAGTTCATAACCGGACACTTTATCTTAATGTTTCAAAGAATATGCTTTCAGCAATATTTTTTTTTATTATTCAACAATAAACGGAGAAAAAACTTCAACTAAAATTGAATACTTGCCCATGTAAATGGCATTCCAAGTGGCCCGGTACATTTATTTACCTACCGGGAATTCAGTGCGGTGCATAAATTGGCGTCTGGCATATAGACAGAATGCTACCATTGAAATATCCTTGTAGGTATTTCTCTGTAGGCGCGCGGAAACTGACTGACTGTTTTCATATCGATGGAAATTGAATAAATAGAACTGAATGAATATAAAAAGTATTATTTTAGATCGATGTTCAATTTGCCGTCAATACTTAGTTTTATTTAATTTTGATTTAAAGTAAGACTGGCAGCGCGGTAACGATGGTTTTAACTTTTAACTCCCGACGCAAAAAGACAGTTGTTATAAAGGAGATCGCCAAAAGGCCAGATCGCCAGAGGATTGGCCTCTGGGTTGAGAACATCGTTATGCAATGATATTGTATGAATAAAAAGAGGTATTTTTGATGTTACGTACAAAAGCAAACAAGTTTTCAAAAGTTTTATGGGGTTAAAGAGAAATAGTGAAAATTTATAAAATACATAGTTAAATATGGTTACTTTAGAGTACCCACTTCTGGGTTGCAATTCCGTAATTTAGGCAATTCATCTTCCAATCGTTGAGTAAATTCGGTTTCCTAGAAAGTATGAGAGCTCGTTCGCAAGTGCAGAAATCGTCTAATCCGTAAAACAAAGCCATATTTGTAAGAAAAACGTTTAAAAAAAAACAATGACGAAAAGACAGTATGAAAATGAATGAATTTTTCACTGAATATCCTTTTCATAAAATTGATCGTTTTGTACTAAAAATAAATCGTTGAAATTGTTAATTCGAATAAACTTATTTTTAACTTTTAAAACACATTCCAATTATAACTTTATATTACATATAAAATAACTTTATATTTTTTGTTACATCTAATCAGACAAAAATTTACAATAGTTTACTTGAAGGTATTATGGTTTCTTTAATGAATAATGAAGCAAGCCCAATTATGGCGATCTCCTTTGAAGTGTGTGTATCTGTGTGTGTCTATGTCTGGGTCTGTAGATTTTAAACTAATCAAACAAAGTGAGGGTGTTTTTGTATTCAAAAGCCTTGTCTGTATGACGATGATAAGATATAATAAGTAATAATGTAGTTGTGCCGATGGGAACACTTAGTTGTGCCGTACCACTAGTTATGCGTACGTAGATGGTCCGAAGAAACCGCGAAATGAAACGCTCTATCTATATTACGCTACATTAGGGTATTATTTATTTTTAAATTTAGGTCTTCTGTAATAATTAGAAGGTTTCCACTCTAGTTAAGTGCATATTGGCAAACTATACTTAAATTTTAACATTATTATCAATACAATAACACTAAAAATTTTAACTCATGGGAGACCAGAAATGCTATACAATAAAATCAGTTTTATTTTAACTGCGAGGTTAAGTCTACCCATGGGACTGCAGCGCAATTTGGATCCGCTTACATCTGCATATAGATCGAAAGTACTACCATTAACACGGGTAACAAGATATCTATTATATGTGTGGGGATGTGGTATTTGGCTTCCCTTACGAAAACTCACATGATTCTCATCAAGAACCATATGACAGTTGGCATTCATGAAGTAAGTTAGTTAAATTTTGGTTCCATGGAATCTGTTTGAAAATTCTCATGAATTAATGCTAAAAGGTGAATAAATAAATGAATTTTATCACGAAAAATTCTGATGTGAAGTTTAATTAATTTTTGAATACAGAATATGAGCTGTTTCTGATAGGTACGTAAAATTTTATCTGAAATTTTGAAGTGTAACTGAAAATGTTTGTTAAATAAAACAACAAGGTGAAAAAAGATGACGCAATCAAACCCTGAACTCTTGTGTGATTCAATTTAATATTTTATTTTTACCGACACTTTAGTCGAAAATGTTACAAAATGTGAAGTAATTCGATTTTACAAAGCATAAGCATTATTCAACGCATTGATACCATCGGGAATACACTGAATGATACTGAGTTCACCGACACCAACTTTCAATAGGTACCTCAAGTGAACCACGAACAGTACATGTATACTTCAAAAATGAATATGCCATTTTTTAAGACAGAATTGAAGGGGAAATATTCAATTGTATTTATTTATGTTTGATATGAAAAGTTTCTTATAATCTTTAATAAATAATAATATAATAATAATCTAACATGGGGGCACCCACTTTCATTTTTAAAGAAGACCTACTCTACGATGGACGGAATGGAAGAATAGATGGAACCCCTTACATTTAAACTTCAACGGCTGTAGAGCTACTAGTTTTAATGAATTCAGGGCTTAAATAGTTACCTTGATTAATCTCTAGGCCAAACAAAACTAACAAAACTGAAGTCTTAGAATTCCCCTGAATGAAACGCGTTCCTGAAAACACAAACAGTCGGTCTACGAGCACTAAACACGTTAGATAAAAAAGGGATACTCAAAGGTTAAATCTAATAATGACGCAAAAGTGTACAATCGTGGCTAAAAGCAAGCAGTGATATTACTCGTTCTACTTTTCCAACTTTGCATAATTGTTCATTTCCAGCTAAAAAACACCTGATGTTACATCCAATCTGCATATTCCCGCTTTTATATTTCTATACAAAGGTCTCAGATTAAATAATAAAAGGCAGATATAACTTTCGCAAAGAAATGCAACGAATGACGTGAAGCCACTTTTTCACTATGTGTGCATGACAATCATATTGACAACTAGCAGTGGCATCGTAGAGACACATACTTCTTTGTGTGTGTAAGTTGCCACGTTGAAAACAAAAAGTCGCAATCTCCCGCTATTTAGAAAATATTTTTTGCCATATTTTCGACTTGAAATATTATACAATTAAATTGACAAATTATTTATTATTGTATCACTAGTTATCAAAAAGTCTAGATATTAAATATGTCAAATGTTCTTTTAATATACAGTAATTAATATGTTGAATTGTTTTAATTTATGGTTTTTTCTCTTCTGGGTAGTTATTTTTAATTGAAAAATATAAAAATTTTAATACATTTATTATAATTAAAATACATGAAATATATATAATATACGTCATCTTCATTAAAATGCAATGAATAAACAAAGCAAAATTTGGATGGCCAATCATTATCTTGCCTACTTTGAGGAATAATAAAATCCCATTTATCTCGTATAATAGTATTTATCGGCAATCTGCAAAATAAAATAATTTATTGAGTAGGCTAAACAGGAACTTAAATGGAATACAATATTTTCTTTCAATCGTGCATTTTATCGTAGGCAAACGTGATATTTTCAATCAACCAGGTTTAAAATCCTTATTATTTTTATCCCTCTAATCCTTTGTACAATCTATCTTACGTTTGTAATAACCCAGCGACTGGTATTTATGCATTGGCTGCATTTCCTCATTTTTAGATTTAAATAAATACAACTATTTTTTTTTATTTTTTTTTTTTATATAAATTTATAATCGATCAGTGTTCAAATAACCCATGCATATTTCCCCTAATTTAGGGTAATCGATTTTCATATAAAGCTGGTATAAAATTGAATAATTGTCGAGGTTTTGTGTTCCGAGCGCACCTCAAAAATATTATTATAAATAAATAATAAAATAATGAACAGTTACCTGTGAAAAGATATCTAATCTTCTTTTGCTTGATTTTGGGAACAACTTTAGCAGTGTTTAAAATTGCAAGACGGAATTTTATCTGAGAAAATTATTTAATAAATTTTGACAATTGTGACATGAAAGCTATTTGACGCTTTCTTTAGTACTGAATCGGGTTTGTATTTGCTTTTTTAGTTTGTATTTGCTTTGGTAGCTTTACATTTTAGTTGGATGAATATATCTGCCTTTTATTTCTTTAATCTGAGACAAAGGTAATTTCACTGGAGTGTCGGACCTCGATAGTAAAGCTACAAACGATTTCTTACTAATAATTATAGAAGTCAGTTAAAAACAAACTACATAGTGTAGTAGCACAAATAAATGTTATTGCCCTCTGTTTTATGCAACGTTCAATTCAGGTTACCGAACACGCAAAAATGCATTATACGTATATTATTAGGTACAAATCACAAATTAAAGGAGTATGAAATCAAATCTCGTGCGCCTCATTCGTGTGTTCCCATCATACTCACAAAACCTGAACACCGTAACTATACTAGTTACCAGGTCCATCAGAACACGCACACCCTAACATTGGTGACCTCCACAAGCTCCACAATAGCATGGTACAAAAGTTTAATATGTTTAGTTTGATAGTAAAATGGACTAATACATTAACGGTCAATGCAAAATAGTTTTTTAGGGTTTCGTAGTCAAAACGCAAGTCTTATATAGTTTCATCATTTTCGTCCGTCCGTCCATCTTTATGGACATTTGTTACTCTTTCACGCAAAACCTACAGACGGATTTTCATAACTTTACATCTTCATTTATTATCCCGAAAAATGCGCCAGAGCTGCGACCAGAGCGCTAGTTGACAAATAAACAATAGCTACAATTACAATAATAATAATAAACATTTGATTCAGGCATTTTTAATTTTATAGTGACCCCTTCAACATCTGCACATTTTAGCAGTAATACCTGCTACACAGCGTAACTACAATATCAAGTCATCGTCACACTACAATTTTTTTTCTATAAAAATTTTGTTTTATTAAAAAAAACTTACATAATTATGACAGGCCATTTAGATGACAATCGACTATTTCTTGTTTACTTTATAGATTGATCAATCAAAATGATCGCATCACTCACACAGTAAAGCAAGCGATTCTCGCTTGTATTATATCTCAAAGCAAATAAACTACGTGTGTAGTACGAGCCGTCTACTGGCGTCTGGCACACGAAGAGAGCTACAGAAAATGTTTCACGTAAACCTCATGGGAAAATGTTAATGATCTAAAGGATGTGGATATTTTTTTTATCAGAATTACAAAACATTTATAACGTTCTCAAACTTGCAAACGTTTTTAATTCCCTGTAGCACGGACAAGCATAATTACAGCAATTTGCATTTTACTCGTTTAGCCGTAACCACGACCCATACAATACTCGGTAGTACACAATACACCGATATTATGTAGATTATCGTAAAATTATTCAGTAGTTTTAAACTCCACGGTGACGTAAGTTTAATCATGAACAAAGTTCTTAAATGATTGATGTGCAGTGTTCACTTGAGTCGATTTCTAAGTAATTTCTAAGTGATGGAGTAAGGTAACTGCAGGTGCGTTACATACCTAGATCTACAACTGCAAAAGTTTTTATCGTTACCGTGTTTCGAAAGGCATGTTGAGTTATCTTTTCTGATTGTAAGATAACAGCTGTTGTTAAGCCACGGTGGAGACCACAGACATGTATCTAGGTGGAGACTTTTGGATGGCTTAAAAATTTCCGAAACTTTGTTTTGAGTCACCACTAACCATTTTAATCCCAATTGGTATGTGCATACCCGGCCCAATAAAACGACACATCACAAAATAAGTTTTCACTAAAACGACCGTTCAGGTCGACTGTCGAATGATGAATGTACGGATTGTGTACGGGTTACCCAGTTCTTTGCTCTAACGTTGACATCAATGTCATCAATACGCTTACTAGTGCCACCATACTTTTATTTAAAATAGTACAAAATAATAGTTCCAAGGGGTGCCTTACACTGTAATAATAGAAAGCACGCTAACATATGGTACGATCTAGGCTTTCTCAATCAGGGAGAAAGAACGATCTGATTCGCCGCTATTAAATGAGTGTGAGCCAGATTGATGTGCTTATTATGTATTAAATATATTATCTTGAACTCAAAGTTACAACTCAGTTGGTACTTAGTTATACTTCAGTTGCAAATCAAATCTATACATACATATTAATAAAATTGAAGAGTCTGTCTGTGATTTCGAGATAAATGATTTTTTCAAGTTGCAAATCGTTACTTGCACGATACCAACACCGAAAAATGAGTTTTTAAAATTTTTGTCTGTCTGTCTGTTTGTTTGTCTCCGCTAATCTCCGAAACCACTGAACGAATTGTAACAACACTTTTACTAGGATATTGCAAAGTGTTCAACTTAACAACTAAGCATCTTTTTAGGGTTCCATACTGGGTTCCATAGGGTTTGTATGGGAAAATAAAAAAATATCAGCTGATTTGTTTTAAACTATTAAAAACGTATTCTCCGTACAAAAAGAGTTATACATGCATTTCTTAGATTTTACTTATATTGCATGGAAATGCCATAAAATGCATTTAAAGGTTATTTTTTTCATTAATTCAAATCCCCATTACTGAGTGGATATCTATTTTTGTATTTTGTTCTTAAGAGCATATTGTTTGCGTATTTATGTCCTCCAATACAATTTCAGCATTTTATAAATTTTACCTGGGAAGTGGTAGAAAAACGCAAATTAAGTCTGTATGAGTAACCGATATCCAATATATAATCGATTACTATCTTGGCAACTAGATGGCTCTGTATTTATTGATTCACGCCAACGACTTTAATACATATACATTTAATACATAATATAATTATGTCTGTCTGTGATTTCGAAATAACTGCATTTTTATGTTATAAATCGTTACTAGCACGATATCAAAACCGAAAAATGAGCTTTTTAATTTTTGTTTGTCTGTTTGTTTGTCTTCATTAATCTCTGAAGCTACTGAACGGATTTCAACAGGACTTTACTACAATATCGAGTCTTCAACTTAAATTATAGGCAATTTTTTAGGGTTCCATAACAAAGCCAGAAAATAAAATATGAGTCGATTTTTTTTTAATCATACAAAAAACTTTTCTTCACACAAACTGAGGCATAGGTACATACATTTCTTGGTTTTTTTTATATTTGGAGTTTTTTTTATATAGTTTTTTTTAAGGTGGAGCCAAAGCGTGGCATCGGAGTACTTATTTTTTTCCAAATTTACAATAATTCAAATACACATAAATATCTGTGATTTCGAAATAAATGATTTTTTAAGTTGTATATCTATACTTCCACGATAACAAAACCGAGAAACGAGTTTTTTATTTGTTTTAAATTTAAAAAAACCTTTTCTTCACACAAAATAAGGCATACATGCATTTCTTAGTTTATTTATATTTCGCAAGATGGAGCTAGAATATGGCACTGAAGTATTTTTTACTAAACATCTATTTTTATATTCACTTTTTTTAAATCATTAATTGCGTATTTTGCCTCCAACGTAAATTTAGCATTTTTTTTATTTCACCCTGGAAGGGGTTTAAAATCATAATTTAGTGTTGTACAAATAGTAGACATTGAACAAATTAAATAATTGATAATAAAATACATAAATCCACTAAACAAAACGTATTGCGGCGTGTTAAATCAAGCTTAGGATTGTTCTTTGAAATAACTAACTGTTCCGTCATTTTTAGAGTTCCGTAGTAGTGATGTTGTAGTTCTGTTATAATGCAGTCCTGAGGAACATCATGTTGAGAGTGCAGAGTTCTAACTTTTCTCATTTTCTGTGAAGCAATATCTTTCCTTTTGCCCAATTATTGATTTGCCAAAACTACAATGTAATAAATGCGAAAATGTGTTGCTCCTTTATTACCATTCTCATATACCTCATCGAATTAACCTTAACTCTCTCTCATCGCTGAACCAACCTTGATGTGTTTTGGTATAGACACAGATTGTACCTTGGATAACGATATAAGACTATTTCTTTTTTTAAAGTCTGGGTACCTAATGTGAAATACTGATGGATCAGGAAACATCATCATACAATTTATTTATTCAATATTATTTAAGTACTAAGGGTTAAGTAGGAAATACAATATTTTGAAAATAATATGATGAAATAATAATAATAAGTAAAAGCAACCGGCTCAGTGCGAACTAGGGTTGTTGAACCTAACTTAACTATTTAGTAAAACCTAACATAGAGCCTGTGTAACGAAAAGATAAACGGAACAAACTTAAGTCCCTATGTATCGACATGGGTCCCGATCAAATTACCAAGTTCTGCAAATAGGTTCTAAATTACTTTTTTTGTGATACTTACAAATTCGCAGTTTTAATATTTTTGAAGTGAAACTTCTTTAGAATCGTTGTGATTTCAAACCGGATGCAACGGAAAAAACGACAGGTAAGAGACACAAATACAAAAATGTGTAGGATGAAGCCAGGAAAGAATGAGACAGAAATATTCGTCAGTTAAAATAAATAAAAACGACATCGCGACAGTGAAAATGCCAAGTTGTATTCATAGATGGCGCGAGGAATAAGATAGAAGATTCGTTTTATTGCTACATAGATGGCGCTAGCTGCTCATTTTACTCTTCATATTATGTTAAGAGATGGCGTTAGTTACCACTGTTTTCTTTTTCTTATGTTCGTGGTTATCTTTTAAAAAGTGCTAAGTTGTATTCATAGATGGCGCGAGGAACAAGGTAGAAGATTCGATTTATTGCTTTTTCATCTCATTATTTTGAAACCAAAATTTTGGAAAGTTTCACTTCTACCACGTGTGAATTGCACAGATTTAAATTTTTTATTTAACCTACGTTTTACCTAAGATATTTCTTCTAGCCGAATGTTTTTGATTGCGTTCAGTATACAGAATATTATATGTTTTCACAGCTCCTAGGGATTGCAGACCAGAGTGTTGGATTAATTTTAATTTATTACCTTCACGCGTTCCTGAGAAAAAAGGTCTTTAAATACAAACAGACAGACGGGCAATGGAGTAAGTGATCTTAAGGGAACCGTGTTTTTTCTTTTGAGGTAATGAATCCTAAAAATATCGAATCGTTATTTCGAGTATTGACCTTTCATAGTAACGTTGTTCTAATGAGTGATCATACTGGTTTAAGAGTATGTTCTGTAAGTTAACTAAAGCACCTAAGATTATTTCCGAAGCGCAGCGAGGGGAATTGCTAGTATTAAATACAGGTCATATTATTATTCTTGGATTTGGGATTTTAGAGGTTTTTAATTAGCCTCTCTACGATTGCCATAAATTTAGTCCTCGTTAGCAAGAAAACTGTGTCAGGAACATTTGTGATACTGTTGCTTTCCAAGATCATCGTGTTATGTCGGTCATACTGTGATCTACACGATCCCACGATACAACCCTTGGAGCTTTGAATTGTTGTAAAATCTTTACACAGAAATCTCGGAGATAAAGTTACCGATTCTATTCCGACGACCCAAATTATAGCATCGGCCTTATCAAACAAGGTTTGAACTTTCGAGTAACAAATATTTGAGTTACAAATAATAATAAATTCTATTAGTTCCAAGAGAATTCTGTTTGGGTGTTTAACTTTTAAATGGTATCCTGTTTAGGGAAACTCGTCTAGTATTGATCTCGAATTATTCTTACTCTTCAACCTAATATCTAATAGTACATTATAGATATCACCAAGGTAACTTGAGAAAAAAGTTAAAGAAAAAGAGTAGGCATGCTTTTTACAAGGCTTAATTAATTTTCTTTTTTTGTTTGTTTTAACCATAAGACTAAAGTAAAAAAAATCTTATTGGATTTACTTGCTTATAGATATAATACATTTTTTATGGTCTTTACATAATATTATTATTAAGTAGACGAGGGATGGATGAGAGTGGAATGTAAACAATTTCTAATAATTTATCTTAAGACTAAAGTTAGTAGTAAAATGATTTATTAGATATCCATTTAATTTATTATCTTCGGATAAGTGTGGTTAAATATTAACTGCTAGTTTGAAGTGGAATAGTCATCAATTCGCGAAGTTTTAATAGGCTTGGGATTTACTCTGAGAGTAACAGCTTTTTCTTTAAGAGTTCGAACTTTATAGATAGTGGAATGAAATTTAAAAGTTTTATCACTATTTTACTGTGGAAGAGATTTCTTGACCTCAAGTTGTTCTATGGTAACCAACAAACTAGGCACTAGAATTAAGTTGCTAGAGCCATAGCCAAATTTTTTATATACTTGTGCGCAGTATCTGGCCATTAATTTAAATTCAAATATATTCCTAAACTTGTTTAAAAATATTCCATACTTCTTTATATTTTGTGCTAGTTTATTACATTATCACTCCACTATCATAAACTCTGCATTGGAGAGTGATAATGTCAAAACAGTTAAAAACGCCTTATTTGTTTACCGAGCAATTACACGTTGATACGAATTACAACTATTCCACAGTAGGACGTTAATAAGGCATTAGCAGTACAACACTGATCCTAGTTCTTTACAATACGACTATTATCGCGCTCGCCATATTATTTTCTCCAATAAACACTCAGTAATTCCCTTTCCGTGTTCGGCCCCTTTCATTTACACAGCGCAGCCCTTGGCCCTAGCCCTATTTATACGACGTCGGCTTAGGCTTCATATTTATGCGGGTCGGCTTAAAACTGGTTCGTTACCGCCTTTCTTGCTTTTTCTCAATATTTCATGCTTAGAGTTGTGCATGAAATATTCTGTAAATGTACAAAATTTTGTAGGAAGGGTCCCCAATTTGAGTGTAAAAAATTTTGTGACAGAAAACCCCCAGACCTGAGAGTAGAGATAATAAGACTGATGTATGGCTCGTTCTGAGTGTGCATGAGTTATTGAAGAAGTTAAATTAGTTACTACTAGCGCTTTGCCCGTCTTCCGGGATAATAGTACTCTAACGCCCTAACTCAGAGTCACTAACGGTTACTTAAATCGCTCCTTAGTACAGAATTTGTACGGTGATTGTTTACTAAGGATCGATTTAAGTAACCGTTAGTGACTCTGAGTTGGGACGTATCTCTTATTACAGATCATGGTCTACACTTAAAATTATGGCCAATAATTAAAAAAAACAAAGTTACATATGAGGTGTGATATCTTTACACCGATATTTTTTATTTTCTTTTTCCTAACACACTACTGCTAAATGTCCTTCATTTAGCCTAAGGAAATTAGTTCCAATAAAAACTACACACACAACCATACCATGTATTTGACATACTCGTATATTATACACATAAATGTCAACGTGAATTGTGAAGTGACCCTTTGACACACGGTTGAATTTTGATCGCAGAACGGGTCTCTAGTTTCAATAAATACGAAAAGGGCCACGAATTGCTACGAGCTCTAGTTGCGGCTACGGGCTACGAATACCTCTACGGGCCTACGAATTCACGTAAAAGATGCAAGATACTAGCAACGTAATAATTGCTTTATTTGTTCCGTTAAATATAATTATTCATAGTTAATTTGAAGGTTAAAGGATAACTTCAAATCACTCAAATGAAGTTAACTTGTTTATTAATTGGTGTTAATTCAGGCGAATTCAACTCTGTTTCCCACAATCTGTCGCAGTCAACTACGCATGCGTGGAAAATTGAACTGAATTATTTGGATATGTTCTGACGATGCCAAGTTCCCGGTTTTATGGCTGGCTCATTACTACTACAATGGGAATTGAGAATGTGGAGACTCAAACATTCTGGTGATACGTTCGTAAACAACGATACGACAATGACTGACGGAAATCAAGACGCTGATCAGAATAATAAAGTTACTGTCGATAACAACCTTCACAACATACAAGGGAATATTGGAAGGAAAATATTTGTAGGAGAACATGTAAATTGTTTTTCATAAATAATAAATAACGCGTGCCATTGATAACACACAAGGACAAAACACATGTGAAAACAGAAATTCAAATAAATCACTATTTCTGCCTCACTGGGAATTGAATCTAAAAGCTTTCGAACGGCGCTTAGGTTACCATTACACCACAGGGGTCGTCATTACGTATTATATAAAAAAATCGCTGCAGGTATGTTTTCCGGTTCAAATTTAATTCAGTGTTCATTCTTGTTCAACGTACCTAACTGGAAAAGATATTAAATCAAAAGATTAGTGTTTTTTAATCTTCTGTTAATGTAGGTAGGTACCTTCAGACGAGAGAGCAATATCATTGAACAGCAATAACAGTGAGAAACATCCATCTGCTCTGACGGCCGTCTACACCACGTGACTCTAGATGGATGCGACTACACGGTGATAAGTAACAAATAGCCAGCTTATACTCTGCACGTTCTATATTGTTAAACGTCTTACTGTCCGTTACAGCTTGAAACATACTGCTTCATGTTGTTGTACAAAGAACAGTGTTGTCATAAAAAAATTAATGAGCTGAAGAAACCGAACTGAGCCGACAGACTATTTCTGCCACTGTAGGGACCAGATGAAAGACTTTAGTACCTACTGCAGACTTTCTTCTATACTATAATAAAACTCAACTGTCTGTCTTTTTGTCTGTCCCGGCATCACATGAAAACCCTTGAACGGATTTCGATGAAAATTGGTGAAATTGTACTAATACTCCGGGTGGTATTTTAGGAAAATTTTTATCCCGGAAAATTAAAAAGTTTCTCCCTGTTAATCGGGATGAAAATTTGTTTGGAATATTCTTAAAACATTAACCGATTTGCTTCAAATTTGCAACAAATGTTACTTGCTTATATTGATGAAATACATATATTTCAGTTTTTCAAAATTTTACAAGAAAAAGGAAAAAACAAATTAATGTGAATATTGCTTATTTTTCAAAACTCGCTATATAATTGATGACCCGTGTGGCGAAATAGTTACTATGCCAAATCGTCGCGCCAAGGGTCCTGGGTTCGATTTTCAGCGAGGCGGAAATTTGAATGATGAATTTGTAGCTATTTATGTTCAGTCTGGGTGTGAGTGTTCATGTGTTTGTGTGTTATTTATGGCACCCACGAAACGGAATCGTAGTGTGGGGCTATGAGTGCGAAGCGTTATTATTATTATTAATAGTATATATGTAGCTAATTTTAATTGTTACTAACTTGACCACTATTAATATATGTAACCCCTTGTCGCAGGTAAGAGACAAAAGAAAGAGTAGGTTAGTGTTTTGTTTGTATTAAGTTGCGTCCACGCGTCGTATCTTATCACTTATGTCGTGATTAAGTGGTAAAAACATAGATTTCAGACAAAACTTATAAACAACGCACGACCTATCAAACATGAATGATAGTTACGTCACATAAACTTTTACACTTCAGTAGCTACCTGTATTCAGCTTGGAATTTATAATGATTAAAAAAAGCAATTTTACTATTTTTAACCGACTTCAAAAAAAGGAGGAGGTTCTCAATTCGACTGTATTTTTTTTAATGTTTGTTACCTCAGAACTTTGGACTGGGTGAACCGATTTGGATGATTTTTTTTAATGGAAAGCTAGTGCTCGTAGTGTAGTCCCATATAAATTTGAGCGAGATCTGACAATGGTATCCATGTCAAAAGTACAATGTACTTCATTTGAAGTCGGTTATTTTTTGTTAAAATGTTAGATTATTTGTTTTAAAAACAAAAAAGTATCTATCAAATGAAGAAAAATTCAAAGGAAAATACGCGTACGGATAAATAATACAAGTTCCTTTTGCATAATAGATCGCAGAATTATACTCATTAAGCTTGTGAAGGACATCTCCTAATGGCTCCGTTCATTTAGAGCGTTAGAGAAGAGGTTTATAAATACCAGTTTATGGACTTCGCAATAAATTGGGGGTTCAGTTAGAAAATATTTACATAACCCCGAGTGTATATTAGTTATTTATTAAATTTTGAACACAAATATTTATAGAAAAACTTCAAAATATTCACTCTATATTCCTATGTGTTTCCAGAGTTTGCTTTTAAATGGAGCTAGGTAAAATATTACGTTGTCTTTCTTTGCTGACCGTACAAGCAATTTTTGGCAAATATTTCACTCAGGTGGATGTACTCAATGTAGATGTGCACAGATAAACATATTTTGCCACAGTTTTATTCTCATAGCACTCTGAAATACCGTTATTTTATTGATTTATCATAGTTATTTATTTTGTATACATAATCAAATTATTATTCTTAACAAAAATAACCGACTTCAAAATTAGGTATGACTCAAAAACTGCTCGTCAGATCCCGCTGTTTAAGTAGAACTACGTGACAAGCACCAGCTTTCGTCACCAGTTTTCGTTTAAAAAAAGAATCATCAAAATCGGTTCACCTAGTCTTCTGAGGTAACAAACATAAAAAGTATTTTTTATACGAACTGAATACCTCCTCTATTAATATTATTAATTAAATAAATTAAATCTCTATGAATATTTTGGAAGTCGGTTAAAAACATAAAATATAAAAAAAATCAATTAGGTGTAGTAGTAGAAGGTCATTATTTATTCCCAATAATAAAATACGATATTTTTTTATCCACCGGCCACTCTCTAGTTTGGTTAGTCAGTCGCACAAATGAATTGGCTTTGTTCTGGCAAGGGCTTAACAGTTTTGTAACTTTTCTTTTCTTACTTGGTCAGCAATGCAAGAAGGAACTAGGTGTAATGTTTGTAACCCATATAAGAATTATTGTAACTTGCTAGTGCCGGTGAGGAATCAAACGATACTATGACCAATCCTGATATTAGTCAGATCCATTATCATCTTATCTGGTTATCAAGACTGTTATCTACTGTGAAGATCTTTCTTTCTTTCGCTATTTCTTTTCTATGTCAAAGCTGCTCTCCGAAATGATCGTGGCATAAAAAAATTGATTCATAACTTTTTCAGTGATAACTATAATAATTTATTTATTTCCGAAAAACATTCCATACTGGTATTAGTTTTATAATAAGACTAGCTGTTACCCGCGACTTCGTACGCCAAAAATAAAGATCCCTTCATTATAAAACATGTTTTTCATAAACTGACAGCAAACTTGTCCATACTATGAAGAGAGGAGACCCGTGCCTTGTAATAGTCCATTATGGGTTGAAGCTAAAACACCTATACTTAGTACATATATCGTATTATGTAAATGAATAAAATATTAAACAAATCTTTAGTGTTGATAATGAAATGATAACTACGATCTGATATTGTAGCGTGATTGGTAGTCAGCAAGATACTAAACTCTTCACCAAAATTACAGCAAAAGTGACATGTTCTTAGAACCCATTAATTACCCATCGGGAGAAGCATTCATAGCACGGGCGCAGTGGCTTGTGTCGGTTCTAATAGTAATCGATGAAGTTAAACAATAGCGAGTGCGGTCGGTAGTTGGATAGGTGACCGCTAGTGGCAAAAAATTCTTGAGCTCTCCGAGCTTCGGAGGGCACGTAAGGCTGTCGGTCCCGGTTGTTGTCGTAAGGTAACAGTCGTTATGACATATTGAAGGTCCTCGCCCGGCGTAATGACTTCCGACACTTGGGTTGATTTCTAATCCCTCCATCAATCCACACTGGAGCAAAGTGGTGGAGTATGCTCTAGGCGTCCTCAAGAGTGAGTGCTCAGTAGTGAGCCATTAATGACCCACCATAGGAAAGGTCCCAAAATAATTGAACTTTTTAGAATTTAGAGGTTTAAGTCAGGGCCTGAGAGTTTTTGAATTTTTTTACATTGTAATTTTACAGAATACACAAAAAAAAAATATCTTTCTTTTCTTTTTGGGCAGCAGCAAATCAGTGATTCCTTTAGCGTTGCTAATGTACATTGGCGAAAGTGACCACTTACCATGAGGTGGCTCATCTGTTCGTTTTACAACTTCTTATTCCAAACATACTCTAAACTTACAACCTCTAGTTTTAGCCCTTAGGGAATGTATTACCAAACAATCATGTTACAGTTATTTTTGTTTTATGTAAGATTACATACTAACTACCAACTTTCACAGTTTTACCTTAAAAAACCGCAAATGCGTGTCAGGCCACGTGCAATATTGGGTTCCAAAGTAGTAAGTTTATTGACTATTACTCATTAACTACGATACTTATGTTAACATAGCCTTGATAGTTTTCCTTATAAATCCATCTTATAACCTATTTTTGAGAATTTTTTCACTTGTACAACTCCAACCGTTTAGCCGTTAGGGCGGACACTTGACTTGACTTGGGTACCCAAAATTAGCACTTTCAAGCCAAATATTTCGCAAACGGAACTCTACATCCAAAAATGGTCTCAAAAGACCCATAATATTTTTGAAAAACTTTTCAACGATACCCCACACTATAGGGATGAATAAATAAATAATGCTCACGTTACCTGTAGTGGAGGTACCACGAAAAAAAAAAGTTTTTTCAGTAGTTTATTCTACGATTTTGGAGTTTTAATAAATATATATATCCATGCCAAATTATAGCTTTCTAGCACTAAGGGTCTTGGCGCTTTGCTTTGGACTGACAGACAGACTGACATGACGAAGCTATTAGGGTTCCGATTTTACTTTAGAACCCTAAAAATGACGGAGTTTCGTATAAACATTCCCTGAATTAACCCTTTAAAGATTGATTTTTCAAATTATGTTAAAGTTAATTTTTGTTTATAACAGTCGAACTGAGAACCTGCTACTTTTTTGAAGTTGGTTAATAAACCAGCTAATAGCGTGTCAGGTCACTGGTAATATAGGGTTTCGAAGTTCTAAGTTTATAGAACTCAATAACTACGTATGCTAATAATAATATAGCCATGATAGTTTTCCTTTTGATGCTATTGCCATGAATTTTTTTACGTGTCTAACACTTACGAATATTTCGCAAACAGACCCCTCAATCGAAAAATGGACTTATAAGACCCATATTATTTTTGAGAGACCTTTTCCACGATACCCCGCACTATGGGGTGCGTGACGGAAAAAATTATCCCTTTATTACCTCTAGGAGAGGTATCCTAAAAACATATTTTTAAAAATGTTATTCTACCAGAAGTTTAAATAAACATGTATATCCTTGCTAAATTACAGCTTTCTAGCGCTATGCTACGGACGGACGGATAGACGGACGGACGGACGGGCATGATGAAACTATGAGAATTCTGTTTTGACTTCGGAACCCTAAAAAGAGTCATAAAAATCGCTTCATAAAATATAACGAATCTATCAACTACATATAACAAAATTTGACCTTATCCCTCAGGAACAGGTCTGTTTTCCGGGATAAAAAGTATCCTATGTCCTTTCCCGAGCTCAATTCTATATCTGTACTAAATTTCATCGAAATCGGTTTAGTGGCTTGAAAGAGTTATCCCTCAGGAACAGGTCTATTTTCCGGGATAAAAAGTATCCTATGTCCTTTCCCGAGCTCAATTCTATATCTGTACCAAACATCAAAATCGGTTTAGTTTTTTAGGCTTGAAAGAGTTACCCCTCAGGAACAGGTCTATTTTCCGGGATAAAAAATATCCTATGTCCTTTCCCGAACTCAATTCTATATCTGTACCAAATTTCATCAAAATCGGTTTAGTGGCTTGAAAGAGTTATCCCTCAGGAAGAGGTCTATTTACCGGGATAAAAAGTATCCTATGTCCTTTCCCGAGCTCAATTCTATAACTGTACTAAATTTCATCAAAATCGGTTTAGTGGCTTGAAAGAGTTATCCCGCAGGAACAGGTCTATTTTACGGGATAAAAAGTATCCTATGTTCTTTCCCGAGCTCAATTCTATATCTGTACCAAATTTCATCAAAATCGGTTCAGTGGTTTTGGTGTGGAATAGTTATCCCTCAGGAACACGTCTATTTTCCGGGATAAAAAGTATCCTATGTTCATTCCCGAGCTCAATTCTATATCTGTACCAAATTTCATCAAAATCGGTTCAGTGTTTTAGGCGTTATTGAGTAGCAGACAGAGTTACTTTCGCATTTATAATATTAGTATAGATTGAATGATTTGAAATTGAAAAAAAAATTGATGAACCGTAAGACGTTTGTGGGATTAGGTCCTGAGCTGTCTATGTTTACCTCATTAGGTATTAGAAATAAACCACAATATAGTTTTCAGTGCAACAACCACTCGATCAGCTGGATAGTGAATGCCTTCTATGCGAGTAGTGCAGATACTCATATATTATTATGTATGTCACAGGTCCCTGATTTGCTCAAAAGAAAGGCGGTCGTCAAGTATAATGTTTTCAGTAAGAGTTTACCTTTCTCATGTTACAAAACCTACATTTTCAGTTGCTGTGTTGCTTAGACCTAATGGTTACTTAAATCGCTCCTTAGTACAGAATTCGTATGGTGATTCTTTGATAAGGAGCGATTAAAGTAACCGTTAGTGACTCTGAATTGGGGCGTGGGGAAAACACAAACGCACTTGTGTTTGATTAGCTCGCAGTTACATTTAGTAATCATGCTAATATCATACCGAAAATCATACCGGTTTTGAAAGCACTATGTTTAGGAAAATAAAGTTATAAAGATTTGTACCATTGTTTGGACATAAAAAGATAAAAAATCTACGCTTAACATGAACATTTAATTTAAGCTTATTTCCCACAACCCTAGTAATACGCTCGACTTAATATCCAGTTGATTGTGTTACGTAAGTATAACAATAATAATTACGAGCGGAATAAGACCGTAAACATCTTAATTGGTGCGGGTTTCCAAGGAGATCCGAACTGTTTAGGCGGCTGACACAATTATTATATCCTACGAGTAACCGCCCTCGCTTTGCTTCGGTTTTCTTTATTTTTTACACCTTGGGTTACATTATTGGAGTTTTATTAAGGATCCCTAATTTTTTTGAAAATCTAATATAGCCTATGTTACCCGGGGATAGTGTAGCTTTCCAACAGTGTAAGAATTTTTCAAATCGGTTCAGTAGTTTCGGAGCCTATTCAATGCAAACAATCAAATCTTTCCTCTTTATTATTAGTATAGATTATACGATTCCGTTTCCAGAGTGTATTGCGAACATAATTCTTATTTGTTGTTTTTATAAAATTATTAACGAAGCGTGAAATGAGAAGAATTATGTGCTATGTTTTACTTGTTTTCTAAATTAAAAACCTTTTTATTCTATCTTTAGATTATGAAGGTATGAAATTCGAAACAAAATTAGAAATGTAATATTCTTTTTTTGATATTTCCAGCCTAATTCCGGCTAAAGTTGCTACGCCGCCGCGCCCGTACGAGCTTACAAGAACTTGAAGACAAAGAGAATAAGAATCTTTTATTTCGACTAATAAGAAACGGAATCGCGGAACCGAGCACTAAATGTCTGTTATTGCCCCCCTTTGCCATAAAGAAGCTAGTTCTAATTTCCATAATTCGTATGAACGCTCAAATTGTATCATCCCTGCGTTATCACCCGGCCGTCAGTGTGAATCTTGCGTTCGAGGGGACAAGACGTATCGCGCACCTCGCAATTTACGTACGTAACGGATTTTTCGTAGAATGTGAAGTGAGTGAGTTCGGGTTTATTTTTCTTAAGTTTACAAGTGTCTTGTGGAGAATATGTGAGTTGTGTCGTGAAAGTGCTGTTGTGAAAATGTTGCTTCTGTTATTACTCGGCGCGATTATAGGTGAGTGGGCTACAAGATTTTAATCTAGGATAACTTAAATTAATAGCTCTGTTGATTTCCTAAAAAAATCGTTCAAACCGTGACTTATAATACTTTATATTTAAAAGTATACGCCATTGAGTTAAATAAGTTATTTTCGAATGTGAGGTAAAAAATTGATTTTCACAACGGGAAGAGTTTGCGTCAGTGCAAATCAATTACGGATGTTGCGGAAAGTCTATTTGGACTTTATTTTGCTGTGACTTTGTTTTACTTGTATCAGTATCACCGGTGTTATTCTCATAAGAAGGCGATGATTGCTACTTATAAAGACTATAAAGCTATATATATGCAGTCTATAAAGAGATCGCGGGAAGAGATTATTGGGCAGTCCAATTTTCTGATTCCATAAGCTATCTAGCTAGGAAGCTGGAAGATTCCAAAGACGCTTATCCAATTCTACGTGAACATCGCCGACATCTACTAACTTCTTATTATTTTTTGAAGCAATGAAGGTGTGACCAAATGTTGCAGAATACGTCAAATCAAATTTTTTGACGCACCCGATTTTGAATAATTTCCTTATTTGCTTACTGGACAAGTTATTTGTGCGTGTATCTGTCCGTGTTTTAGAAAAGAAAGATTTAATTAAAATTAAGTATTAATTTTTCATTCTTTTGGTCTCTTATTTTTTATTTTTTGGTCGGCAACGGATCGGTAATGCGTTTGGTATGCATACAATTTTCTATTCATATTTCTATAAAAAAATATATTAACTATAATTGGATAACCCCCCAGTAAGAAATGACCATAAAGATTCGACAGGAAGTGACGAAAAAGTTTGGGTGTGGTGAGAACCTTTGAAAGCTACTGGTTGTTTATTTTATGATGGATATTGAATAGTAGACTGTAGAATGTGGAAAGAAATTGTCACTGTTCAAGGGCCATTAGAGCTGGGTCAGTGTATTTAGCACGCGCACTGTCCTGATAGATCCGCAGGGCTAGTATTTCTTCTCTTATTATCGTTTTTACTCCTAGGTTCATTCACTTCACAACATTCATGTTCATTCAAACACTTATTATATTTATTTATTTGTTTAAACTTTTTGAACCATACAAAATGTATTAGCACAAAAGGCGGACTTAATGCTAAAAGCATTCTCTGCCAGTCAACCTTAGGGCAGTTGGACAGCAATGAAGGCGGTTGCAATGAAAAACTATTAAAAATGTATAAACTTATGAGTAAAAAAAACATTAAGTAAATAGGAAATCTAAAATATATACCTAAATATATACATATTACACTTCACAAGTATTAGGGCTTAGTGTCTAAAAAAATTATATTAGCGGGAGCGGTAATAAGGCAAGATTTATATAAATAAACTAGGATGCTTTTGGCGGTGAGGCTGATAGAAAACGCTAATTAGTTAGTTAATAGGTATGTATTAGAGGTCGGCGCGGCGGGAAGACTGCTTAGTCCTTTTTCAATGTTTCACGTTATTCAAAACTTCGTCAGCCCGCGTCTAAATTTGCTATACCTATAAAAGTGCGATTGTCACAAGAATAGGGATGATAGGAATTTCAATATAAAAAAAGAAAGAAAATATTTATTAATTGCGTAGGAAAGCGGTAAACCAGCTCTTTATATGACAATATTAAGGCAGTAAAGAAAATATTGCAAGATGTTTTATTCTTTACAAGGGGCATAATGATTTTTCCTTCACTTAGTATATTGATGTGAGCGTGTATTTAGATAAACTACGCATATCTTTTATCGCGTATCGGTTGTGGTTGTACTACAACATTCTAATTTAATTTACTTTTTATAACAAGAAATTACGATCATTACTGTCGCTGGAATACCTGAAGTTTTCTCTGAGATTTTATTACAATTACTGGAGCTTAGAATATTTTTCTCGCTGTAAAAGAATCTGTCAAAATTGCTACAACGCGTTGGAAATTACAGAGAACTTTTATATAACGACGTTTTAGATAATACTTTTTTCTTTTATTAGGTGTAAGGTATTATTAGTCTTTAAAAATTATTAATTTGTTCTAATATTAGATCATTTTATCTACCCAACGCTTTTATAATTCTGAAATTTTATAATGTTAAATACTGATGTGTATTTTAATATATAAATGAAAATGTATATACAAATATCTCAGAATATTTATGTGTATAATCTGATATGACTTAAATTATTGTGATGAATGATCTGAAATATTTAGAAATGTAGCTTATAATGGAATAATTTAAGAAAAATAGTTATTGCACATTGATAACATGATAATGACGGTATTGTCATTTTCAGCGATAATGGCCCTTTCTCAAATAAATGGTTTTTTGAAGTCAAACTCAATTCATTTATTTCATATAATTATGTATTATACAATACACTTCTGAACGTAAAATCTTTTCAACCTACAACCGTTTCGGAAAGGTGCCTTATTAAGAGGAGAAGAAACGGTGAAAGAAACTCCTCTACACAACTTTTAAAAACAAAACTACTTTTTCAACTTGTTTTTTGGCTGTTTACATCATGTAAGAAGTCTATAATAATGCGTCAGATCTATTAAACCGTTCCTTTTAGGCAATACTTGGTTTGAGGTAAAATTTGCAATAAGCTGTGACATTAATGGATTATTATAGCATTCCTAAGCCATCTGCCACTTCAACAAACCACAGATACATAACAACGGTATCTCGAATGCTTAATAAGGAATACCATTTATGATCACACCGTATAAAAATGACAAATGAGTATGCAAAAGACTAACAATAGGTACATATCACTTGGACCCCTGCTTGGAACCCTAGGAGTGCTACAGAATCTTACTATTCCACTTGGATCCCCCACGTGTAGCCTTATTGAGAATGAATATGGACGGTCCCAGGTTTCAGTCTCGGGGTAAACATTTGCGTGAAAGATATGTCTGTCCTAGGCTTGTTTGTGGTATCTCATTTCTTTATGTCCATACTCCATACCAACACACTAAAAACAATATTTAGACAGTATTCTTCAAAATGATATATTTATTATCTATAGGTAATAAAACTCAAAGGGCAAATTTTATGTATATTGAATATTTTTTTAAAATTTCTATTAGGGGGCACTTCAATAACGCCCTAACAGGCACAAAAATATTTTTTTAGAATTATTGTCTGTCTGTCTGCTTGTCTGTCCGGGTATCACATGAAAACCCTTGAACGGATTTCGATGAAAATTTGTAAAGTTGTTACTAACTCTCCGGGTCATATTTAAGGATACTTTTTATCCCGGAAAATTAAAAGGTTTCCCTGGGAAACGGGATGAAAATTTATATGGAATATATTTAAAACATTGTTGGAATATACATGTTATTTAGTTTTTCAAAATTTTGCAAGAAAAGGAAAAAAAAATACAAATTAATGCCAATAATATGCTTATTTTCAATACTCGCTCCTGGAGGGATCCTTTGTGATTGTATCGTGGGTTTCAGTACATAAATTATTAAATGTAAGAACTTCAATATAAATTTACCGTTTTTTAAATTTTTTTTTTGCAAGAGGTGCAAATAAGGTAAAACATAATTTCCGTATGCGTAGCTGCGGGCAACAGCTAGTCTTTAATAACTAACATAATTTTGTCCTGTTTCTAAGTTCATATAAAGTTCTCCTATTAACTTGTTCTCTGTTTGTTGTGGGAGTGAAGGGCAATATGATATATCGTCCATAATATTCTGTCTATGCTCAAACAAAACCACAATATTATCGAACTTCGCATACTTAGTTTACTAGCCAGCTACGTTAAGTATCATAACTTACGTTAAGTACCATAGCCAGCTACACTTGTTTTATAAATATTATAGTATACTCCCAATAGAATCCTGCCTTGTAGATAATTCATTTGTTATCAACATGATGAATTGAACCTTAGTTGTAAAGTGACCTTCCATAAATCAACACGATTTAAATTTCGCAACATTATTTAAACTGATGGTATTAAAAATTATATTAACTAATTCCAAAAGTTTCTTATTAAATAAGAACTTAATTAAACTTCTTGATCCCAGCGTCTACGATCAAGAAGACTAATCGCTTTAACGACATTGCGTAAGTCCTACTAATATTATAAATGGGAAAGTTTTTATGAATATTTGTTATTCTTTCAAGCAAAAAATACTGAACGATTTTTCATGAAATTTTTCACACAGTTAAACCATGATCTGGAATAAGACAAAAAATAACCGACTCCAAAATTAGGAATAACTCAAAAACTGCTGATCAGATCTCACTCAAATTAAATTGGAAGCTTTTGATTAAAAAATAGTCATCAAAATCGGTTCACCAAGTTCTGAGATAACAAACATAAAAAATGCAGTCGAATTGAATGGCGTCAACCCATTAATGGCCCACTACTGGGCACAGATCTCTTCTCTTGAGGAGGCCTAGAGCATACTCCACCACGCTGCTCTAGTGCGGATTGGTGGAGGGGTTAGTGGTCAAGCCGAGTGTCGGAAGTTTTCAAACCGCCCGAGGGCCTCCAACATGGCTTAACGACTGTTATCTTATGATAACAACCGGGACCGACGGCTTTACGTGCCGTCCAAAGCACGGAAACGCTCAAGAATTGTTTGCCACTAGCGGTCACCCATCCAACTACCGACCGCGCCCACTGTTGCTTAACTTTGTCGATCATTTAGGATCGCAAGGCGCAGGGCTATGAGCGCTTCAGTCGAATTGAATCCTCCTCCTTTTTTGAAGTCGGTTAAAAACGTGGGTAAAACCGAAACATGTAAACGATGAATATTACATAATAGTTTACATCTAACTCCATAAAACCTAAATCACAGGTCACACGCGATATGTTTCTAAGCCACTTACTGACGAGACATACTTTTTTAATCACATTTGAACAGATGTAATGCTATAAATCGAATTAACGGCGCTGTTCTAAATAACGGCTGCAATATCAATAAAACTTAGTTAGGAGTTTAAAATTGGATTTAATGTGAAAACAGCACTGGAATTCCCTAAAGTGCTCGTAGCGATAATACGATGTGAAGCTCCTTTTATATTGAGATTTATTTTAATGAAGGAAATATATGTGAATAGTAAATTACAAAGTTGTAGTTTGAAATAAAAGCCTTATTTGATATATTTATAATGTTGCCCAGAACTTTGCTTTATACGTATACTCCCAATTTACCTCAGCGCTCCAGCAATGTGTAAGGATTTCTAGAGTTTTCTTTTTGGTCCACTGGTGCAAGCTGGGCTTAGTAAGTAGATGTAAACTTAAATATTTACCACAAATGTATTGTTCGCACTGTCCACACATTCGTATTTCACTCTCGTTTATTTATACGAGACATTAAGAATTTAATTATTTAACTTAATTGTTGATCATCTGTTGATGGATGTTCATTCTTTAAAAAATAACGTTAACACACATAATATATCTCCACACTAGAATCCCCTGTGTCATGGATGTCATGGATAACTCACTAACACATTCAGATCAAGAACAAAAATTTTAACTCATCATCAAAATTTTAGCCTCGCTGGGAATCGAAACGGGCCAGGCGGTCCGGCATAGTGACTGCAGCTGGTCATATATGATCATGTTTACTTTTCAAGTTTGCATGTTTGCAGTTTGCATGAGATAGGTATATAGCCAGATAGCCATCAAGCTCATCCGCTGCAAACTTGACAAGTAAACTTGATCATGACCAGCTTTAGGTAAGCCAAACGGATCGTCAATTCTTTCTGGTGTAACATAGTATTTTCCGTTGAACACAGCTGACTAAAGACTAACACGACATAGATACTGTTTGCTCGACGAATAGCATGACAACATCGAAAACCGATCGTGTTTTCTTTGTTTCTGCTGTGACGTAACAAAAGGCTTTTTGTCATGTTCGCAACTAACAGAACACTTCATGTATTTTTTACCATCGATGAAAGCACAATTTTATGTTATTTCTCAAATGTTGTGTGGCAAGGTCCAGTTCCCTTTATTAGTTTGTTAAGATTTATGATATATTTATCATGGCAGGCTGTGTGGAGGTATGCATTCGCATGTTCAGATCATGTTGATATCACATGGTTCAAAGATCATTTCTTAGCAGGGCGTAGTTATATTTCAGGATTGTCAGGATACCAAATAAAACACACGATTCGACAGACACAAAGAGTACCCATTTATTGTCCGATAACACTCGATTTTATGATTTCAACGTTATTTAGTTTATCACAGAATAAGGTTTTACTTTGATTCCGCGGTTCTACCCATCTGTCCAACATATTGATAGTTCCTCTTTTTCTTAATTTCTATAGATTATAACGAACTTCTTTTAGACTGCGCCGACATATTCATTTTACAGTAAAAAAAATAGTCAAATGGTCTAATGAAATTTAACAAAATTAATTGTTGTAAAATATGCTTTCAGACGAAATAGAAATCAAACACGAACGAAGTCTGAGGTATTAGCCACTTGTTAACCGACTTCAAAAAAAGGAGGAGGTTCTCAATTCAACTGTACTTTTTTGTATGTTTGTTACCTCGGAACTTTGGACTGGGTAAACCGATTTTGATGATTCTTTTTTTACTCGAAAGGTGGTGCTTGTCGTGTAGTCCCACATAAATTTGAGCTAGATTTGACAATGGAATCCATGTCAAAAGCATATAAGTCTTAAATTTGAAGTCGGTTATTTTTTTGTTAAAATTTTAGATTGTTTTTAGGGTTCTGTAGTGAAAACAACACTCTTATAGTTTCGTCATGTCCGTCCGTCCGTGCGCAGAATAACTTGGAGACTCTTAGTCTTAGAATGATATGATTTGATATTTGGCATGGATAAACATTTATTTAAAATTACAAAGTGGTGGAATAAAATCTTAAAAACATTTTTAGGGCATCTGCTACGGGTACAATAGGTACGATTTTTTTTTCAATTTATAATAGTTTTGAGATTTAATTTTTGTTATAGTCCCACCTCTAGAATCGCCTAATAGTCGATGAAACTTTCATCTAGGGAATCCTACATTGCGCGTGAGCTAACACGCACTTGGGTGATTTTTTACTTTTGCATGTTTTAGCAAACTATGTAGATAAATATATAATTTATGTCCCTCAAGGCCTTTATTACGTAAGTTACGTGATACACCTGCCTAAGGTTTTTTGCGCGAAAAAATTCTAAAAATGTGAGGAAAATTATTCAATAGAACCTGAAAATGTAAAAAGTTTAAAAGGCGTCCAACTTTACCTGAAAAGAAAACTGAAAATATTGTGCGGAGCAATTTTTCGTTGAACAAAAATCCGTTTCCGTGTTTTAAAAAAAGAACTTGCATCAACTCCGCAAAAAATATGAAAGTGTCGTTGGAATGAAATCTCTTTATCCAACTGCCTCACGACGAGAGATGCAACGGCAAGAGGTGAAAACCAATCCATTTGATATTTATAGGGGTAATAAAGGGGGGTTATAATGGTAAGCAGGGGTTATTGTAAACAATGTTGTGATCCAAAATAGCTACGAGTACTCGGGCCTTAACTGTTTTATCATACGTCATGCGCTTCATGTGAAATCATTAAGTGTCAAGTCCTAACGCGTTAATAATAACATTACGCAGGTATGGCCTCGAATATGGTAGTAGGGGTGGAGTAGGGTATGGTATGACTTCGAGAAAGAAGTCACTCGTAGAATCCAACTTGCATGGGCTGCGTTCGGGAAAATGCGTCTCGGAAAAAGGAGCATATGACGCCCCCCGACCAGGTGGACTGACGACCTGAAGAAGACAGCGGGCATCTACTGGATTCAGAAGGCAGGACCGGTCAGAGTGGTGCAAGTTAGGGGAGGCTTATGTCCAGCATTGGACCTCCAAGGGCTGATGGATGGATGGATGAATGGAAGTATGGCTAATAGTTAGCGCGCTAAAAGAGGCGTGGCTGTGTTAATGCCATTACACGTTAAGCGATCACTTGGAGGGCCCTTAGCCACATCTGTGGTCAAACACGCTAAGTAAGGTGTATTCTGGCCCAGCTATCAACATCAACGTTAACGCAGATGTAGCAGGGGCAGAAAAAACTGGTTTTGACAAAAAGATGATTGGATATATAAAGAATGTGAAAATCGATAAAATGAAATTATTGAACATGACATTCTTCCAGTTTCAAGATATAATTTTAGCTGTCATTATTTAAAAAATCTCGTTTACTATCTATGTCTGTAATTGATTTACTCTACTTCTAACATATGTAGTTTTATTAAGATGGTTAATGAATAATCCTAAAACATGTAAAGAGTTGTTTAGCAAGAAATTGTTAGCTTAGTACGAGTATGTCGTATAATGGTTAAAGTTTCACGGGTCCGAGTAAGTGGACCCGTCAATTTAGGAGGCTCGCCTGGGGATACTGCACACGTAAAGGGCCTTTTAAGATGTTTTAGTGTGTTGTTATTAATATGATCCTTTAGTCCGCTCATTCAAGATGAGAGACTCGTGCTTAGTAGTGGGCCATTAATGGGTCGAAATCTGAAGCCCATTGCTAAACATTTAAAGCTCTTTCTTAACTCAAGTTTTAATTTACTTCACACGTTAATTTAGATGTAAATTTAGCGATGCATGCTCTTTACGTAGTCTTAGGCTTACTGTCCATGGCGCATCAATTGGCGATTGCAAGTAATCTGCATAATGAAACATAGGCAATAAACAAACGCGACGATGCCAACCAGGATAAGCAAAGCGACAATTATCGTAAGCGTGTGTATTACGTGCGTCTACATGGACAGAAGTTATATGAGTCATATAAACGGTTTATGGATTTGGTATTTGCCGCATATTCGTTCATCGTGGACAACACAACACGTTCCTAATTAACTTTCTTTTGTCTCGACCGTCGGATTGTATTCAAATTGTACTTAAATTGTGCTTAAGCTTAAGTCGGGGTCCTCGAATAAGCTTCGGAGATTTCATTATTCCCAGTGAGCTTTTTTGGCATGACTGGGCAGAAGGAAAGAAGTTGAACTGTGGAAAACGTGCATTTGCATATATTGGACTTAATAAGAGCCTGGTTCAAATCTAAGCTATTTTTAGATTAGCGGATAGCGGTTTAGTTTCACGTGGGATTGTTTAATATAGGAAAAGATTAATTTTACTAAAACATACTTATTGATTTTTAAGTACATAATGTGCACTAAATTTTTGAAGTTATACTTCTTTTGGCGCGATGGAGGAAAATGATGAGAGTGAATTTTTACGATGCGCGCGCACACCGACAGCTAAATTCTACATCGTGAAGTTAGCTAAATTCTGCATCGTGAAGTTAGTTCTAGGTGGCATGGTATCTTTAGAGATTCGTAAATTTAATTATTTCAAAATATTAATTAATTCCTATTTTTAATATTGCTGTTTTTGAATATTGTATTTTGAACAATGTTTTTTTAATATTGTTTTTTAAATTTTTTTTCATGCCAAAGAAGTATAACTTCTCACGCGCGTACAAAAGTACACGCACCCTTTTTTATTAACAAAAGCTGCAACTAAATCAGTAAACGATTAAACTGTACACACACGGCACAAGTGATCGATGGCCTACAAGAAGTAACACGCGTAATTCAGTTACTCCCACTTTCGTCCTACGCAAAGGGTATTACACCCTGTTACTAATCGTAGTGACTCAGTTCGCGAAGCTGTAAAGGATATAAGACATTTTCAAACTAAAAGAATCTTGACCATTTGAACACATAATAATAACCTGGCTAATACCTTATTGTAACAAATTACCATCCCATATGAAAAGTGAAAGTGCTTTCAACCCATTTAAAAAGGAATTTATTCAAAACATAAAACTCACACACGTAAATGAAAACAATACGTTTTTGAAAACAATTGAACGGGCTTTTATTTTTTATACTATTAAATACAATACATTTTGTAAGTTTAATATCTATATATTAGTGTTTACCAATATGATGACGAAGTGTTATTATATTTTATTTTAGTATTAAGTTCTCATGTAAGTGACACTGATGTCTTTATGGAGATAACATTTCTTTAAACATAAACCTATACCTACACATTACTTGTAAACAGAGTCTTGCTACTACCAGTCGCAGACACGCGCTTATGACCCAGACCTTAGATCCATTGTTGGGCTCATTCAAGTACAAGGAGCGATTATACCCGGGTTATTGAAAGGGCGAACGTGAGAAATGCCTGTGGCTTACTAACTAGATAATTTTCGAATTAATTGCAAGGTGTTTTAGGGGTCTAGACTCTAGACTATACGTTCTCAAAGTTATTTCAATAACGACCTGCTTTCAGTGGTCTTGGCGGTTAAATCTTAATTACTTGAGATTCAGCAATTATCCATTAATAACATCAGTAAAGAAAGCAACTTAAACTAAATAATTTAAAAGCAGCAATATAGTAGTTTGAATTTCAATTTACCGCACTTGTGTTACGTCTAATTTTACAAAATAAATTATGATATATTGTGCCTTTTTAAACTTTTCATCAGCTTCAAAGAAACATTGTGAAGAACTGCCTGCTGAATGTGTTCAAAAATGTTTTCTAACATGTAAAAGTCTACCGATCCAATATGAACTCACGTACTATCACGTCGTTGTAATCCTCCATAATATTGTGTGACTTGTCCTCTCTCGTGCCAGCTAATTACATAAAAAACACTGACCCTTTGTGATTATACGAATTAACACTAAAAAGCCTTAGTAAATTAACAATTATTACCGAAAATAAAATTAACGTAAATTTCATTTCTACGCCGACCCCGATTCAATTTCGTATAAGTGCGGGTTGTTGAAACATTACCGCTTAATGAGCAGCCGTGAACGCGTAATGCCAATAACTTATGTATATAGTTACCTCAACGATTTTATTACTCGTATAACGTTATTATTACTTCGACTGTGAGGTAATAAAACTAGTTTTAATTACCACGTGGCAAGTAGTTAACAATAATTAAATGGTTGAAAGAACTTACCTGCAAGTTTATTCAACCGGGATTATATTGTACTTCGATGTTGCATCCTCAAGATTTAAATAACCATGTAAGTTTGTCCTTCGAGACACTGCATCGTCACACATTTGGATTATATGAAAATAAAGCAATTATAAATTTCAGTTATTTATTCTGTGCTTGTTACCTCAACGATTTTATTACTCGTATAACGTTATTATTATTTCGACTGTGAAGTATAATAATAAAACTATTTTTTATTACCACGTGGCAAGTAGTTATAAATACCTGGTAGAGAGCTAATAATTTTTATAATGGACGAAAATGTAGTCTATTTAGAGTAGTACAAAGCAAGGGTTCGAGGGTTCGGTTCCCGGGGCAGACATTTTAGTGAGAGATAAATATTTGTTCAGGGATCGTAGGGGTTTGTGATGATTTATTTGTGTGCTTTTATGTCACCCGAAATGCCGAAAATCCTATTACAGGAGAGTGATTTTAAATGTTATAATGATTTGAATAATACTACCTTGAAATATGTTCAAGATTTTAAAAGATTCTTTTAATACAAATATTGCCGGAATTTTTAAATAAAAATCTTAAAAGATAAAAGTCGTCGATAAAAAACCGATTAAATAAAAAATGAGCGACTTCGTGAAAGAGACGAAAGTCTTACTATTACGACATACTTTCTGATTTCTCGAAGGTGGTAAAGAGTTCAAGTTAGTGTAACTTGGAACGCTGAGATTTTCTTTTGATTACTCTCCAATCACGCGACGGATGGAGGCATGGAGCGGTCGATACCAGTTTAGCTCTTCAGCGCTGATTTTTGATTTCACGATTTCCATAGAATGAAGAATCAGTTGATTCACGTTTAGAGAAACTGATTGTTTGTACTGCCCATCGGGCCCAATGTTACGAGCATTTTATGCATCAGTTTGCAATAGGAGCTAGGTTTGTTGTAGTGCATACATATAAATTTATGTAAGTATGTTTTTAGTTTTTCTTTATATTTTTACGCACTAACATTATGAATCACGGAGAAACAAATACCCACTAAACGTTTTCATGTCAAACGATGCCAAGACGAGACCATATGACTCTACATTGAAAAGTTATCAGATCTCATTTAATAGTAGAGCCAAGCTTCTAACTCTACACGCCCTAACTCTACAAGCTCTAATTTCACAAAATCTACACCGTAGTCAAAAAACGTGGCTTGGCCGTTTTATTGGTGTATTTTTTTTTAATTGGTCTAGTAGTTTTTGAGTTTATCCATTATAAAAAATATTAAAATATCAAAAATTTCCTTTTAATAATATTAAGATATAATTCATTTCATCATTAGGTACTACCTGACATGACCCGCGCAAGTATTTACTACGACTCAGTTGCATTTACTTTGTTTTAATGCATTTACGTTTCTTTACAATCCAAAAAAAAAACTTTTACCTCAAAATCCGTGTTTATTGGAACGAGAAGGAACATTCTGATCACGGGATCAATCCAGCCGGATCCGGGCAAATCCGGCCGGATTTAAAATGGCACCGGATTGCAAATTGCAATCCCTAGTACCTACACAAACACAAACTATATTCGTACCTGCTTGCGGTTACCGTAATTGATCGAGCAAAGCAACATCGGACGCTGTTGGGTCGCCCGGGCGCCCGCTCGTATTGCTGTGAGAGTCTGCTAGTGGCTAAATTAAATTCATTAGCATGCCCATGTTTTAGTAGACACATAAAGCTGCTTATATAGATACAGACATCTATCGTTATTATAGGATACCTAGTCGTAAATTGCTATTGGGTGCCATCAGCAGTGACATGTACCTACTACCGAGTCTTACACTCAGGTACACTTTTACAATGCTTCAGTAGGGATTGTTACATGCACGAGGAACGTATGATTAGTTCTAAATATTATTATGACACTAAGGTCGAGATCTATAAACCGTTCTTAGACTATGCTCAGACTTCAAAATTATCGAAAAAAAGTAATAGTCCTAAATCAAGCTTCATACCAACCGTTTTAATTGACTTATAAATAGTTTAGTACTAACAAATGTGTAATAACGACAATTTCAATAAACCGCCACCTTAAGTCAGACATTATCGATCGCTTCCTAAACCAAATTCATTTCACATTTAACAATTAAATCAATCCTTCATCACTAACGAAAGCAGAACATTGAAGTGTCACGGAAGCGTTTATCCCTAACCAAAGCGTGATATCCAATTCCCTAATTAAAACTAAACGCCGGCCATTTATATTTGTCACAGCCGAATGGAACACGGTACATGGTTTTAATAAAAATGCGAGATTAAAATGCTAGCTAGCGATTTATTGGCCAGAGAGCTCGGGCCTGACGTGGTGTGAATAAATAATATCAAAGTAAGTTCTGGACTGCGGGTTCGGCCGCCCGGCCGGCAGCCCTGTATTATACAATGTACAACCTGCCAGTCAAAGTGAAAGTGGAACAAAATTTTTTCAATTATAATATAATACATTACGTTTTCCATTTGTATTATTTCGTTACAGGCTCTATGTTGCGACGAAATGGAATCCATCCATCTAGACACGCGGCAGCGTGTCAAGCCAAGTTCAATCAAAGGAACTGGCTAGCCAGCGCCGAGTGTAATATTACACGAACCACTTGGTGCCACTTTTGACCCTTTTATAACTCATAACCTCTTTAACGTAAACACATAAAACTACGTGTGTTTAATTATATCCATAAGGACATGTAGAAGCCCAAATTTCATGAAGCTAGCTCAAACGGTTATAAAGATATGAAGGTCAAAAAGTCGTAAATTTTAGTACTGACTGACTGACTGACATATAGTACCTAAATCTAACCTACTTCCAGATGACCTAGAAAGATGAAATTTGGAATCCAGCTCGGTAATTGTGTGTAAACGTAGGAAAAAATCAAAAAATAAAAAAGTCGAAAAATAAGTGGTGTCCCCATACAAAATTTGTATGGTGCCGAAGCAGAGCCATCTAGCGGCAGTGAAAAGAAAAACTTCGGTCCCATACAAATCTTAGCCAACTCGCTTTTACATTGTTAGCCCGTTATGTCACGTAAAACTCGCACTAAGGCCTCTGTGCACGTGGGGCTCAATATGGCATACTTCAGCGCATGGAATATTGAAGTAGAACGAGGGCCATCTTATATGAAGGGAAAGTTGAAAAGGTTTTCAGCTGTTTACAGAAAATAGAGGTTCCAATAATGGCAGATATATGAACATGGCTGTTGTAAACAGAGTAAAGTTTGCTGAGTTATGCTACCCTAATCAATGGCGCTAGTGTCCGCCAAATAGATATTTGAACATAGCTGTTTTTGACCGCACCGCAGGCCCACCCGTAATTTTACGCGTTTTTACGGACGATTTTCCCTTTGCTGTCCCTTGCGGAAAGTTGTTGTAATGTATTGTACCATGCGTGTTTTTCAAAGAAGCTGATATACTTTGGTACACCATTAAAACAATGCGCGGTGAGGCAGATCTACGGTGGCGGTGCGCGGAGCAGTGTGAGAATCACCTGTTTGTCATATTTAGCTAGATATTGAGTACTCGACTAAATAGTATAAAATTAGCTGTATACCGAATATAACCATAACCAAATACTCGTTCTTGTAAGCAGAATAACTTTTGAATTCAGTTAATCAGGATAAATATATTATGAAAATAATTATATAATTATGATAATATGGTTGCTTAAACTTATTTTTATACCAGTCTTAGGGACTCTTCAATAATCATACAAATATTCGACTCACCGTAAAAGCTAATGTTTTTCCGATTCACTTTCCGGTTTATGGTCATCACTATTTAATTTACACCCGAAACTGGTCACCCATGAAACGTCAATTTAGTCTCTAAGATTTGTGAACAAGGTATATTTTTCTTTACAAAAAGTAATGATATCCCACCAAAAACATACATTTAAAAAAGGAGAGCCAAGTTCAATACAAAAATTATGCTTGGCTGTGGGCTTCGCCGCAAAAAGAATGGAGATCTAAATGAGTGCCAAGTTCTATGCAAAATCTAAATATGTATTTATAGGAACAAAATAACATTATGAACAAGTATTAAATTCTATTTCTTTGCTTTATTGGATACCTATAATAATTGCTGTTATTTAAAAATGTGAGATTTAAAAGTAGGTTAGATTTGACTTGGCCAGTTTTCATTACATCAGTCATTTTATAAAGTTATTCAACATTTTAATTCTGATAAAAACTGGACAAGTCAAATCTAACCTACTTTAAGATCTCACTTTTTTAAATAACAGCAATTGTTATAGGTATCCAATAAAGCAAAGAAATAGAGTTCAATACTTGTTCATAATGTTATTTTGTTCCTATAAATACATATTTAGATTTTGCATAGAACTTGGCACTCATTTAGATCTCCATTCTTTTTGCGGCGAAGCCCACAGCCAAGCATAATTTTTGTATTGAACTTGGCTCTCCTTTTTTACATTTATGTTTTTGGTGGGATTTGAGATTTATTTATCTGCTAATTGGATTTGTATGGTTAAAATATCAATGTTAACAGATACGTTTTAAGCCGTTTGAATAGATTTCGAATTGTCATATCGCAATTAGTTAGCCATTCAAATGCGATGTGCTGCATTTTGAGTTATTGAGAAATTGTGTACTTCACCATTAAGCTTCGTAGTTTGATAGATTGCTGATAACAATAATAAGATAAATATTTTCATAACTTTCTTCTCCTATCTATTTTGGCGAGAACACATCGATAAATATAATGCCAATTATCATAAATCGCCTATTAATCGTGTCTATGGGTGACAATAATCGCTTAGCATCAGATGGCTCGTAAACTCATTTCCCGGCTCCTAACATAAAAACTTAATTAATCCTGAATACGAGTATAGATTACACTTAGCAATAACAATGTTATAATGTTATGAGCATGTTCGATACAAATTTTCAAACATTGAATATGTGAAAACTCCATGTAAAATATACTCAAAAAGGTTATTTACAATTTAATTGTAACAAAGCAAAACATGAAAATGTTTTATTAATGAACAATGTCCAGAAACGTTATTTTGTTTTTACAAACTGGGCTGGGTATAATTCGAATGGATAGTCGATCTCTGTACAATTGCTTCTTCATGTACAAATCCTGATATATCGGTCAGTAGGATTAATCTTTTCGCGTATATGAACTAAACTATGGAATATGGTAACTGTAACAAATTAGCAACTGTAAAAAATTCATCAAAATTGGTTCAGTAATTTTTATGATGAACTATACAGTGTAGCGGCCTGTTTTATTGATACGAGATATGCGTGTGGTGTCACAGGGTAAGCATCCTAAGACCTTGGACGCATATCGACGGGTGCAAAGTAAATAAAGTTATCTGCAATTTTGCGATTTTGCGATTATTGTGGTAACTTGCTTAAAATATTATACTCCACAACGTGACAATAAATACAGATATCACTTTATTTTTTGCAGTTTTAAAACGTACAAACAGAAATCTAATTCTGTTTTGTAAAACTGTACGATGTAGATGCGTACAGCTACCGCTGATGGCAGTGAACTACCGCTGACCGTTTGTACGTGGGACGCGCGAGTGGTGCGCGGGCACTCGTAATGTGTTACCAGTCAGATGACACGCTAATCACGGGCCGGCAATCTTTTTCTTTTACAAGTAATGGTCGTAGCACACATATCAACTCGTAAACGGAACGTAAACGTATCAACTCTTGCATTTCAGTATTCTTTGTATGAAACTCCCTACTGCACACATATCGGAATCGTAACGTAATCGCCTCGCCTCGACACAAGCTTACGAACCGCGAACGGTGCGTGGACAACTTGCCGTACCCGCGCTTAGTCTCACCGTACGCTATCCTTCGACTTTCCGATTCCTTGTGAACGCCCCGCGCCGCGGCTACCGCTGCGTTGGCGAACTGCTGTCATTCGAGCCGTAAGCGCGGCGTCGCCTAGCCGTAGCCGAGTCGACTTGGAGATGTTGGTCGGTTAGTAACGCGCTTACGTTAGATTGATGCTTGGTTGACGGCGAGGCGATCCGGTGACGATCCCTTTCCGAGTTGATATGTGTGCTACGACCATAAAATGTTAAAAGTTATGTTAAAAGTTTGTATCAAAGTACTTTGATAATAGTTAACAGTTTGAGTACATCACTATACATTTGGCTTTATCATAGTGAATAACTTCGTATTATAATGGTAAATGACTTATTTTTATTATAATATTGGCTGAAACTTTTGAACCATACTTCCCTAAGTCTATATTTAAATTTCCATGTAGTTAAGATCAAGTGGCAGTTAACACGGTTGCCACCTTTTAGAGTACAATGTATATGCAGACAACTGCAATATCCTATAAAGTAAAAGTAATTAATCAAAATGAAATATAAATAATCATGTCTTATTAAATAATAAAATAGTGATGAAAATTTAAACAATCTTGGTTTAAAAATAATAATAAAATGGGAGCATATTTTTCATTTATCCACTTTCCTGAAAAGTAGCAGTTTTGTATATAATAACTATTTTTTACTTTGCAACCGTCAATACAAATTAAAAACTCTTCTAGTTATTATTTCAAACTAATAATTACCAAAAATGGTTTACTTAAAAAAATAAGAACCATACCTTGTTAATGAGGTCAATAGAGTTATACTAAAACTTTCAAGTGTTTCAAACCAAAACACTTCTCCACAAAAACCCCTCCACGATCGTTATTAAAATCTGGACATGAGAATCATTAGGTCGGATGTGCACATACGACGAAAATGACTTTTTAGTATACCGATATTAAGTTTTTGTTTCTCTTTCCAACGATCTGACCGTGGTATCTCTATCTCTTACCGTTGTAAAGATACACTCATGCATAATGTCGGTTATACAGACTTTTTCAAATACCCGAGAGCCATAAGCATTTATATTTACTTAAATCTTTATGCACCAAATTATTAATAGTTTTATGATCCGTATTTCAACTTAAGCTATTATGAATCAAAAATGTTTGGCCTAATACGCTGGTAGCATCAGCAGATATGCATTTATGCCTGTAAAGTTTACTTCAAATTGTAGTACGTATCTTCAAATAAAGTATTATGCTTGAAAAAATGTTGCTTATCGCTACAAAGGCATAAAGTCTGTTCTTAATATAGGATTTTATTGTTGTAATAATAATGTTTTGTATGAATATATTTCAGGCATAAAGTCTGATGTACAAAAATTTTATAGATTAAAAATTGTATTAAACTCATTTTAACAGTTAGGGTGATACTTGTAATAAAAATTAAAAGGTACTATTGCCTACAAAATATTAAAAAAAGAATACTGACTGAAATACTTATAGTTCAATAATGCTGAAGAAAAAATGTTTGTCAATTTTGTTTTTGCTCTCCTGAAAAGTTAGCATTTTACACATCCGACCTAATGCTTCTCATGTCCAGAAATAACGAACGCTCCCGTCATAAAACTACCTCTTTATTCACACGTACCGGAGTAGAATGTAAATAAGTAATACGTAATATCGGAAAAGCGAGTGAAAGCATAAAAGAGTAATTCATTCAGCAGCTTGTGCATTTATAAAGCAAGACGCTAATGGGATTCTGTTCCCGGAGTTATTTGCTTACCTTAACAAACTGTTGATAAAAGTGTGATTTCGTGGTTCTTTTAGGGTTTCATCATGATGGAACCCTACTTAGCCTTTGTCGTTCGTTTTTCTGTTAAACCTTTTCTGAACGGCTTAATTATACGTATAGTAAATTATAAGATCATAAGATTGTCATCATTGACATAATATCGAAATTCCACTACGCATTAAATAAGAAATCCGTATAGAGGTACCTATACAGGTAATTTGACAATTTAGTGTCCATTTATAGAAACGTTAAAACAGTTGGTTCGATTCAAATTATTGGCGTTTTCTTCATGGGAATATTGGCTTTACCCATTGGTCAGATATTTATTACTTAATACTGATTTTTCATTGAGCAGACAAGCCTCTTGATGGTAAGTACTCACTGTCACCCATGGATATCAGTAACGTCAAAGATTTAACTGATAAAGAATAGGAGATCCATATTATTTTGTTTTTTCGATTTTAGAACGAGGATAGCAAAGCCAGGCGGGTAAAATACCACGCGTTGACTGACTGATACAGAGCTCTCACAGAAAGTCCCATAGTTTATGACTTATGATTTTTGAGTTCTCGATAACGCTAGTCCGTTACGCACTTCTCAAAATTTTAAATCATCTTAAGCCACGACTCACCCTTTCACAAGCTGCCACTACTCAGGACTAAAATGCTTTTGTTTCACTTACAAAGGGCTAAAGTTAAGGAGGTAACGGCTAGCGGCGACTTGACCCCAAATTCTTGTAAAATCTTGTTCTTAGCAAGAACGAAGACCTATTGTTGCGAGTTCTGGAGCTGTTTTTGTTTAAAACTTTCACGAGCGACAGCTTTTCGTCGTTCTCGGATAATTGACCTACACTTTCGGAAACGGGGACGCATTTTTTCGCTTCCCAGAATTGCAGCCGCCGGCATTCGCCCGCTGTGTTGTGAATGCGTACGAGAATTTTGAGAACTGTTTTGTATTCGGAAAGAGCGAACAATGTATTTTGAGTTCAAATGTCACTATCAGGTGAGGTTGTATTGTTCGGTTCATGCGGATTTCTGGAATCGATTGTTCATAAATTTGTGGAAGCACTGAGGTTTGAATTTTATGTTACTTTGGTGTAGGTTGGGAGTTGAGCCAAGTACATTATTACTTTTAGAATATTTCATTTCTTTCCACCATAAAAAAGTTATTTATTAACCTTAAAACCAAACCACGTCATAAAATTTTCTTTTAGTTCATTGAATTACCTACCGTTTGATGGTTATTCTGCTTTTATTTAGATAATAAAACAAAGAAGTTCTCTACTTACAAGTACTTCAACTAGGAAGCTGATATTGACAGGCGTTTAATCTGTAAGTACCTTGTATTGAATAAAACCTACGTCTCTCCGCAATAATCTTAAATAATACTGCATAATATTTTATGTTGTTTCTTGGAATATAATGGGTTTTATCAATGATACACATGACTTGAAAATTATTGTTATAAATGTAAAAGTGGATCATATTATAATGTATACTATTCCTTTTATATGATACATAATATATCCTATTATCTTACTAATATTAAAAATGTGAAATTTTGTTGCGATATATTGATAAAAACAAAAATTACGTTCGTTCGTTCATGAAATTTAGCACACAGGTAGACCACGATGGAATAGGATACACTTCGATACCTATCGAACTTTGCACCCGCAAAGTAAAAGAAGTTATCTGCAAAGTAGCTTTTTTGTACATATCTCTTTTTACTTTGCACCTATCGACTTATACTGGAAAACGCGAGCAAAGCCGCGAACAGAGCGCTAGTTTCTAAGTAAATGGTAAATGAAAGTGTCAGCCAACGAGACATTTCATCATTTCATCGGACTTCAACAGATTAACAAGTCTGTGACTCTAAATGGAATGGCTGTTTAAATCGCGCTTACAGCTTATGAATGCTGTTTGCCAACGCAATCAAACAACAGTTTTTTTTCTTTATTAAAGTAAAAAAAAAAGTAAAATTGTGCTTCATATTATAATTTAACTTTAACCACAGAAGATTTAATGGATGAAACTATCTGAAAATTGTGTTTACTAAAAAATATTACTATACTGAAATAATAACCACACTCTCCTTTGTAATTTTTATTAAGACCGTTATTCGCTATAGATGATAGTCTTGGATAATGATTCAATAAAAGATTATGTGTAAGCCACATAGCTCCACGACGTTATTTTTATTTTACTATCGGCGCGTAGAGTGTTAGGACCAAGAGATCGTATTAGTAGTAAAAACCCGCCCTCTATTACGGGGATATTCAACGTGGGTTCTTACTATACCTAATAGCTTTAACCTATTATTGGCCCATTACTGAGCATGGGTCTTTTCTTAACTCCACAAGAAAATCTACTAGATCTAGATCTCAACCACGCTGCTTCAGTGCGTGGCCAACCCAAGTGTCGGATGTTTTCATGCCGCCCGGTGCCCTCTAACATTGGATATCTTGCTGACGACTGTTATCTCGCGATAACAACCGAGGGCAACGGCTTTACCTGTGTTTGGAAGCCCAAAAGCGCTTAAGAAATTTTCATCACTAGCGGTTACCCATCCAGCTACCGACCGCGCCCGCAGTTGCTTAATTCGGTCGACCACTTAAAACTGACACAAGCCACTGGGCTATAAATGCTTCACGCTACCTTATTTTACGAGTATGTTACCAAATATTTATTGTGATAAGTTTAGCATTAAACTCCAATGATGTTGCTTAAATCAATTGATCGCTTACGATCATCATAAGCCCTTGCATTGTTGCCCTATAAAAATTCTGCGAATATTTTTACAGCAGCCAATTAATAAAACATATTCATTATTCATTATTTATTTTTATGTACTAAAACCTAAAATAACTTAAATACTAACAATAGGTCGTCTTATTGTATCAAGAAACATTATTATTTAAGTGTTGGCACTCAATGTCTTTAGTTAAACATAGTCTTTTTTGTAACATACACAACTGTACATGACTGTCTGTGTTCAAAATAAAATAAAATAAATTAATATTCGTAACAGTTTAAAATTCAGTCTGTTCTTTCATACATTAATGGATTTTTTTAATAAAAAAACGCTAACACTCATACCCCCGCAGTAGGTGGTACCCCTGTGTCGCGGGTGGCATGGACGACACATATAACACATTACAATGACACCCTGCACCCGAGTACAAATATTTATCTGTCACATAAATATCTGCGCCCCGGGAATCAAACCCGGGACCCCTCGATTCGCAGGCAGGGTCGCTACCAATTAGGCTACAGAGTCGTATATATATCAAATATTGCAATAAGTATTATTAAGTGCTGTTTGTAACTGTGAGTAGGAAAAAAATAATCCCGGGAGTTTCTTGCCGCTTCTTCTCCCGGGACCACTCACGGTAGGGATTTGTTGAAGCGATGGCGTTGAGTGACTTTCGAAAAGTGTTTGTAACAAACCTACTTCGAATAAAAACTTATTTCAATTTCAATTTCAATTTCGTCAAATATACTCGACATAGGTAGTAGTTTTTGTAGTATATGTGTAACAGGGTTGTTGTGAATAAAATATTCTTGTAGTCATATTATGTAAAGGATATACCTGGATTATGCAAAGTTATTCACTAAGGGTTAGGAACATGGGTCAGCAGTGGAGCTTACTTCATTACATTCCAAGTTATAATAATTATTCATGATACCGAAGGGTAATCAACTATACTGAGAAGTTATTTATTGATCCGATTTTATACTGGAATCCTAAAGGTATTTGTAAACGGATTATCGTTAAAATTTTATAATAGCAAACTTTGTTTTTTAGGTAACTAGATACAAATATACACTTAAGTAAACGAACAAAATAACAAATTAATATATCTATATATGGCACAAATTACAATAATTTTAATTTCACTGAAATTTCAATTCAAATATATCACTCACTAACTTAAGTTTACTGTTTTAATACTTGGGATTCGTAATGTGTCATGAAACTTAAGAATTGCTTTCCCCCTTGTCACTCGATGTCATAAAATTCTAACACCTCCCACCCCTTAACGTGTGACATAATTTATAGATGGGATCTGAACCATAAAGACAGGATATTAATAATAATTACGTGGCATTCAAATAAACATATTGTGTGTCACTGACACATTTACCTGAACTAAAAATATTATGGATTTCGGTTTAAAGAACTTTATTTCCCATAAGATTTTTACATCACTTAAAATGAGAAACTTAAATACTAAACTAAGTTACGGTTTGTGTCCGGCATGCATTCTTGTGTGCGTGCGTGCCTGCGTGCGTGTGTGTGTGTGTTTGTGTGTGTGTGCGTGTGTGTTGGCGTGCTTACTATCTTGGGTTACATTACCTCTTGATAGTTATCAAGCAATATGTGCATGTCATAAGAAAACATGCGTATTTTTAGGGTTCCGAAGTACGGTTTAATAAACGGTAAAATCGCAACCCTAATAGTTTCGTCATGTCCGTCCGTCCGTCCGTCAGTTTGTCCGTCTGTCCGAAGCAAAGCTCCGAGACCCTTAGTGCTAGAAAGCTGTAATTTGGCATGGATATACATATTTATTAAAACTCCAAAATTGTAAAATAATTTAAAAATATTTCGTTTCAGGGTACCTCCCCTATAGGTAACGTGAGGATGAAAAGAAAAACCTTTATTCCGTCATAAGCATAGCAACAACGTTAAAAATCTATGGTATTTAGGAGTTCATTTGCGAAATATTTGGCTCTAAAGTAATAATTTTGGTTAGAGTTAAGTGTCTTCCCCCCCTCCCCCTCTCCCATCTAAACGGTTGGAGTTAGACAAGTGAAAAAATTCTCAATAATAGAATATGATGAAATTACAAGGAAAACTATTTTGGTTATGTTAGCTTAAGTGGTTAAAGAGTAATAGTCGATAAATTACTCCTTCGGAACGCTGCATTGCGCGTGGCCTGACACGCACTTGCCCGGATTTTTCTTGATTTGGTTACTTATTTTTATAGGCATTAGTTCATCAATCTAATAAAGAAATAAAATAAATCATATTTAAAATTCATTAAGGTGATATTCGTAGTAAAGCTTTTATTTGTTAATGGCAACTAAAACAAACATTAATTAACAACAGACAGAATGCATTATAAGATTCGCGACTCATATAACACTAACGAAATATATTACGAAACAAAAGTAGCTACAGTCTGTGTCGCTACAAATTATCTCGAAAAGCTTCTCAAATGTTACGAGTGTCATTGGACTGCAGATTTTGTTCCTGAATTAAATTAATCTCGACTTTGTTTAAAGCTCGGTGCATACGAACTTATCTTGGCGCAGATTGGCAGCGAGATTGAAGGACTCACGTCACTTCGGTTGAGTGAAGATGAATCTGTAATGTCCTCGGTTGTAATAAATATTCTGGGATGTAATAGAGTTTTAGATAATGTCCGAACATGTAAATTACGAAATGTAATGTTACAAATGATGGATGAGTTTAAATAAGACTTTTATTTTTGTGATAGTAGCTGACCGTCGATCAGAGACCAAGAGATGGTGAGATACTAACCAAAAAGAAAAAGGAAGTAGGTAATTAACCATATATAACATCATAATGTAATAATAATTTGTACTCATAATATATGTAACTATACATACACTTTTACACAAGAATTTCCTGAGATCATTTAATATGGACAATGGATATGCTACATTTAAGGAACATAAACATTGAAGGTTAAAGAAAACTTGCACAGGCCGGGAATTGAACCAGGAACCTTTCGCGTGTTAGACGGGACAAGCTAGAAATTTGTCGACATTTACTTACCGATTTTCTAGAAATAAAAATCAAATAACCGTTGTGACAAAAACAAAGCTATGCGGGTACTCCTAACATGGGTTATTTACAAAAACGCTGAAAATGTCTAAACCGCTTATTATTTTAAAATATAACCAATTTTTTTAAAATATAAAACATAATTGCTCAGTGACTATTGCGGCAAAACATATAAAAATATGTTACCTTAAAAACATGAAACTTGTAGTGGTGCCAAGGTCCCGTTCTTCGCACGCCACGGCCTGAGCTCGACCTTGTTCACAAAACGTATGAAACACCTTGTTTTCATTTTGTTCTAGATATTTCATTCTTGTTCTCAAGTTTCGTTTGTTTTTCATTTTGTTTTCTGACGTTTCGACTCCGTGTTTGGCGAGTGACGACTTGTTACAGAAATATAATATTTATATCGTATAAGTTTTCTCGCTATTCAAAACATAATTATAATCTATAATAGTTCTATGGAACTTATTTTAATTTTGTTTTTATTTATTTATTTATAAAATCTTTCTCAACAACATTTCACAATTTCTTTTCACGGGGATTTAATCGTACTAATATTATTTAAAATGTATATGTATAGTTTGTATGGATGTATGTTATTCTTTCATGCAGAAACTACGGAATGGGTATTCAAGAAATTTTGCACAATTGAAGATTGTTTTGAAGAGATCTAATAACCGGTAAAATACGACGTTTCCGAAGCTACGCAATTGTTTATTTGTTGTTGGAACGGAATATCGAGCAACAGTTTCCGTTGGGACATAGTCTTCTCCTCAATTAAGGGATTAAACTATTCTTATCTACCTATTTGTTTTTCAGTAAGTTTAATAATTTAGTTTAGTTTGAAAAAAATCTCATAAATACTGGTATAAAATAGCGCTTTTCATAAATAACTTCGCAAAAGAAAATAATAGGTGAAAAGTAACAAAAAATAAACGATATTAACAAGCTATCACGAACTCATATTATATTTCCAAAATAGATGTAATTTCCCAAACAGTAATCCAAAGGCTTCATTGTTATTAGAAGACCTTAAATCCATTTCCTCAAATTCTAAATAATCTTTATCCAAACATAGTTAACAATTTAGAATTTTAATTAACGGCGTTCGGTTAATTGCGCCGGAAGTTACGAGCATTAATCTTATAATGTAATACATTATATCCTACAATTATATTACAATTTATCTGTACCACACATTACATAGTTGGTAGTACACATTACATTAGGATGTGCGAACATAAATTTAGTCCACCTCACTGGTATTGTGAAAATTCTCAATTCTGAGCTATGACGATAATACATTGGTTTCCCAATGTCTTCCATCATTGGGACAAATGATAATTTATTTCTAGTATAGACTTGGAAAAAACTAAAATTATTATATTAATCTATACTAATATTATAAATGCGAAAGTAACTCTGTCTGCTACTCAATAACGCCTAAACCAATGAACCGATTTTGATGAAATTTGGTACAGACATATAATTGAGCTCGGGAATGAACATAGAATACTTTTTATCCCGGAAAATAGACCTGTTCCTGAGGGATAACTCTTCCACGCCAAAACCACTGAACCGATTTTGATGAAATTTGGTACAGATATAGAATTGAGCTTGCGAAAGGACATAGGATACTTTTTATCCCGGAAAAGATACCTGTTCCTGAGGGATAACTCTTTCAAGTCACTAAACCGATTTTGATAAAATTTGGTACAGATATAGAATTGAGCTCGGGAAAGGACATAGGATACTTTTTATCCCGGAAAATAGACCGATTCCTGAGGGATAACTCTTTCAAGCCACTAAGCCGATTTTGATGAAATTTGGTACAGATATAGAATTGAGCTCGGGAAAGGACATAGGATACTTTTTATCCCGGAAAATAGACCTGTTCCTGAGGGATAACTCTTTCAAGCCACTAAACCGATTTTGATGAAATTTAGTACAGATATAGAATTGAGCTCGGGAAAGGACAAAGGATACTTTTTATCCCGGAAAACAGACCTGTTTCTGAGGGATAACTCTTTCAAGCCACTAAGCCGACTTTGATGAAATTTGGTACAGATATAGAATTGAGCTCGGGAAAGGACATAGGATACTTTTTATCCCGGAAAATAGACCTGTTCCTGAGGGATAACTCTTCCACGCCAAAACCACTGAACCGATTTTGATGAAATTTGGTACAGATATAGAATTGAGCTTGCGAAAGGACATAGGATACTTTTTATCCCGGAAAAAATACCTGTTCCTGAGGGATAACTCTTTCAAGCCACTAAACCGATTTTGATAAAATTTGGTACAGATATAGAATTGAACTCGGGAATGGACATAGGATACTTTTTATCCCGGAAAATAGACCTGTTCCCGAGGGATAACTTTTTCAAGCCACTAAACTAATTTTGATGAAATTCAGTACAGATATAGAATTGAGCTCGGGAAAGGACATAGGATACTTTTTATCCCGGAAAATAGACCTGTTCCTGAGGGATAACTCTTTCAAGCCACTAAACCAATTTTGATGAAATTTAGTAAAGATATAGAATTGAGCTCGGGAAAGGACATAGGATACTTTTTATCCCGGAAAATAGACCGGTTCCTGAGGGATAACTCTTTCAAGCCACTAAGCCGATTTTGATGAAATTTAGTAAAGATATAGAATTGAGCTCGGGAAAGGACATAGCATACTTTTAATTCCGGAAAATAGACCTATTCCTGAGGGATAACTCTTTCAAGCCACTAAGCCGATTTTGATGAAATTTGGTACAGATATAGAATTGAGCTCGGGAAAGGACATAGGATACTTTTTATCCCGGAAAATAGACCGATTCCTGAGGGATAACTCTTTCAAGCCACTAAGCCGATTTTGATGAAATTTGGTACAGATATAGAATTGAGCTCGGGAAAGGACATAGGATACTTTTTATCCCGGAAAATAGACCTGTTCCTGAGGGATAACCCTTTCAAGCCACTAAACCGATTTTGATGAAATTTAGTACAGATATAGAATTGAGCTCGGGAAAGGACAAAGGATACTTTTTATCCCGGAAAACAGACCTGTTTCTGAGGGATAACTCTTTCAAGCCACTAAGCCGACTTTGATGAAATTTGGTACAGATATAGAATTGAGCTCGGGAAAGGACATAGGATACTTTTTATCCCGGAAAATAGACCTGTTCCTGAGGGATAACTCTTTCAAGCCACTAAACCGATTTTGATGAAAGGAGAATGCCCACGGACAGTATCGCTAAATCTAAGTTGTGTCACTACTTCATGAAATCAGTAATTCCTATTATTAATTAAAACATTTTTTGTAAATATTACGAAATAACAAATTCTCCGTATAAAAACTGACCAAAATAAAAGTCGTCATCTTGATCATTTATTTTGTCGCCATCATTGATAACTGCCATTACAAAAATACGATTAGTGATGGATCAAGGAATCGATAAGAATTTAAAAGAAATTGAAATCCAAGTTGAACGAATCGATTCTCTATTAAATCAAGTATTAAAGGATCATTTTTCGATTAATGACGACATTTTTAAACATGCCTTGTAAGAGACGTTTTTAAGTAACGCTATCTTTGATCTTTTGAATGCATTCATAAATATTTAGTTAATTCGTTCAAATTATCTACGGTCATACTTGACCGATTATTTTAGCGTCAGAAAACAGCAAACAATTAAAAGAAACAAATACTGCAGCCAATTTAGGTTTGAAGTCGCTAGATTCTTAAAACAGTCCGATTTAAGAGAATTCATCGAAACGAAGCGTTCAAGATCGATCTATCCATCGATTAATCGATTCCAGATCAACATGCTTAATCGATTCTTCGATAAGTCAGTCTCAGTTTGACATTCCTAATCTACCTGACAAATAATTTATTGTGTGAAGTTTCTGACAGTTAGTTTTGAACTTTTGAATTCAATAAATATTATTTCGTGTTTGATTCGTTTTGTTCTTTCAATTTCCATTAAATAAAAGGCAAAGTGATAACAAGACAGAGACTCCATTAGTTAAGTTATTGTGTTAATACCTATGTGACGAGCATAACACGAGATCATGAGATAAAAGACTCCATTTTAAGTTATCGTGTATATTTCAAATAAAAACTAATAAACTTATGGAAAATCCATCTCTTCGTTGCATTAATTGTTCCCTCCGACTGCGATATTTGCGCTGGCAGTCGTTGAGAGAACCTAATGATGAAACCTACAATAAATTAGCGTCTTGGATTTCACCTACACCGGTAAGTAATAATGATCGTATTTATTATCTTTTCGCGGGATAAGGTGCTGATTTTAACAGATTCTCTATCTACAGTTGTCTACAATTCTCAAGTTAAAAATTCTAATTTTAGTGGTTCTTCAATACCATATTGCTGTTGAATGCCGAGAATTATAAATATTTTTTTATATGAAATTAAAAGTACTAAAATCATAGTAAAAATTAAGCTCAATTACATTATGGCACAATAGATTTGATAGCGATACTGAGTTCCATAGTCACTTGGGCAATCTCCATAGAATTGAGCTCGGGAAAGGACATAGGATACTTTTTATCCCGGAAAATAGACCTGTTCCTGAGGGATAACTCTTTCTAGCCACTAAACCGATTTTGATAAAATTTAGTCAGATATAGAATTGAGCTCGGGAAAGGACAAAGGATACTTTTTATCCCGGAAAATAGACCTGTTCCTGTGGGATAACTCTTCAAGCCACTAAACCGATTTTGATGAAATTTAGTACAGATATAGAATTGAGCTCAGGAAAGGACATAGGATACTTTTTATCCCGGAAAATAGACCTGTTCCTGAGGGATAACTCTTTCAAACCACTAAACCGATTTTGATGAAATTCAGTACAGATATAGAATTGAGCTCGGGAAAGGACATAGGATACTTTTTATCCCGGAAGATAGACCTGTTACTGAAGGATAACTCTTTCAAGGCACTAAACTGATTTTGATGAAATTCAGTACAGATATAGAATTGAGCTCGGGAAAGGACATAGGTATCCTATATCTTAAACTGGTAGAATAACATTTTTTAAAATATGTTTTTAGGATACCTCTCCTAGAGGCTATATGGGGATAATTTTTTTCCGTCACGCACCCCATAGTGGTAAAGGTCTCTCAAAAATAATATGGGCCTGCTAAGTCCATTTTTCGACTGAGGGGTCTGTTGGCGAAATATTCGTAAGTGTTGGACACGTAAAAAAATTCATGGCAATAGCATTAACATGAATTCAAAAGGACAACTATCATGGCTATATTAGCATACGTAGTTATTGAGTTCTATAAACTTAAAACTTCGGAACCCTTACAAGTGACCTGACACGCTATTAGCCGGTTTTTTAACCAACTTCAAAAAAGTAGCAGGTTCTCAGTTCGACTGTTATAAACAAAAATTAACTTTAACATAATTTGAAAAATCAATCTTTAAAGGGTTAATTCAGGGAATGTTTATACGAAACTTCGTCATTTTTAGGGTTCTGAAGTAAAATCGGAACCCTTATAGCTTCGTCATATCCGTCCGTCTGTCTGTCCGTCTGTCCAAATCAAAGCGCCGAGACCCTTAGAGCTAGAAAGCTATAATTTGGCATGGATATACATATTTATTAAAACTCCAAAATCGTAGAATAAACTACTGAAAATATTTTTTTTTTCGGGATAACTCCGCTACAGGTAACGTGAGGATTAATTTTTTATTTATCTCTATAGTGTGGGGTATCGTTGAAAAGTTTTTTCAAAAATATTATGGGTCTTTTGAGACCATTTTTGGATGTAGGGCTCCGTTTGCTAAATATTTGGCTTGAAAGTGCTAATTTTGGGTACCCAAGTCAAGTCAAGTGTCCCCCCAACGGCTAAACGGTTGGAGTTGGACAAGTGAAAAAATTCTCAAAAATAGGTTATACGATGAATTTATAAGGAAAACTATCAAGGCTATGTTAGCATAAGTAGTTAATGAGTAATAGTCAATAAACTTACTACTTTGGAACCCTATATTGCACGTGGCCTGACACGTACTTGCCCGGTTTTTTAAGTTAAAACTGTGATAGTTGGTAGTTAGTATGTAATCTTACATAAAACAAAAATAACTGTAACATGATTGTTTGGTAATACATTCCCTAAGGGCTAAAACTAGAGGTTGTAAGTTTAGAGTAAGTTTGGAGTAAGAAGTTGTAAAACGAACAGATGAGTCACCTCATGGTAAGTGATCACTTTCGTCAATGAACATTAGCAACGCTAAAGGAATCACTGATTTGCTGCTGCCCAAAAAGAAAAAAAAGATATGTTTTTGTGTATTCTCTAAAATTACAATGTAAATTTAAAATTCAAAAACTCTCAGGCCCTGACTTAGATAAACCACTAAATTCTAAAAAGTTCAATTATTTTGGGACCTTTCCTATGGGTGGGTCATTAATGGCTCACTACTGAGCACTCACTCTTGAGGACGCCTAGAGCATACTCCACCACTTTGCTCCAGTGTGGATTGATGGAGGGATTAGAAATCAACCCAAGTGTCGGAAGTCATTACGCCGGGCGAGGACCTTCAATATGTCATAACGACTGTTATCTTACGACAACAACCGAGACCGATAGCTTTACGTGCCCTCCGAAGCGCGGAGAGCTCAAGAATTTTTTGCCACTAGCGGTCACCTATCTACCGACCGCGCTCGCTATTATTTAACTTCATCGATTACTATTAGAACCGACACAAGCCGCTGCGCCCGGGCTATGAATGCTTCTCCCGATGGGTAAAATTAATGGGTTCTAAGAACATGTCACATTTGCTGTAATTTTGGTGAAGAGTTTAGTATCTTGCTGACTACCAATCACGCTACAATATCAGATCGTAGTTATCATTTCATTATCAACACTAAAGATTTGTTTAATATTTTACTCATTTACATAATACGATATATGTACTAAGTGTAGGTATTTTAGCTTCAACCCATAATGGACTATTACAAGGCACGGGTCTCCTCTCTTCATAGTATGGACAAATTGGACAAGTTTGCTGTCAATTTATGAAAAACATGTTTTATAATGAAGGGATCTTTATTTTCGGCGTACGAAGTCGCGGGTAACAGCTAGTTTTTTATAAGTTGGTGCTTGACTACAATTCCACCTAATGTTATCCTAAGAAGAAGGTTCTCTTATGTAGGGCGCACACTTCAAAGGTTCATTTTAAAATACCACATCAGATCCACAATCTTCAAACAAAAGCAAGAACCTCACTGTGACAGACTTACGTAAAGCAATGGGACTCCGATGGAGCATAACCCAAGTACATCGATAAAAGTTGTTTCCAAATTGGCAGCCAAATAACAAACCACGCAGCTCAGTACAAACAGCTCCATTATCTGTGTCCCCATTCTTGCAATAACAAGACCATGTGTATGGCTGTATTAACCCCGCTTTTACTTTATTCACCAAATTATCAAACTGATTCGAACACGTGAATGGTTTCCATCATTCTTTTTATGTTCTGTTTGCTACGTTACTTATTTTTGTGAAGTTTTTAGCGTTGAGTTGGGTTTTGTGGCTGCGAAATGAGTTTCGTATGTTTTCAAAGTGCTACTACTTTGAACACAAAATTCAGTTTTAGTACTTGGGTTTTAATATTTCCATTTCTTATAAAACTATGATTCTACTAATAAGATACACAGTTACAACTAAATAGTTAGTACATTAGTTTATTTAACCTCTGGGTTGTATTTTAAAAAACATAAAAAAGAAAAATATCACCTAAGAGGTTTTCTGGAAAGTAAAATGTTTTAAGGTAAGGATATAATTTACCCACATCCATCCATCAGCCCTTGGAGGTCCACTGCTGGACATAGGCCTCCCCTAACTTGCGCCACTCTGACAGGTCCTGAGCCTTCTGCATCCAGCGGATGCCCGCTGTCTTCTTCAGGTCGTCAGTCCACCTGGTCGGGGGGCGTACAATACTCCGTTTTCCGAGACGTGGGCGCCATTCGAGGACCTTTCTTCCCCAACTGTTGTCGGTCCTTCGCACTATGTGGCCAACCCATTGCCACTTTAGCCGGCTAATTCTTTGAACTATGTCGGTTACCCTTGTTCGTCTACGGATCTCCCACATTCATTCAATTTACCCACATTCAGTGAGCTATTTAAGTTAGCTATGTATAAGTGTAAGTCGCCTTTTACATCGCAAATTATATTGCCAAAAGCAACTTTAAGTTTAAAACGTACATATTTGACATACACCTTTAGAATTGAAGTGGCTTATCTAAGAATTTTAAGAAAATGATTGAACGACATAAAAAGATTCATTTTGATAAAATTCTTAGATAACCCACTTCAATTCTAAAGGTGCGATATGAGAGCATAGGCTCTCAGTACATCCGAGGAGGTCGTGAGGTCGTGACACTGCGCAAACGATTCAACGGAGGAGCACATAACTCGCCCAGTTACAGCCGCACAACAGTCAAAGCAGGTGAACTTTGCCCCAAATAATCAAAGTTTTGGCAACTTGTGGAAACTAGTTCAACTTTAATATGAATGATGGTTAATGTGGCTTTAGATGAGAAGTTTAGCTTTGTGTTAAACATGTGAGGCTAAATGTGCGTTCTTCAGTTGTGTTTATAATTTTTTTTTGCTTTTCGTAATTAAATTTATCGGACTATAAGTGGCCTATACTTTCAAACTAGTCATGTAATAATATTTGTCGAATCCGGTCATTTTAAATCGAAGCGGAAGGCACATCGAGCGGTGCTAACTTCACTGTAGCATCCAGTCATTTTAAATCGAAGCGGAAGACGCGTCGAGCGGCGCTAACATCACTTCGCCGCGTTTTAGCAGAGTCGTCGTAAAGTCACCCGACGGTGGCGAGGTACTTACTTCGTTCTCGGCACTCAAGGCACAAACACGGAACTCTCTGTTTCGTTTATTTTATGAACTTACTTACCATTGACCAACATAGAGATCGGTTCCTTCACCCTAGGAATTCGTTTCGTTTGCCCGGTATGACTATAATTGTGTAAAGTATGACTGTGATAATACTGAAGTAAAAAAACGCGTGTATGTTCGCTGTTTCTCTTTGCTTGACTACCCTAGCTATAATATGCCCACACTATGCCTAAAATTAGTGCTATAAAACCGTCGAATGCGATATATTCTTATAAGAAATGATAATTCATTATTGATAAGAAATTATTATTGAATGTCACCTTTTTCAGTTTTTGTTCTTTAGATATTGTGTAAATGAACTATTGGTCGTCTAATGTGACACATACCTATTGTGAATTCATGTGAAAAAAATCACTAATTAATGAATTTATTCACTTCATTAAGTTTTAGTAATGACAATTATGTATGATTGAAAAATTTCAATATCTCAATGTTAAATGAAAGAGGCTAATTATGTTACGCCTAGTTATTTCGAAATTACGATATAAAATGATATTCATTGCAATTAACATGAAACCTTTTGAACCATTATGTTTCTGTCCTCATACGCTGCCCTAGTTTACATCTGCCTAGTTTTCTAAAAAAGCATTAGTAATAATTACCTGGGTCTTTCATTATTCTTAGAAACTTGACAGGCAATTTGTCATTTAACTATATTTATCATGATTACAATACAAGTATTATTAAATGCGAAGAAGTCAACTCCCAATAGTATTATACTTTACTGCTGTATAATAAGGTATTAGTTGTTTGCTGTTTTGTTATGACATGTCCTTTTTGTATAAAAGAATATAAGTTTATTTCCATGTTTTCTAAGCGATTGACCAATAAGTGACCAATAAACGACACTTGATGATAAGTGGTCCTTTCCAGAATAGACATCTCAGTCCCTTTAAAGTCTTTTTTCCGTTGCTATACCTAATAACTACACTTGGAATTTTTTAATTGCGCTCCCTCTCTCAATCTATTAACTTTGTCCTCTGTCCAAAGGTTGTCTAAAAGAGATCGCTCTACAGCTTTTGTACCTAGTATTAAATGTGATATGAATTACGTATCTGTATCAATTTATTTTTGTAATTTTTGCCTATGTAGATTTGTGGAGTGTAGAATAAAGAGTATTAATTCATTATAAATAAGGACTAAACGAATTTATATTTTCGCTTTTAAATTGCCGCAATTTCTAAGTCCACACGAACATAGCTGCAAGCATTCGCTAGTTTGCTTATATTTACAAAAACTACAAATTGTTACTCGTAAGCAATTCGGCAGAGCTCTTGTAATCTTAGATCGCATTTCAATTGAACGGAAAGTTTTCGTCTTGTGATTTGCTGAATCTGGGATGATGTAGGATTTTTAGACGTTCGTTTTTGCGAACAAAAAGACATGACAATGTGACCTTTGAAGATTTCAAGAATTGATTATGTCTAGTCCTTTTATATGATCTTGTAGATTCTACTTATTTAAATTATACTTTGTGTATTTACAGTCACATAATAGCTAAATAGCAAATAATCAAACATAATTATGGTTTGATTATATATTGATAATTATTGATTATTATTATTGATTATTATTATTATTGATTAATTGATAGATATTGATAATGTTTTTGATGTTGCTGACGTATATTAGCGGCGGTGAACATTATTACTTACAAATAATGCAATAAAGTACCAAAAATATAATATAGTATTTCAAAGAAAAATTACATGACAGTCATAATAAATGTATCTAATAATTTTGCACCAAACGTATAAAATTGCGAGAAAAACTTTCCGAATAGATCTTTCTGACCTTTATAATCGCATCAATAACTCCGCCGCAGTTTTTCAGGATTAATAAATGAAGGGTCTCAGGAAAACGTGATTCATCTTGTTATAGAAGCGTTGTGCTCCCACGAGTATCCTTTTCGGATTATAGACGAATTCCATAAAATATCCTCTGCAATCGTAATCGCGATTGATCGGTAGGTTTAAACTTCATAAGTTGTGGAATCACACAGCAATTCTTTCATTTCTTACCAAGAATTTTATATAGACATCTGGTACGGCGCAAATATTCGTCCAAGGTCACGCGATTTATCTTCAGGTACTTCTTTGAAGCTTTCCATCCATATGTATATCTAAAATACAGTTTTTGTTTCTAACTACCTTCGAATACATACATAGCTGCGTGGTGGAGTAAATCTAAGCTTCTTCAGATGTCAGAGGAGACACTTTGCCTTATCGTGGGCTATAAATACCTATTAATAACAACAAAATAGTGCTCTTTATGGACCCTTAATTCCTTATGAATGTCGTTATCAAATATGACTTTTGATAAATACATGGGACCAATCTTGAAATATATCCTTTCAATTAAGAAAATAATTCTCTAAATCGATTAACAAAGGCGGGGTTCTGAGGTGTTTTTTCTATTGGGCATATTTCGGAGAGTGTGCACAGGAATTATTTGATTTAATTCCCCCATCTCCATTTCTCCATCGAACTAAACGACGCACGGCGGGTATCCATCCTTTTGTTGTGAATATCCCGCCGGTAAGGACAAGGCGGTTTGGCTCGTCATTCGTTATACGCACCGCCAAGGACTGGAATAACTTGCCTGCGTCGGCGTTCCCGCCTGCCTATGATATGGATGTCTTCAAGAAAAGAGTGAATAGGCTTTTACTAAGTTAATGTGCTCACCACCTTGGACCACATCTCTACTTACCATCATGTGGGATTGTGGTCAAGCATTAACTTATTAGTGTAAAAAAACAAAGATTAAAAAAATACAACCCAATTGAAAACCACCTCCGTTTTTTAAATGGGTTTCAAAATTCCTAAACGACCAAATAGGACAAATTATGATTGCAGACACAGATGCAGAATTATTTTAAGACTAATATTTTCAAACCGGCCTTCAACGTCAAGAAACATTAATTCTGAGTAAAGGGTATAAATCGAGGGATTGCCACGCGGGAACTATGTTTCATCTTGTTGTGGGCGCCCCGGGAATCCTTTTTAGATTATAGCTCCTTGCCTCCACTGTTGCCGTCGTGTCAACATTATAACTTTGATATAAGAATATACTACAATTTATGAGCCACCTTCGTAATATCATTGTGAAAAGAATGAAGTTTACATCACTATGTTTGTAAATGGAATAAAAAATAATAAGCAAAAAGATGTAGGGAAAGTGAAAGGGCGTGTCACCTACACGCTTTTCTTCTTTATACTACTTCTTTGCTCGTAATGCGTTCTGTTGAAGAAGGGATAAGCCAATTGGGTTTTTGAAAAAAAAAATTTTTTTGTGATAAATGGAAAGATTATATATTAGTTTTATAACAAAACTATTTTTTTTTTCGCAATAATTCAAAAGTTATTTCAAAATAAAAAAAAATTTTTGAATCCAGTACCGAAGACACGCCGACAACTCCCGAACAAACCCGAGCGCGTGTGACGTCATAATGTTAGTTTTCACTCATTGCAGTTGATAGAAAAATAATAAATACAGTGTTTTGATCTATTTAATTTTGTTGTCATTATTAAATGGAGAACCCCAATTTTCGGCCTCGAACCATATGTAATCTGTGCTAGAACATCGGACTAGACAAGTGTAAACTATATACCAAAAAAATCGTCTTATTTATAAGATAAACATATTTAAATCTTAGCTTCAGCTGCTCTTGCCAAATGAACTAAATAATGCAAAAAAGTTTTCACAGTATTTACCTCATTACATACGATTTTATAATCGATTGATATTGATCGATTGATGGAACATAATAATATATTTTATGTATTATTTATTGATTATAATTATAATATTAATTTATTTTTTACATATTTTCGTATTCCATATAAATCAAAAGTATGTAATATATTATAATTACCATTTAATCGTTACGCTAATTTCATTAAATTACATTTCGAATATTTTGACATCGATTGATCGATTGACAACAAAGATGATGTAATCCCTAATAATGTCATTTTGGTAACCATAGTATTTATAAATAACACCACTGTATTGTCATATTTCTCATCGATCTTTCATCTTTCTACGCGTGTTTTGTATATTTTTACTATCAAATATTTTCAGCGTATTTGGAGTCCTATTTTCTATTGAAACTCATCGACACGCACACAGTGATTTTAATTTTCTATTGTATTCGCTTTCATACTTGTGTTTTGGTGAATGTGTTTCGCAGTTTCGCTACAATTTTTTGCAAACCAATACTATATGAATATGGACTCCTTAATCGCCTGTTTTCTGACTGACAAAGGTTCAGAATAAGTCCTGAACACTGGATAACGTACCCTATACATCTTTAGAAGATCAGGAAGTTGCTGTGGCCATACTTACAATGAGTATATTATGGTATCTTGATTGGGCAAGGTACTAACGAAATATAGCGCACCTACACGACCTCCTGCACAACTACACGAAATATTAATATATTATTATTATAATAATAACTAATAAAATCTCTTGAAATATGCAATAGCTTTTATTATACAACCTTTTTATGACATTCGTTTTGCGTGAAAACCATTGAAGTAGTAGATAGTATAATAGACACCCGCCAACTTAGTTTTAGCCATTAAATGATTACTCCTAGGTGTTTGGTTTATAGTAAGTGTAACATACATATTAAATAGCACTGTGACACGAGTATGACATAATCATAACCTATAATTAAGGTGATTCATTCTAGGATTTCCTTAGTTGGCCATTGCTGGCAGCTGTGAAAATTAGAGAAATTGAACCTTTTGCAATGATCTAATTGACAGTCAATTTCCAGTCTTGTCTACTTAGGCCTGAGTTTCTATGGAAACTGGGGTTCTCCTTTATATTAAAAATGTCGAACCTCAAAAGTTATCGTTCTTGTTTTGTACCATTATGTACGAATACTACACAGGCAACTCCTGATAAAATGTTTTTAAATGTTCCCCAAGATGACAAAGTAAACGTCGAAATAAATGGTTTCAAGCAGTGCACCGTGATAATCCCCAAACAAAATCGAATTAATAGTTAAAGTAACTGAATAAGCTTTACTCCGAACTCGGTGTTCTGGACATACCCGTCCTTTCACAATACAAATATTATTTTTACGACTTAGTTGAACATAACCTATAGCTTTGTTGCCGTAACTCTCACGCGATACTCTGCAATTTATGAAATAAATAATTATATTTAATGTAATGGAGAATAAATAATTAAAGATTTTCAATTATTATATTATTTTTTAACAAACTTACCTTGATGCCTTGGCACCTCGAACTTCAGCAGAATTAAACCGAACGTCATTTTTAAAAAAATCGGTGATCATAAATATATCAACATCAGGAATATTATCAGACTTTGCCTTAATAAATCCTTTATCACACATAGCTAATCGAAACCAACTAACAACTCGTATTTTAGCAATAAATTGTCACGTGATTTTTATTTAAATTTCATCAATTTTTAATTGTTTATAATTAATTGAAAAAAAATGTTTTTGAAGTTTTTTGCATTAAATATCAATATTATTAATAATAAAGTTTTAAAATACTTAAAAAAAATCAATAATTTTTTTTTTCAAAAACCCAATTGGGCTAGGTCTCTCTTGAAAGTTACTGAGACCGTTACCACCCAGCGTAATCCTGACAGTACAGTCTTACATAGTTTTGGCTGGCATCAATCCATTAATGGCCCTCTATTGTACACAATTCTCTTCTCATGAAGAAAAGCCTAGTGACATATTTTAACCTGCTACTCACGTATGAGTTAAGGAGTTGAATTTGTTTTGCATTTTACGTAAAAAGTTTTGTAAGTTTTGAAGTTGTATTTGTTTTGCTTTTAATTACTTGTTTATTAATTATTCCTTAGCATCTAATACGACGTGAAAAAAATATTTATTCTTAATGATTTTATTATTAAAATCATATATTTTAAAGAAGCCCTATTTCTTGTGTTTGATAATGAGGTTAAGTTTATTATTATTGTGTTTGATTATCTGCGTCATTCTAATCTGATGTACTCACGTCTACTAATTCTTTTTTATGCATAAAAATATAACGTATCAACCATGTTTCATATTGCAATTCATGGATATGAATCGATCGAATCCAATCTAAATACACTCGAATGAATAAACATCCGAGTTGATTTGGTGAATTACCCGACACCCGTTTACTAATACACCATCTGAATGACGTCTGAATTATAAAGCCTTTGCGATATTCAACCTTGACCAAAACTGGCGGAATTTCGGCAGCTTGAAATCTGCTTAATAATGCACTAGACTTTTCCCACGAGTTCTTCAGAGGGAAAGTTCGATACATACAAAGCAGTTAGGTTCCACTAACAGGTTGCAGCTTAGTAATATTAATAGGATATTTGCCAACAGGCTGAACCCCTGTAATGAAATGTAAATCGTTTAACTTGTACGGGTCGTTCGACTGCGATGGAATTTTCGCGAGCCTTTTTTCACTTTATTTGGATCAACATATATACTACACGACAAGGTTTACGTTAATACACATACAATACATAATTTTAACGAGTCGCTAACCAGCACAGTTAACTACAGGTTACTTAATGAAATAAAGGTGGTCACAACAAGGTAGGTAATTATTTTATTGTAAGATAAATGAAGTGATTCCAATCACATTACAATTACATTAAATTACTATATACGTACAAGTAATCTATACAAGTAGTCTTTTGAGTGTTTATACTGTTTTAAATGAAATTCGTAGAGATCGAATACTGCTACTGTTTGTTCAGCTAGATTTAGAACTAGACGCTTAGATGGCAAACCAGTCAAAGAGAATCGCAAATCAAAAGATCAGATGCGTATTACGAACTCTTAAAAAACAGCAAATATAAATTATAAAAGAAATCAATCCTGTACAGTTGAACAAAATTTTGTTGGGAGATCTCAAAAAACGTGTAGTGTTAATTTAATAGTGATATGTTATATGGCAGATAAAAAGTTATCAACAATACTCAAGACAGTACGAAGTTTTGCAATATTCTATAGAAGGAAGCTAATAAACTTCTACTTTACATAAAGTATTAATTTCAAGTTTTAGTACAGCTATATTACAAGACCTTAAATTAGAACTTCACAGTCGAACCACTTGATAACAGCATGCAGTGTCAAAATGAGCAATCTACGTAGTTGTCTCGACGTCAGAATGTTTTAGGGAGCAGAAAAGTACGTACTATTTTCACACATAATGTAAAATGTTTGATCAATAGTGCAATTATGTACTCTAATTTTTATTCTGTCAAAATTCTTAGTTAGTTCCATTTCCTTCATGTCTATTATGTACATTATATTGGGAAACTCTTGCTACGATGGCTATACCTTTGATAATTTGGCTGATACCTTTCTGTTCCATGTCACCTAATCCAGCACTTTGATTTTTCTTACCGTAACAACCATCATTGGACTATCACAAACATTTTAAAGTTATAAATAGTATACTTGGTTCGGCCGTTTTAACGGTTTTCGGGTATCAATACTATTATTTCTTCTGTGGTATCAACAAATTACAAAAAATATTTTTTATTTATAAAAGATGAAATAATTTTCAGTATTTCAAAGCTTTTCAAAAATTCGCAGTGCCAAAAATAGGAACAGATAAAAATTAAACATCAAATAAAGAATTTCATAATGACGACGATGCAGATAATTCCGAAGTAAAATTTGTTTTTAAAAGCCAAAATTTGAGCCGGAGAAAATTTTAATGATCTTTAAATATTTTGAAATGATTTTTTTATTTTATTCTGTATATTTTCACGTTAAAGTATAGATCGTTGGGTTTTTATTTCATGCTGGAGTAGAAACCAACCTCTTTTGAATGAGTTAATGAGCGCGTTGGGTTCATCTTTTAGTTTTTGATGCATCGGCATAAAATACAATCTACTTTGAACTACAAAGATCAACGTCAAACGTACACGCATGTAGGTTAAGTATGTTCGTGAATTGATTAACTCGTACCGATACCCGTATCGATTTATACTCGTACTACGTTTTGTGACAGACTAAAGTAAAAAATATTTTTTTTGATTCGTGAATTTAAAATTTCACACAAATACATAAAATTGTACTAACAACGCTAACATATTATTAAGCACAATTGTTACTAACACACTAACAATCTATGGATCCCTGACATCCGAAATAAATATTATTATTATTATATTATTATTATAAAAAGCTTAAGGACAAAGAAATTAAGTATTGATGATTAATCTAGCAAAAATATACCAGTACTACACTGTAAATGTGCAAATCAAGTAATTTTATTTGAACTAAAATATTTACCTTTATTTTCATAATGTTGGAATATTAAAAGTTTTTGGAATGTAAAGCAGCTGATGGATTCCATATTAATACGAGTTGGGAGACTACTAAAAGACCATCTGAATCCATGATTTAAACAGTACATTTTCGGTCTCTTAAGAAGGGCCCTATTTCCTATGTAGGGTTGTCAAACATTCAGATTAATTTTGAAACAGATAACAAACATAAAGGTCCACTGAATTGCTCATTGCTCGTGTAGAACATATTGCCTAGTTCATTTAGTTGCTCCATATCGCACAATTCATACTGGATCCACAATGGAGCAACAATGGAGCAACATAGGGCAATATAGAAGTGACGTCAAAATTGCCTCGTATTGTCGACAATTCAGCAATTTCAATTGCTCGTGTAACTGCTCCTCGTCGATGGCTTAAATTCTTATTACAAATCATTAATATTGACTGCTGTATCAACGCACAGGCCAAACCCTTAGGACTAGAAACTTAAAATTTCGCACACGTATTCCTCTTATGAGGAAGGCATCCACTAAGGAAGGATTTTTCAAAATTCAACCCCCGAGGGGGTGAAATAGAGGATAAATATGATGAGCATAATTTCCGCGTGCGAAGCTGCGGGCAACAGCTAGTACTTTTATAATAGTCGCTTACAACGAAAACGTACGTTTCTGCCTTTCAGTACACATGTGAATGTTTTGGTCATTGTTGTCATAATTAAATAAATTCACGGTTTTTGGAAGATCTGTTTTGTCCACAATTCCGCACTGCCCAGCTGCTAACTAACAAACTTATCAGCAGTACAAAATAGTGCAGCGCAATTCTCAAATATAATTAACCTTGTCTAGTTTGAAAGGTTTAGACAATTATTAAATGGACTAACTAATATATTTAACATTTCGTCTAACTTAAATATAGAGCACGTTATTTAAGAGCCAATATTCAAACTTATTGTACTTAAAAGGCAACCCTATTTCCAATCGGACCAGAAATTAAATTCTGTGCTTCGGATAAATCGGGAAAGCTGTGAGTTTGTCCAGACACTTGATTAGGGACCGATCACTGCTAAGCTAACTCGGCACGAAAATAATTAATAAGAATTTCCTTTATACTGTTTATACTTTATTGCTTTCATATAATACAAAGAAGACTCACTCACATCCCGTATTTGGATGGTAATAATGTAAATTTTTCTTTATTAGTCTAGCGAAGATACACAGTGGTAGACCAAACATCTTGCTATTGCCGACACGGCACAATCTCGGGCCTCATTCTCGGGTTACATTCGGCAGTCGGGATGACGGTGTTCGGGTGACGGGCGTACGGTGGACAGGCGACCATAGTAAATATTATGTAAAGCTACTTCGGCGCCGCCATCGTGTCCTCGTGACGGTGCGGTGACGGCAGTGGTGGTCACTGCATAATAACGTGTATGGGATGGCGTTAGTACGTGGACGGGATAGCGACGGAACGTGGTTAGCAACGTAACAGTAACTCAGAACTAACGTGCTAGTGTTGTGAACAAGGAAAGATGGAATTTTCATTTGAAGAATTGGCTTCAATTACTATTACTTTAGATGACAAAGAAGTTACGTCGGTCAAAGGGAAAAGAGATTTTCTGGATATCCTACATGGCAGATAACAGGATAAGAAGGAGAATACCTCTCTACAAAGATGTTTTGGATGACGAGACTAAAAAGTATTTTCGTATGACAAAATAATACCACTCTACAAAGAAATTTTGGATGACGAGACCAAGTTTTTTAAGTATTTTCGTATGACAAAAGAATAATACAATTTTAAAAATTATACAAAGCTGGATATGATCATACACACTCAATTAGTTTTTCGTCGTCCATATGCGCTTGGTAGGTAAAATACACGTGCATCACTACTTAGCTCTCCGGAGCGAACGTACTAAACATCGTACATTAGAAATTTAATTAAAATAAAATTTGCGCCCCACGCGTGTCTCGTTCGTTCAACATTTTCTATGAAACGATATTTCCAATACTTCTCGTCCCGTTCCGTCCGGATAAAAATACTTTACGTAATGGTCGTAGGACACATAATATGGTCGTAGCTCACATATCAACTCGTAAACGGAACGTAAACGTATCAACTCTTGCATGTCAGTATTCTTTGTATGAAACTCCCTACTGTAAAGCACACTTATCAGATTCGTAACGTAATCGCCTCGCCTCGAGACAAGCTCACGAACCGCGGTACGGTGCGTGGACGACTTGCCGTACCCGCGCTTACGTCTCACCGTACGCTATCCTTCGACTTTCCGTTTCCTCGTGCACGCCCCGCGCCGCGGCGCCGCGGCTACCGCTGCGTCGGCGAACTGCTGTCATTCATTCCGTCAACCAGCGGCCGGCGAGCCGTAAGCGCGGCGTCGCCTAGCCGTAGCCGAGTCGATTTGGAGCTGTTGGTCGGTTATAACGCGCTTACGTTAGGTTGACGGCGAGGCGATCCGGTGCCGATCCCTTTCCGAGTTGATATGTGCGCTACGACCATCAACTCGTAAACGGAACGTAAACGTATCAACTCTTGCATGTCAGTATTCTTTGTATGAAACTCCCTACTGTAAAGCACACTTATCGGATTCGTAACGTAATCGCCTCGCCTCGAGAGTCGAGACAAGCTCACGAACCGCGGTACGGTGCGTATACGACTTGCCGTACCCGCGCTTACGTCTCACCGTACGCTATCCTTCGACTTTCCGTTTCCTCGTGACGCCCCGCGCCGCGGCTACCGCTGCGTCGGCGAACTGCTGTCATTCGTGCCGTAAGCGCGGCGTCGCCTAGCCGTAGCCGAGTTGATTTGGAGCTGTTGGTCGGTTGGTAACGCGCTTACGTTAGGTTGACGGCGAGGCGATCCGGTGACGATCCCTTTCCGAGTTGATATGTGCGCTACGACCATTATGCAGGACTCCTCATGCACATTAAATTTAAGTTCTGATAAGTTTGTAATGCAAGTAAGATTTATACCCTCAGCTTAATCAAAACAAATGTAGTTATAGGTACAAGTCCATATCGTATTGCATCAAAAATCTTTCAAAACTAAATATTTATCACGACCAAGGGTTTTTGGGTCCAATCCTTCTCAGACGCCAAATAAATTGAAGGGTCACAGGGTACTTTACAAGGGATAGGTACCTACAGAGTGTTGGACCGAAATTTGAGCAATTTACCATCATCTGAGGGTGAGGACAAACGAGCGTATTTTTTGAGCTGTGAGTTGCGTAAGGTAAGTCGGTTTCATACTAAAGTCCAAACTCATTTGCGTTGCCGTGTGGCACAAAAACTTGAAACCGAACGCAAGCGACTCGTTTTTCGCGACTCACAGCTCAAAAAAATACGCTCGTTTGGCTTCACCCTAATGCAACAAAGTTTCTCATCATATTTTAGGGAAAACAAACTCATTCATTTCCGCGTTTCACATGTACTGTGAATGTATGGACTGTTTTGAAATGAAATTCAATGAGAAAGTTAGTTAACCATGTGTCCGCGGCAGTGTAAAATGTAAGAGAGTATGTTAACAACCGCGTTCTTCGTTTTCTGACTGTTTGGCTTTGTGCTGATGTCCTTTTTACGTTACGGTTGTGTATTGACGTTTGGTTAATACAAGACAATGTTCTTTATTGTGCACACTAATAAATGACGGAAAGATGAGACATTAAGTATATAAATTAAACAGCTGTTGCCCGCAGGTCCACACGCGGAAATTGCTTTTCATATATATCCACTATTTCACCTCCTTGGGGGTAGAATTTTGAAAAATCCTTCCATTTTTTTATGCCTTAAGCAGGCAAACGAGCAGACGAGTCACCTGATAGTAAGTGATCATTGCCGCCCATGGATATTAGTAACACCATAGCAGTTACCTACGTCATAAGACGAAAACGTAAGTGAAATTTTAAGTATCAAGCCCGAAGGGTTTGGCCTGTGCGTTGATACACCAGTCAATCACTTTTGCCTTTTATATACCTATACAGATAGATTACACAGCAGACACCCCACCTGATGTGAAGTGGTCAGCGTCACATATTAACATTAGTTACACCAATCATCACCAATTGCGACCAAGAAAGGAGTCAAGAATACCGACCAAGAATAATCTGCTTGATAATCCCTATTCTCTTGCTTCATATTAACAAATTTCCCCATTATAATGCCGAAGGTACTTGTAACAAATTAAATTAAAATCACATCATTAATATTATTTATTCGAAATTAAAATTAAAATACTGTAATTATCATTAATACTTGCTGCAATTAAATAATAAATCAAAATTTGTTTTTTTAATTTTGCAATGTTTTGATTGAAATTTGTTCTTCACAAAATCCAATTTTTTTTTCTAATACAATATCTATAATTATAATGTAGTGATCGTAAGTTTGGCATCTGGGAATAGGTTAACGTGACAAAGGTGCTCATCAAATTTATTTATACCTTGCGTATCGGCAAAATATTACCTCGTTGGAAAAGTAAAGATAGATATTTGTTTACATTTCCTTTCCAATTTATTTTCTACATTACACTATTTTCAATCATAAAACATGACATTGCAATTTTTTGTTTTTACGTAACGTGACACAACTACTATGTCAGTAGTGATATCGAGATTTTTCCTCAAAAACTTTTTTCGTGGCTGTCAAGTTTAAATAGATATTTATATGCGGCTTTATCCTTTAAGCGTTTTGCGCAACGCTTCTTGGGTCAATATCTGTTTTTCAGCAATATTGAAGTGCTTCATTTACTTATTATTATTAACAGGTGTATCAGCAAAATTATTAATACGAAAATTATTAGTAACAACACTGACGGTAGGTATAAAATTAATAAGAAATATACTGCCAACATCACGGCACTGTCAAATCAGTTAGACGTGCCATCACCGCATCGCTCTGTAGTTGACGGCATTGTTTTATTGTTCTTTATTTAAACCAGCTCTATTGTCATTACAACAATGGCTAATTATATGTTCATCTTATATGTCACTGCCGGTGACATTTGTCATTTGGCAGCTTCGTAATGTTGTAAGGATACTTGAATCAATGGTGACACACAACGCTGTTGAGCTCAAGCTTAGCTTTTGTAATGAGTGTAGGTTGGCTTCAACCCATTTATAACCTACTACTGGGCATGGATCTCTCCTCCACCACGCTGCTCCAGTGCAGGATTGGTGGAGGGGTTAGTGGCCAACCCGAGTGTCGGAAGTTTTCAAGCCGCCCTAGGGCCTCCGAAGTGGCTTAACGACTGTTATAATATCTTATGATGTCAACCGGGACCGACGGCTTTACGTGCCCTCCGAAGCACGGAAACGAAAGATTTTTTTTGCCACTAGCGGTCACCTATCCAACTACCGACCGCGGCCACTCGAGCACTTGGCAATCGCACTAAACAATCTAATTTAATATAATATGTATTAATTGTGAGATACATTATGATTTCTTGCGATGGCCGAGTCAATATTAATAATTAATTTATTAAGAACATAAAAAAGTTAATATTGATATGGTCACTTTAAGATGTTGTTAGGTTAGCTAATTACGTAATAACTTAAGACAGAAGGACGCTTAAGTAGGCACTGAATAAATTAACCGACTTGGACATGCATCTCACAACTTTTTACGGTAGAAGAACTGAGTTGCGAAACTTGTTTTTTTTTACAATTTCTGCTATGGAACTTATTACTGTTCTTATTTTTAATTTATACAAAACATATAAAATTGAATCACTATTGTAATGTAAAATGACGAGTACTACATTGTTCTATAATCCTATTGATTTTAAGTACTAATTTTGTTGAACCTCCCGAACGCTTAGAAATTAGGTCAATTCCAAATTGAATATTAAGTTTTCTATAAACGATCTCGTGTAATAATTAATCAACCAACGTAATTAAGCTTCTGGTAGTGCCGCGGTAAAAAAATCGATAGAAGCTCATAAGCTATATTCAGGAATAAAACCAAACTCTTTTGAACCCTATGTCTTTGGAAATAGACTTCATCTTCAAAACATCCGATGTAAAAATTTCCATGGAGTATCAATTTTTATTTCTTCCCGAATTGGAATGCGTTGGAAATATTGGAATGGAATCAAAAAGGCGTCGAGCCATTGAATGGAGCGAATCACAAAGAGTGTGTTTTATTACTTAATATTTATAGATAACGCATTTTTCGTTCATTTTTCGAGTAGTGGAAATTGTGTTTTATAGATGGATACTGTACTGTCACTACCGTATGATAGAATTGATAAAGTATCTCTCAATTGGACAAATATTGTATTTTATTTTTAAAAGAAAACTAATCATTTTTCCTGTACCTTGAACATTTGATCGATATAGGCAGCGTAGAAGTTGGAAATTGTATATCTTAGCCCAATTTGCTTAAACGGCGATCCCTTCATTGAACGATGCCCTTCAAACACAAAGACTTATGCTTAAGGGTAATAGCTATCCATGCGAATCTCATGGAGAAATAATAATAGTAATAATGTTATTAACAATTAAAATAAATATTACCAATATAATCCCTCCGAGGGGCCCTACCATCAGAGGGCCTTATTTAGTTGCCTCTTACGACACTCATCTGGCGTAGAATTCCATTTTTAACATTCGGGGGATCTAAGTCGCTCCAAAACGGCTCTTATAACTTCCATTTAAAAAATCTACGACTATATGCTTACAATGTTACAATTACTGAAGATATGATTTGCTAATCATAATTATTCATTTTTACTCTAAGCTTTACTTATTTCAGTTTTATTTAAATGAAACAAGCATGCCATAAATATTTCCTGGACACATAATTAGTATGACAACATCATCTAATCCGTTAGTTATAGCTTTCAAACTTTGATCATTATACATCGCAACGCCAGAGTGGACGGAATACATTTGTAGCTTAATTCAACGAGAAATGTACTGCATATTTAACAAACACAGCTGAATATCATGAATTCGTAATGCGAAGGCTGAATATCTAACTGGTGGTCATAATGAACAACTTTAATTATAGGATGCACTTATAAAAGTGTAATATTGGGATTATAGGTACATAGTACACAGTTACATAATATATCTATACTAATATTATAAAGAGGAAAGCTTTGTATTTTTGTATTTTTGTATGTTTGCAACGAATAAACTCAAAAACTACTGAACAGATTTTAAAAATTCTTTCACCGTTAGAATGCTACATTATTCCTGAGTAACATCTATACTAATATTATAAAGAGGAAAGCTTTGTATTTTTGTATTTTTGTATGTTTGCAACGAATAAACTCAAAAACTACTGAACAGATTTTAAAAATTCTTTCACCGTTAGAATGCTACATTATTCCTGAGTAACATCTATACTAATATTATAAAGAGGAAAGCTTTGTATTTTTGTATTTTTGTATGTTTGCAACGAATAAACTCAAAAACTACTGAACAGATTTTAAAAATTCTTTCACCGTTAGAATGCTACATTATTCCTGAGTAACATAGGCTATATTTATTTTTAGAAAAAAATAGGGATCCTTGCTAAAACTTCAGTAACGTGAACCAAGGTGTAAAAAAAATTTCTTTCATCGCATACGCTGCGGAAACTATTGATGATAGAACAAAAAAATGTTCTACAATATTAGAGAACATATTAATATCTACAAAAAACGTCGCGATACCATATGTCCAACTATTGTACTTATGTCACTATAACCACTTTTTACATTTTTAAAGTCAATAAAAAAGCTGACCAACATTAGACCATGATAATCATACCTTCGTATTAATCCTTATCCAAATAAATCATTTCATATTCAAAACTGTTTCAATAACTATTGATAACTTTTTGAATTACTCAAATCGGACATTCCATTCAGAAGATATTGTAAAATCATCCCCAGGGATAAAAATAGCGATTGGAAGTCACTTAAATACAAACCAACTTCGTCAGTTTTAGAGTTATAAACATGAACATTTTTATGTAAATTCATAGTTATAAACAAAAGTTAATTTTAACACACTTTTTTGGAAAATCATCCCCTAAATGGTAAATTAAGGATGCAAGTTAGTATATGGCAACTTCGTCAGTTTTGAAGTAAGAAGGGTGAAAATTTGTACTTATATGTATAAGCTTATAGTTAAACACAAAAAATAAGTGTATCACGGTTTTTTCGAAATTCATCCCCTAACTAATTACACGCTTTAATTAGCTTTAAATGGTCAGATTTCTTTCAAACTTCGTAGACTTATCGAGGACCGATGACGATTCAATATTTAAAGAAAAAAAGAAAGAAAGAAAGGAAGAAAGAAAAACCTATATGTAGTATGCGAGTGAGAAGTTATACTTCTTTGGCATCATTAAATAAATATTTAACACTAGCTGTTTTGGCGAACTTCTTATCGCCTAATAAGGGAACATACCAAAACCACGTGACCCATTTAGGGGGGGAGGGGGTCTTCAAAACACCATGATTGGTCACAAGGGGGAGGGAGGGGTTTAGGTTTTTGTCAATATCCTCTAGGAAATTTTCGTGCCTATTCGAGTACACAGGTGAGAACACTGACGCATACTAAATACCGGGACGTCAGTTGATTGAAAATTGATAGTTTTTACTTTGTAGTGCAAGGGTTGTTCACTATAGTGCATTTCAAATAATCTGCAGTTGAGCGTAATATATATGTATGTATATTATATAATACGGTTTAACACGCTCACTGCGTTAGTCAAATTTGATGACTTTCAATGGGTGCGGTATGGGGTCTATTATATCCGAAGCACGAGTTGCCCCTGGTGCGTTGCTGGGTCGAAAAGATCCGTTTGACTTGCATCTGTTTAGGAGGACTTTTCTTTATAGGTATAATGATTATAGCATATTCTTTTATAGCAATATATTGACAGATAAACACTCAATAAAAGGCTAGAATCGTAGGTAGATGCACTGAATGGTTTGTTTGCAAAGAAAGGGATTACCTGTCGGTTCTTTACAACCCGTTATCCGCACTGGTTAGTAAAAGTGTCGATAAATTTTTAGTGTTGTGTATGATAAAAAAACATCGATAGCGATAAAATAAATGCTGGTTGAATAATTTTGTATACCAATATTTGTATTCAATCACTATGAGCTATACTGGTTAATGGTGTGGGTAAATCTGGTGGCTGGAAGTTGATGTCTGAAATTCATAGGACTTGTAATGTGTGACCATTTGACGGGGTAGTATATTACATTATCAGATATTATGTACCTAGTCTGGCCATAAATACTGTTACATAAAAACTTTTCTTTTTTTCAGCTTTTTAATTATTTTGAATTTGGAACACGTATATTATTTTAAAAACTTCTTTCGATTTCGCGCCATTTCACATACTTTTTCGTGTTCATTATCAAATTACAATATGGAATGGGGTGTTAAAGAAAATAGGATTGCAGTGATCGCCTTGCACAAAGTGTGTATGGAGCCGTCGGTCATATTCCAGACACTTCAAAAGCTTGGTATCAGCCGTATGTTCGTATATCGTACAATCAACAGATACAACAACACTTCGTCTGTCGAAGACCAGAAAAGATCGGGGCGTGCTGTTAGAACTACAAAGGCTGTTAATGCTGTTAAAGCCAGAATTCGTCGAAACCCCATTAGGAAGCCAAAAATCTTATCGCGAGAAATGAAGATTCCCGCTAGGACTCTGTCGCGTATTATAAAACAAGACCTGAAGCTCGGTGCTTATCGTCGATATACAGGACATGCCCTAAATCAATCTTTACAATTAAAGAGAGTGGATCGATCAAAACGCCTTCTGTCGCGATACGCAGGTTAAAGGCACAGAAATATCCTCTTTACCGATGAAAAAATTTTCACGATTGAAGAACACTACAATAAGCAAAATGATAAAGTGTACGCTCACAGTTCTAAAGAAGCTGCTCAAGTGGTCGGGAAGGTACTACGTGGTCATCATCCTGCGTCAGTGATGGTTTGGTGGGGCGTGTCTTATCAAGGAGTCACAAAACTGCATTTTTGTGCAAAAGGAGTGAAAACTTCAGCTAAAGTGTATCAAGATACAGTCTTGGATCATGTTGTAAAACCTCTCAGCAATACTCTTTTTAAAAATATACCGTGGACTTTCCAACAGGATTCTGCACCTGGTCACAAGGCACGAACTACCCAAGCCTGGCTTGAAACCAATGTTCCGGAGTTTATGAGCTGAAGACTGGCCCTCATCTAGCCCAGACCTCAACCCTTTAGACTTCAAATTATGGTCAGTTTTAGAGGACATGGCCTGCTCTAAACGACACGGCGACATTGAGTCTCTTAAAAAATCTTTGGAGCAAGCAGTGGCGAAATTTCCCTTGGAAACAGTGCGTAAATCCATAGATTCGTGGCCAAACAGATTAAAGGCCTGTATAAAAGCCAAAGGTGGCCATTTTGAATAGAATATTTTTTTTTATTTTTTGCTAAGACTTTAATAAATATGTAGGTATAAATTTTATTAATATTACATTACTTCGTTTAAAAAAAAACATTGTCATTTGTAACAGAACTTATGGCTGGACTAGTTATTATTTTTTTGGGAAACATTTGCTTATTCTATTTTTCTTGGGTTTTTGCCCGTCACATGACTTAACAACATTTTCCTGAATCGCTTCATGTTACATTAACTGTCTCTTCATATTTGCATAAAAACTCATCTAACCACAGGGACCTCACTAGTCCAACTTGCATGTAATCTAGTGCGGCTACCGGGTCATCGGGCATCGGGTCGTTAAGAACCGATAAACGCACTAGACGTAAAAAATTTCCTTTCAGTCGGCACCGGGTCGTAAGAACCCGATGTAATTTTTTCGTATTTATATTACCTATTTAACAAGGCAATTCCAAAACACTAACCATCTCATTCGTATTCATACGGAGACCAAAGATATCTGTCCCGCACCAGCGGTTGGAACAGTAATTTTTGCCCCGCACCGGAGGAAAGATGACCATCGGATATAATCAACCCGCTACCGCACCGAACGTGTTAAATAGTGTTATTACCTTTGATGAACTTGATAACAATTAACGCTTTTTTTATGGAAATAGCCGGCCAACGAGCTGACTATCCACCTGATGGTAAGTGGCTATCGTCGCCCATGAACATCAACAACATCAAAGGCATCACTGATGCGTTGCCGGCCAAGAAAGAGAGAAGAAAAAGACAGAAAGAACTGGCTCTCAAGCCCTCAGCCGGAACACGACGAGTCGTTTGGCGGCTAACTCATGCTCAAGGGTGGTAGCTATCCAGGTGAACCCCATGGAGATATAATAATAGTAATAATGGTATTAATTAACAATTAAAATCAATATTACCAATATAATCCCTCGAGAGGCCCTACCACCAGCGGGCCGAATTTAGTCGCCTCTTACGACATCCATCCGGCGTGGGATTGGGGTTAGTATTCTAAGCCACCCCAATACGACTAAAGGCTATTATTATGGCCATAAAATGGTTTTTGAAATATAAAAGACAGCAACTGCAATGCCCAAGTACCTACAGATTTAGTTGAAATGCAATAACATTCAATTTTCATACATAGCTGTCATAACACAAAAATAAAGAAATAATTAGTACTTTTGACCTATACCTACTTTCTTAAGTAAAAAAACGCCAGATTTCTACCTTTTTTGGTTCAAACATTACAGACAGAAATTCGTCGTAAATGTTGGTAGTACTCTTTTTAATTTCACAATAAGATCTTCTTTTTCCGGTTGTAAATGCCATAAAAGCGGGAGTGGCGCGTTATGTACCAAAGCATAGCAATATCATGGGTGCTATGGACATTGGAAAATACACAAAGACAAGATCACTCACACCAAGACCGAGAACAGAAATTCAAACTCATTCAAATTTCTGCCTCGCTGGAAATCGAACCACCGACCCTTGGCACGGCGATCCGCCATAGCAACCATTGCGCCACACAAGTCGTCAAATATAAGCAAAAATATTATTTTTTAACTCTGTTTGCACAAAAATATTGAAAAACGTATTTATGAATTACCACGTGAAAACTAGGGGGGGAGGGAGGGGGTCTGCTCATATACTACGGATGGTCACGAAGGGGGGGGGGAGGGGTAAAAAGTTGGAAAAAATGGGTTACGTAGTTTTGGTTTGTTCCCTAATCAGTGATTCATGTACTTTGTTGTTACTTTTAACTTTTATAGTTTTGGTAGGTTTAACAAGTCAGAGATCATTAAATTCCCTCTCTCTTATTCCCGCTCCCTCTCCCCCTCCCTCTCGCCCTCCCACTCCCCTTCCCCCTCCCGCTCCCGCTCACTCTCCCCCTTTCTCTCCCCTCCCCCTCCCCCTCCAGCTCCCTCACCCCTCCCCTCCTACTTTTACCTGATATAGGTAGTTTTGGTAGGTTTAACATATCAGAGAACATTAAATACCCTCTCCCTCTCCATCCCGCTCCCCTCATTATCCCCCGTATTTGCTATTTTTTAGTTTGGTTTTCTATAAAAGCGTGTTTTTTAGTTTTTTTAACTATTATTTATGTTTGATTTTAAAAATGTGAAAATTAATATGTACCTAAGCTTATAGTTAGAAACAAAAATGAATTGTTATAGTTGTAACACGGGGAGGAGAGGGGAGCAGGAGCGGGAGAGGGAGAGGGAGCAGGAGCGGGAGAGGGAGAGGGAGCGGGAGAGGAGAGATATGCACACAAAAACTATAGCGGCTAAGAACGGCTGTACCGATTTTAATGATCTCTGATTTGTTACATTCTAAGGCGATACGAAGTACGCCGGGTCAGCTAGTATTATAATATAATGAACGAATGTTAAAAATGGAATGATAGATATGTATGTAATGAGCTGAGTATTAAATATAAAATGAAAGGCTTTATGTAAAAAGAAAGATGGCACTTACGGAGGACATTATTATGTGATCGATGATATGACTAAGAAAGAGATGACGAATGATGTTAAATGGAAGAAAGCAAGACATGCTGTGCCGACGTCGAATGATGAATTAAGAACAAGAAAATAATGAATCTGATAAACAATACAATATTTTTACAATATCTTCCGAGCAAAAACAACTCAACGGATTTTCAAGAAAAACACACAGATAGATCTTGATCTGTAATAGGATACTTATTAATATGGAAAACGTAGTCAAAGCCGCATACAGAGCACTAGTATTAGAATAAAAGTCAATCCATTTGCAAACTCCAAGTCCAGATTTCTTCACGCTACCTGAGTCCAGTTGAAGTACATTTTGTATTTGAGAACATTACAGAGAATTCTCGGTTGCGGGTTTTCTCGAGAGTTTTGCTCTATGAAGCTAGTGATAATAATTTATGAATTCAAATACGACCTCTCAAAATTACTGGCCATGTTTAATTCCATCTTACATAAAATAAATACTGGGGCTGATTCATAACAATTGATTTATAAGAGTCCCAAACGGAATTGACTATAGTTATTCAATACTACGTTCCACTCACGTCTTCAAATGTCTAAACTATCCAATAGGAACATGTGTTATAATTGGGATGAAATCTACCCTTTTATTTTAAATCTGGACTTGGTCTCTCTGTGTGCCAAGTTTCAACTTAATTCGTACAAAGGTTTACGCGTGATGAAAACTTTCGCATTTATAACATTAGTAGGATTACTACCCTACTAGTTCTAGCTAGATATTTATGTTTTTATTTAACACTTTATTGCTTGTATACCATAAAATAAATAACCATAAATTCCTGACAAAAAATATCCAATTTCATAATTAAAGATACCTCAAAAACTACTTGTCAGATCTCAAGCAACATGATCGATGACAACTCGATGACAAATAACAGCTTTTGATTAAAAAGAATTATCAAAATTGGTTCACCCAGTCGAAAGTTCTGAGGTAACAAACATAAAAAAATACAGTCGAATTGAATACCTCCTCCTTTTTTGAAGTCGGTTAAAAGATGGTTAAAAGTCGTATATTGCAAAGTATGACGGCACTAAAATTATTTCACTTAATTACTCACGTTAGGAGTTTTTTGCAACTTCTATTGCTATTCTGGCATTTCTGGATAGAGATTTGCATGTAATAATGTAGCTGGATTCCTGCAAAGATTCTTTTCATAAGAATAAAGTATTTGTAACAAAGATGCCAAGGAATATAGAATTTTCTGTATTCAGAAGATCTAAATCACTTGGAAAATCATACGTAGAGACATTTAATCATACAATAAATTCTTATCACAACATCATATTAATTAAAACGAAAATCGGTTTATGAAATTTAAGGGTTAAATATCGTACCCAATTATTTAGTCGCTTATTTAAATTTCAACCGTACCTGTGACCCGGATGTGGCACTAAAGTTTTAATTGAATCACGGATGTAGGTAATTGGGCGGTTGATACGAGGAGACGAATAAAGTTTTACCATTTTATGATTATGACACTTTAGGATTACCCAGTTCGGTGATATTTTATATTTTTTGGAAAGTTGAAAAGCATCCATCCAATCATTAGACTAAACTAATTGCCGTAATTTGTTATCGACTTACCCTACGAACGTGCTCACGATATTGTCATGATCTGGTGGTAAGTGGGTATCATCGCCCATGGACATCAGCAACGACAAATGCCAAATGTCTCATAATGCGTTGCTGGCCAAGAAAGAAGAGAAGAAGAACTGTCCCATGTTCGGGACAGTTAAATTTAAAATATTTAATAAAATAATAAATATATAATATAATAAAAAATTTAATTTAAAAGTAAATTTAAACTTTACAAGTTTCTTGCTTAAACGTAAACCTTCAATAATTATAAGGCTTACGCTTTGTATGGAAGATTTAATTCAGATTTATGACAATATGAGAAAACGAAGGAGTTATAATTACTAGGGACGCATAAGGGCGAAAGCGTGGTAATCAAATTATGGAACAAGAACGGGAATCAGATTCTAATTAAAAGGTTAATTTACGCTCGAGGTTCTTGTATCACGCGCACCTTTGTGTTTTGTGTCCAATTTGATTGGTATGAATTTGTGCGGACTAAAATTTTAATTAAAGTAGATATTAAAAGTTTAAATAAACATATTAAGATTAGAATATTTTTCGTAATTGTAGGTAACTCACTACATTTTATATATCTATCAGTTTATGCATATTCTATATATTACACTTCAAAAATATTATTTTGTTATATTTATTACATTTACGTTTATACCCACACGTACACACATCACTCACACACATTACTCCATTCACCTCACTCACTACACAAAAATCTAATATATTTATTAATATACAGACATCGCCGGGCGAAACTGGTAGTTAAGTTCTAGTCGCACGGTAACAATAGAGATCGTCTCAGAGATAACGGCGCGAGCGCATCGCCGCGCCACTCGACACACCACACCAGTCCGGACCGAGACGCCGTACGCTAAACCTGTGCCGCACGCTTGCGCTCCGCGATAACGACGCGTAGTCATTGTTCGCTTTCTCTCCGCTTTCCACGCTTTCTTATCAGTGTTCCTTGTGTACTTTCATCTTCTGTTTACTCCTTCTTGTATGTGCTATCTTTACGTGTGTGATTTTCTACTCTGGGACTGTGTTCGTGCAATAAACTGTGTTAAAACTTTTCTATCGTCTTTTTCATCACTGCTTTAAATACGATACACACGAAGCTACATTGGTGACACCGACGCGAACATATAGAAGATGTTTGAACATGAAAAAAATACTGGCTCAGATACGTCGCGCTCGCAAGACAATGTTAATGTGCGACCACGACGGCAGGAAAAAATGGCGGAACGCGTAACAATTACGGACCATAGCGCAATTAATTTAAAAATACCACCATTTTGGCCCGAGAAACCATCAATTTGGTTTGCACAAGTGGAAGGCCAATTCGCTATTGCAAATATATCTGACGATGTGACCAAATTCTACCATATACTGGCCACATTAGATCGGCAGTACGCGGCCGAGGTAGAAGATATTTTGACAGGGCCACCGGACTACGAGAAACTCAAATCCGAATTAATTAAAAGGCTATCGGTGTCGCGGGAAAATAAAGTCAAGCAGTTGTTAATGCACGAAGAACTGGGCACTCGAAAACCATCTCAATTCCTACGCCACCTGCAACACCTCGCTGGACCCAACATGCCCCAGGACGTACTGCAGACCATATGGACCAGCCAGCCGGCCGGTAGGTAGCCACCTACCAGTATGCAACCTATCATCGCCTCACAACCAACTCTTTCACTCGACGCACTAGCCGATCTTGCCGATCGGATAAACGACATCGCCATACCGACATATCAAGTCGCAGCCACTACGTCAACGACATCCCCAATGGACGAGTTAGTGCGTCAGGTTGCCGAACTGACCAAGCAAGTCAGCGCCTTGACCTTACAAGTAAACAATCGTTCACGACTCAGGGAGCGAGAGAGGGGAACGAGTTCACGGCGCCGCTCGCCATCATACAGATCGCACTCCAATTACCGACGGTACCCCATCTGTTGGTACCACCAGAAACACGGAGCCAACGCGATGAGGTGTGTTAAGCCATGCGACTTCAAATCGGGAAACCCGCAAGGCAGTCAGTGATGGCGACTGGTGACTGCCAAGAGTCTATAGGTCGCCTCTTCATCACCGACCGCAACCTGGGAGTGGAGTTCCTGATTGACACTGGAAGCGATCTGTGCGTCTTCCCTCGGTCAGAACTCCGACAACAACGCACGAAGTCTGACTACCAATTGTGTGCAGCTAACGGTACCCCTATAGACACTTATGGTTACTTAGAGCTTAAACTAAATCTAGGGCTTCGTAGAGACTTTGTGTGGCGTTTTGTAGTAGCCGATGTAACTAAAGCTATAATTGGTGTAGATTTTTTGTCACACTATAATTTAATGGTAGATATAAGCCATAGACGATTAGTTGATAACTTAACAAATTTATCTACAGTAGCCACTATTGATGTAACGGACGGGTTAATATACAGCGTAAAGGTTTTGTCTGGTTGTGGCGAATATTATAATTTGCTTTCTGAGTTTCAGAGCATCGTGCGACCTACCGGCGCCCCCCACACACCAAAACACAACACCATACACCACATCCGCACCACTCCAGGACCCCCCGTGTCCTGCTCACCCCGGCGACTAGCTCCTGATAAACTAAAAATTGCCAAAACGGAGTTTGAAGCTATGTTGGCCAACGGGACTGCTCGACCATCTGAGAGTCCCTGGTCGTCACCCCTACACCTAGCCCCCAAAAAGGACAACGGCTGGCGTCCGTGCGGCGACTATAGGATGCTTAACTCCAGGACCATCCCCGATAAGTACCCTATAAGGCACATACATGATTTCGCTCACAATTTATCTGGTTGTAAAGTTTTTTCCACAATTGACTTAGTTAAAGCTTACAACCAGATACCAGTGTTCCAGGACGACATACAAAAAACGGCTATCACCACACCGTTTGGACTCTTCGAGTTTCCATTCATGACGTTCGGGCTGCGAAATGCTGGTCAAACGTTTCAAAGGTTTGTCGACGAGATGACCCGTGGACTAGAATTTTGTTACCCGTACCTCGACGATTTCTTGGTTTTTTCTAAGGACGAGACGGAACATAAGGACCACCTTCGCCAACTTTTCACGAGGATGGAAGAATACGGCGTGCTTATCAACACGGCCAAGTGCGTATTTGGTGCTCATGAGGTAACATTTCTAGGCTACCACATCTCCGAGCACGGTACCAAACCTTTGGAGAGCAAGGTGCTAGCTATTAAAGAATTTCCAGTACCAAAGACTGCAAAACAACTCCGCAGATTCTTGGGTATGATAAATTTTTATCGTAGGTTTATCCCCCAGGCCGCCCGAATTCAAGCACCATTGAACGCCTTATTAACCGGTTCCGTCAGGGCTTCGCAGCCCGTCGACATCAGCGGAGACTCGTTGAAGGCATTTACCGATTGCAAGGAAAGCCTATGCAATGCAGCAATGCTTGCACATCCTGACTCCTCACTAAAACTTGGGTTGGCAACAGATGCTTCCGACTCTGCCATCGGTGGAGTATTACAACAGCGTAGAGAAGGTCATTGGGAGCCTCTAGCATTTTTCTCACGTAAGTTGAGCCCGTCACAAATCAAATACTCGCCATACGATCGTGAGCTCCTTGCAATGTACGAGAGTATAAGGTATTTTCGCCACATGCTGGAGGCCACCCATTTTACAATATACACAGACCATAAACCACTGTGTTACAGCAACAGCTACAGTAATGTTGAGATTTTTGGAAGCATATAAGATTTTTCAGTAGTCTTCTGGAGGTTGAAATGCATTTATGACCGATCAAAATATATCATACTACTATAATGGTATAATTTATTACCATTTATTTATTACCTATGATTATCAGAAAAATACTACTAAAATATACGAGTAATTTAGGAGGTAAAAATAGTATAGAACACTCCTTTTTTAATTTAAACTCTACAGACGTACTGTTCTTAAAAAGGAAAATTAATAATACATGAAGTGAAAAATATAAAATTATCCCAGATGCCTACATAGTCACCCGGGTATACGGATATAATGAAGGATTTTTAATAACTCGACCCAGATAGGTGATTACTGCGGGCAAGTGACGTGAATGTGGCAAGAAAATGTCGTGTACCTTGCTCACTCGATCAATTCTTTATTCAGTAAATGTATCCAGAAATAAACTGTGATGTGACAATTTAGAATTCAATGAAACATGTGGTCAGAAAAACATAGCAAATAAGATTTAAGTACCTAAGTTAATCAGTCTCTCCTTATAACTCAGGAGTTCAAGAACTAGTTCACCACAATGTTCTTGTAAAAATTGGTGGAGGAGATAGATTCCATTAAGTACTGACACTTTAACATGGCTTAACGACTGCTTTCTAACGATAAAAATCAAGACCGACTACTTTACGTGCCCTCCGAAGCACGAAAGTGCTTTAGAATTTTTGCTACTTGCGTTCAGCCATCCACTTATCGACTGCACCCGCTGTTGCCTTATCGTTACGATCGACTCAACCCGGGATATGAACGCTACATATTCATTCTATAAAACTTATTTCCATATAACCAGTTGCAATTGCATACAGCCACCGGCATACCGGCATAGAGGAAAGATAGTTTAAGCTATCTATATTTAGTTTAGATTGAATCCATCCACTCAATCCTGCCTGAAATTAGCATTTCAGAGCTCGGCGTAGAAGCCTGACATTTTGCATTTTAAAGAGGCATGCGCTCTATGCGTCTTATACATAATACATATAGAGGGTGGAAGAAAAGACGGCAGTTGGAGGAAAAGTACGGTGAATATCGATGATGGCAAATTTCACTGAAAAGAAAAACTCATTTATGAAAACCAAGTAAAACTGCATTCAAAGATTTTTGAAACTTGACCTTGAACTTGAAAAATTAAAATGTGTGCAATTCACACGTGGTAGAAGTGAAACTTTCCAAAATTTTGATTTCAAGATAATGAGATGAAAAAGCAATAAATCGAATCTTTTACCTTGTTCCTCGCGCCATCTATGAATACAACTTAGCACTTTTTAAAAGATAACCACGAACATAAGAAAAAGAAAACAGTGGTAAATAACGCCATCTCTTAACATAATATGAAGAGTAAAATGAGCAGCTAGCGCCATCTATCTAGCAATAAAACGAATCTTCTATCTTATTCCTCGCGCCATCTATGAATACAACTAAGCATTTTTCCTGTCGCGATGTCGTTTTTATTTATTTTAACTGACGAATATTTCTGTCTCATTCTTTCCTGGCTTCATCCTACACATTTTTGTATTTGTGTCTCTTACCTGTCGTTTTTTCCGTTGCATCCGGTTTGAAATCACAACGATTCTAAAGAAGTTTCACTTCAAAAAAGCCTGTATTTTTATGATGCCAATCAAAAAGGTTATTCATAATTTCTGTTAAACAACACATTACCTTAAATTGCCATGAAAAGTAAATGAAGAATACAGTTTTACATAGTTTTGAAAATAAATGAATTTTACCAACTACCGTCTTTTTTCCACCCTGTATATTCGTAGATAGTCAAGTTGGTCTAGATTGTTCAGTTCATCCTACTTAATGATATTGTAAATGTGAAAAGTTTGTATGGATGTTTTTTGCTTTTTTACGCAAAAACTATTGAACAGATTTTCACGAAAAGCACACAGATAGATCCTAAACTGAAACAAGACATAGGTACTTATTGTCACGGAAAACGTGGGTAAAGCCACGGGAAATGCTGCTAGTAAATGACATTCTATCGCTGGGGCATCTTGTTGGTTCTTCGTTATAGTTCTGCGTTCCACTGTGTTACTTTAATGAATATCTATCTGCGTTGCTACACATAGGCACACCTCTTTACTGATCCTGAGAGACTGGTATCTGCAAAGTCTCGAGTATTCCAGGTTTATTAGTACGGAATAATGCTTTTGCGTTATTTTATTTTAATTTTGATGTGTGTGTGTGTGTGTGTGTGTGTGTGTGTGTGTGTGTGTAATGTGATTCGTGTCCATGATACATGGATAGCCACTGCCATGGAGATGGATTTTTAAGATTCTACATATTTTAATACTAAAACTATATAAGATTATGTAAAAATTATTTTCTTTATGCTTCAACACTCATACACCACTAGGATTAGATTCTGATTCCATCAACAAGAAGAACATGCACAAGATACCATGGGACAAAAATGTACCAGTCACATAAATGTCCTGGTCGGGAATCGAACCCAAAATCCCTTTCCTCGGTCACAAACTGGGCATTGTCATTAATTGATAATGAGTTACGATAATTAAAGATTACCGCTATCCGTAATTCTCTATACTAGCAGGTTTCAGTTCTTTGTGACGTCATCTATATGCGTCAAAGGAAATCCTTAATCCTCTTAATTAGTCCCAGTAGTGACTGGGTGCTCAGACCAACCCCAAACTGAGGGAATATTAAAGCGACAGAACGCACAATTTACTGTGCATATTATGTTCTGACAACTGTCCTTTATTTAAGAGACTACAGTTTGTTGAGAAAACTAAATTGATCATGGTTTTCTGTTTAAATTTACCTAATCACAGTATTAATCCTATGCTGTATCGAATTATACAAAGGTATAAAGTAATTTCATACCACATACTCAGTGGCGTCTAGGAGAATAGGATAACATAGTATAGTTCACCAAAAATGATCGCCAGGTTTACTGAATTTGGGTTTTATGATTTCAACTGATTTGCATGGGCCACCAGACGGGCTCGGCTGGATCGCAGGACAGCAGGACTGAATGATTAAAGACACTGACTTCTGAACACTTGTATTTCGTCTGAGTTTAGTACATTTTACAAGTTCTGAACTTAATTTTTACTGAAGGCGACCGTTCGGGCCGAGAGGCGCTTGAGAAGAGAGAGAACACAGAGTAATGACAAAACACTGAACAATTTTATTAGCATAGCTTAATCCGGCTTCGTACTGATTTTTTACAGATAAACAATACAGTTTACAGAGTAATAAATACATGTGAATTTGCGTGAACACATGGTTTTGATATTTTTTTTTGTCATACGTACAGTAACTCTTTTACAGAGCTGTACAAGTTGCTAAAATGGAAGGCACATTTCTCAGGCTCCCCAAATAGACGTGTTGGTTGTCCATATATGAACCTGCCAGATGAATAGCTTCCTCACATTTATAAATAAAAATAATACGGAAACCGTAAGGACTATATTGCTCTAAAACTGCCAATTAGTGCTATAAAAAGCAATGATTCTGGGATAAAACCTTCTCATTTTGTTAAGCGCGTTAAATTCGCCATTGGACCAGAAAGAAGTCTTCTAACAAGAAAAAGCAATAGCGAACTTTCCCCATTGAGCCTCGAAAAAACCTCAAATGGTTGCTACTGAATTCCTTCCTGAAGCGCATTTGCCTAATGTTTCTACGAGGTTTCTTTTATACCCATCTCTGAATTGGAATTTATAGACATAGCCAGAGGTCGTGGTGAATGTTTTATTAAATACTTCAGATTTATATTGCAGTCGTTTCCTTGCCTACATCTTAACGACTAGGTGTACCCCGCGGTTTCACCCGCGTTCATTTATGGAAAAAACTAACTACTAAAATATATGATGTTATATAGCCTTCCTCGATAAATGAACTATTAAACACAAAAATAAGTTTTCAATTCGAACTAGTAGTTCCTGAGATTAGCGCGTTCAACCAAACAAACAAACTCTTCAGCTTTATAATATTAGTATAGATATTTCTAAGATGTTCGAGAAGGGATCTGATTGAACGTTTTCTAGGGCGGGTTTGTTGAACGATTCCTTAGTGTTTTGATAATGTTTTGCTGTATTAGGCTGAAATTAAGCAAGGCTTTATCAGAATTTAATAGCATTGATTCGTTTTGATAAGATCCAAGTATCTCTTAAGATGAGCAGATAGAATAGTAAATAAACCTATAAAACATACTGTCGGGATAACATTGGGTATTAATGCAGAGTCTAGCAACAGTAGCGACAAAGCAACGATCATAGTTTTGTTGGCTATTTATCTGAAAGATTGAATCTTGGCCGTGAGCTGTATTTCGGCCTAAAGTTTTTCTCAAATCGATTTATTTTTTACAACGTTTTACAAAACGAAGACAGCGAACAAATTATAGTAAAACTTCTTTATAATCGGTATCGTTTTTCAATCTAAATCAACGTAACGATTTTAATTAAATTTAAGCGTCACTGAACAAACTGAATTGCAAAAATATACTAAGTTTAGTTGAACTCATAATTAGTAAGTCAGAAAGTCCTCTGTGAAGGAGGAACGCAATTTCCCTTAAACTTGCGGCAAATTCTCTTTACAAATGTAAATGTTCAAACAAACCATTTAACGGAACAATGTTTATTAATGAAATAAAGAATGTTTTGAATAAAGAATTTCTCATTTTGAATTTGAAACAAAACGATTCACTTTTATTTTTATTAATTTATTTTTCTGGTTTAAGTATTCTGTTTTAAAATAATATTATGAGTATGCGATTTTTGAAGTTATACTTCTTTTGGCGCGATAGTGAAAAATGATGAGAGTGAATTTCTACGATGCGCGCGCACACCGACACCTAAATTCTACAACGTGAAGTTAGCTAAATTCTGTATTTTTTCTGTATGCAAAAAAGTTTTCGCAGTATTTACCTCATTACAAACGATTTTATAATCGATTGAATTGATTCATAATAATCGATTGATGGAATATAATAATGTATTTTATGTATTATTTGTTAATTATAATTATAATATTAATTTATTTCTTACATGTTTTCGTATTCCATACATATTAAAACTATGTAATATAGTTAGAATTACCATTCAATCGTTACGCTAATTTTATTAAATTACGTTTCGAATATTTTGACATCGATTAATCGATTGACAACAAAGATGATGTAATCCCTAATAATGTCATTTTGGTAACCATAGTATTTATAAATAACACCACTGTACTGTCATATTTGTCATCGATCTTTCATGTTTCTACGCGTGGTTTTTTGTATTTTTCTATTAAATATTTTCAGCGTACCTATTTGGAGTCCTATTTACTATTGAAACTCATCGACACGCACACAGTTATTTTAATTTACTGTTGTATTCGATTTCGTACTTGTGTTTTGGTGAATGTGTTTTCGCAGTTTGCTACAATTTCTGGCAAACCAATACTATATGAATATGGACTACTTAATCGCCTGTTTTGTGACTGACAAAGGTTCAGAATAAGTCCTGAACACTGGATAACCTTGGATAACGTACCCTATACATCTTTAGAAGATCAGTAGTTTGCTGTGGCCATACTTACAATGAGTATGTTATGGTATCTTGATTGGGCAAGGTACCAACGAAATATAGCGCCTCCTACACAACTAGACGAAATATTAATATGAATGATAACTAATAAAATCTCTTGAAATATGCAATAGCTTTTATTATACAACCTTTTTATGACATTCGTTTTGGGTAAAAACCATTTAAGTAGTAGATAGTATAATAGACACCCGCCAACTTAGTTTTAACCATTAAACTCGTAGTTTAAGACACTGTGACACGAGTATGACATAATCATAACCTATAATTAAGGTGATTCATTCTAGGATTTCCTTAGTTGGCCATTGCTGGCAGCCGTGAAAATAGGAGAAATTAAACCTTTTGCAGTGATCTAATTGACAGCCAATTTCCAGTCTTGTCTACCTGGGCCTGAGTTTCTATGTAAGCTGGGTTTCTCCTTTGGCGCGTTAGTTCCATGGCCGCCATATCGTTCTATCCGTGATCTGCAGTCTGTGATTTTGTCCAGTTTCGTGTCTATCGAAATTATAGTACATTTTATTTATTTGGATTTCAGGACTTTTATAATTTTTAAATTCGCGTAGAAAAGTTGTTGTTTTGTTTGGAGATTGAAATATTAAAACATCACTTAACATTTTTCTTTTTATTCTGTGCTGAAAAATTACGAAAGACAATGTAGTCTGTACTGAGTGATCGAGTCTATGGGTCGATTTGTCTATAGTCCGTTCACAGTTATTTTACCTCTAGCTATTAAAGTCAAAGTCAATTTGATACACTTATGCACGTCATTTTTTGGCTTTTCAGAAGGTGCTTTGTCATGGAGGAGAAGAAAAGCCTAAAGAAACTCCTCAGCACATCTTTTAAAAAATATTACAAAAAAGATATTATCATACAAAAGTTTACTATTCTGAGTGGAACTGGTTGCAGAGCTAATCATTTCCATGCGTCTTTGTCATTTAAATACTCGTCTACACTATAATATCCCTTGCCTAACAATTGTATTTTTACACGTTTTTTGAAAGATTCTATTGGCAAGTCACGTATTAATTTTGGGATTTTATTATAGAAATGTACACCAAGCCCTATGAAAGATCGTTGCACTTTACTTAGGCGGAACGAAGGCGTAATTAATTGATACATTCTTTTTGTTTGGCGATTATTAATATCAAAATTTTGTTTATACGCGTTTATATTCTTCCTTATAAAAACTACATTATTAATTTATTAAGTTGGTTAACCTTAGCTGTGTGTTGTAATGTTTAGTTTGTACGATTTCCTAACATGAAATATTTCATGTTTCTTCTGATGTATATACATATTCTTTACTAGGTTGATCCAAAAGTAACGATAGTAAAAATGATACACGTTCAAATAAAATAATGTATTATTTTACAGTCTCCTAACTAATCAGTTCACATTCTCGGTAGTTATATTAAAATTACAACAAATTGAATTGCTTTAAATTGGGTTGGCATACGAATGATCCAAACGCACGCCTAATGATAAATAATTACTATCGGACGAACATGAATCATCAAAACTGCTCTCAGATTCCGTATCACACTCGTCTTTCAATTCTATAATAAATTTATCAATTTTCGCGTCTAAGCTTCCATCCATTTTACAAAACTTATCCTCAATATGTCGCACATGTTTTATACGCAGTCGGGTTTTTTGTATTTTTTAATTTTTTTGTGTGTAATAGACCTATCATTGATTCAGTTGGAAAAAATAGTAGAACACGATTTCGTGAGCCATGACCACGTTTTATGCTATAATATGTACCTACGTTTGCCCAAAATTCTTCTGTATTTTCATTGAGCGACTCAGTTTCTTTTGTTTTTTGTATTTATAACACTATTTTCTATTTTAATTTTCAATATTATATTACATTGGTAGAAAATGCAAAAAATCGGGAGAAACGATCGCTAAAACGGGATATCGGGAGACGATAACCAAAATCAGTAGATCTCCCGATAAATCGGGAACTTTTGCAACACTCGTCACTTGACAGCAAGTAATGCTAATCTAATGGGAAGGTAATGACAGCTTGTCAGAGGTAAAATAACTGTGAACGGAATGTAGTAGTACCTAAATAGTAATCGATACTTGTCTTTGGGACTAGCGGCCCATTCTTTTTCTCTCCTTAATCTGTATTAAAGTTTAATGCCTGTCGGAAAATAAATTATTCTTCAACTGAACTGAATATAGTATATTTCTTTACAAGTGCGGAAAGCCTGTCATTGCAAAGAGTTCTGACAAATGTCTACCCGAGCCGAGGCGCAGCCGAAGGTGAGGGTTGACAGTCGGAACAAGTTGCAATGACGGTTCCGCACGTGTACTGAACAACTATTTTTAATACAGTTGCGAAAAAATGATGTAATTTAATAAAATAATAAAAATACAAACTTTTTGGGAAATGGCGCCAACCGTAAAATAATTTATGCAGAGATTTTTTTGTTTTCTTCACCCATTCTGGGTAGGCAAAGGGAACTATGCCCATACAGCCAAGTCTTCAGTAGATTTTTTTTATTGTTATGAAATGAAAATGAAATTTAATAAGATGAAATGAAATGAAACCTAACCTAACTCATTGAATCAAATCATTAAATCTGATATTGAAACAAATTAGTAGGTAGCTTCTTTTTAGAAATATTTGCATGAATCATAAAAACTTCTATGATTTTTTTTTGTAAAAACTTCGTGGTTGGTTTTTTTTTTAATAGACATTATTTTGACAGTTGGGAAAGAAAACGCACGAGTTCGGAAAAGGTAAAGAAAAAGCACGAGTATGTAATAACCCACATCCCGAACGCTATACATCCCTGCAATACGCCACTTTTTGAGCAACTGTATTAAAAAAATCTTTCATTCCCTCCCCCCCACAAAAACTGGTTTTACAGCATGGTATCGTAATAGTTCTCGTAATAGAACATAGATGGTGTTTTTACAATTGTAAAATATACTACAAAATTAATCACAGATGGCGCTTAACACATATAGTTTGGCTATAGAGATTCGTAAATTAAATTATTTCGAAATATTATTTAATTTTTATTTTTAGTATTGCTGTTTTTGAATATTGTATTTTGAACAATGTTTTTTTAATATTGTTTTTTGAATTTTTTTTCATGCCAAAGAAGTATAACTTCTCACGCGCGTACAAAAGTACACGCACACTTTTTTTTATTTCACTAACTCGTTAAAACATTAATTTATTAATTATTATATTCATAGTTACTTATATGTATGTGATGAATTACACATACATATTAATAATTGTTAAATAAGACCACAGGGTGTCGGTAGATGGCACCTTTTATTTTATTTTTTATCAAGTTCTATATGAAAATATTTTACTGTAAGTACCGTATTTGAATATTTTTCGTCAAAATAGTGTTTGAATCGTTAAGTTTCGTTACATATCTAGTAAGTTATATGTATATGAAGCTCATATTAATACAATCCTTCGTCTTCAAACAGGCCCAAAACTCCACCGCAAGCACCAAATTTAATTTCTTTCATCCAGTTGAATCTACTCAATCACCGGATTTATTAGTTAACGAATTCACTTTTGTCATCATACATTGTCATCAAAAATATATGAGAAAAAAAACATTTTTAAAAGAAAGTTATATACCGTAGTTGAAGTACGTACACAGGTATGTACTTAGAAATATAGGTAAAGTACTTGTATAGCTCTTTACAACACCAGTAGCCAGGGTAACACATTCACTCTCGTCTACGGCTCTCACTTGACCACAGAACATAATGTATACCCTAAAGGGCACGTGACTGCCCAGTACCCGTGATCTTGGGACAGTAAAATGTCTACTATAATTATCTCGAATAGACAAACATTGCAATACCCAAAGCTGTGCCCAAAGGTTCATAGTAATTAATATGGAGATGCTAATGGGCGAATAGGGCGTCTTGGTGATAGGTAATTACCAAACGATATACCTCATGTATTCATTGTTGAATACAAAATCCTCAGACATAAACAAAAGAGACTTATACTCAGCTTGATTTCGTTTGTTTGGTATACTACGTATGAAAGCGGGCAAATGTCTGTGTGTGCGAGTAATATTCAGTACATTATCCAAATTAAATCACGTTAGTAAAAATGATCCTCGCTAGAAGATGGAGAGTACGTGCAATTTAACATCTATACTCAGAAATAATTGACCCAGGGATTAATGTGATATCTGTCTATGTATCCAACATACATGGGGTAAAGTTACATCTTTATTAATTTGCTCTGCTAGTAATTTTTGCTTACCGACAATACAGACTCCGTAATTTGATAGAATGATAACGTGAACAATTTTTCATAGCCCAGAGTTCAATGGTCTGTGATTTTGATGATCAAGACGTGAAATGACTACATTGTGGCAAGTAAATAAAATCCTTAAGTCAGTTGCCTAGCAATAGTCGAAACACAACATTGTAGAGCCAATTGTTATTTAACTACTAATTTATGGTCATATTATTATGGTCAATAAAGTTATTATAATTATTAATATAATTTAATATTATCCAGAGAAAATGAATAGATATGATGAGTAGATACAGCTCTTAGTAGTAGTAGTAGCTCTTCTCATATTAAGTTATTCATTCCAGGGGTTATCGATGGTCGTAAGACAAACTTGTGTTGGCCAAAAGCTACACTATTTTCAAGTACTAGAACAGGAAATCAATCAGCCGTGACTTCAAGAGGAAACAGCCGCGCCGTGCCCCAAATTGCTACTCGTACTAAGTACAATCATTAATTTTATTCGTGTGCAAAATGGCGCGGATATAAAATGGCCGCCGTAACGCAACGCTACATTGGCCATCTTTCTACATTTACATACCATCATACTATCCACCAATAAAGATGTTCGGCGTTATCTTCACGAAAATACGACAAACGGACACTGTCCCATTCAAGACGAGTAACTTTTATTATTCAAAATTCAAAACCAGAAAAATATTTTTTTTCTCCACCAGTTTTATTGTAGAAATAATAAATAGGCATGTAGACATCTATGAAAAATCTCGATTTAGCTATAACTAAGACGATTTGCAAAATTTCCTTAATTTTTTCATCCGCTTGACAGCCAAAGGCAGAAGGAAGTGACAGTCAAAAGATGTTTTACAAGTTTGTAAGTTCAATTTGAATTTTAATGTGAATTTGTGTATATAATCAAGCATACCTATATTTTTTATTTTAAAGTTATAATAGTCATATTCATATTTCTTAATTACAATAATCGCTAGCTTTATATACTCGCTAGCAGTCAGACTGAGCATAATCGAAAAAAATTGAATGGAAGCGAAAAGAAAGCCTCCAAGGGTCGCCTTTTGGTTCTCACAGATGGACAGATAGGCATTTTGTATGAAAATGGGACAGGAAAATGTCGGTTGGGTTCGCTTTGTATTGGTCTGATATTTGTAAAACCTTGAAATAAAATGAGGTACCTTGCGAGATGTTGACTCCGGTAATATCATTCTCAAAAATAAGGTTGCCCGCAAAGAATACAATTTGTAACAGATAAAAAATAAATTGACGCATTTCTACAAGCTATGTTGTGTAATGTGCTCGGAAAGGTAACAAAATATTTAAAATGATTGTTATAATTTATTTGAAAATATAATAGATTAAAAAGTAGGTAAATATATTAAAATATTTTCAACATTCTCATTCACCCGTAGATCCCTACTTTTACTTTACATGAACTAAACCAGATTATAATACCAAGTACGTATTCGACGAATGATACAAGTTGGTCATAATAACTATTAAAATTGAAGTATTATAAGTTTCATTTTCTTCTTTTATGTTCTCTATTCACAGAACAAATAAAATAATAACAAAAATAATTATATTACATAGAGCTGATTTTCAGGAATTAAATTATGACGTTTTAATGTATTCTCAAGGCGACATATTCGTAAGCTCAGCGCAATCAATCTCGCGACTGCAGTGAAGCATCAATAAAGACCCGCTGCTTCAGAGAGCTATTGTTAATAATTTTTATTTACGTTCGTTACGGTTCACTGATCGCAACGGGAGTACGGGAGTACGGGAGTCCGGGAGCTATTGGGAGCAGAAATGTGTTCGGCTCTACACGTGTGTATGAGAGCTTAAGATTTATTTTTGAATGAAAGCCAAATCGTTTGCTGAATATTTATATTAAATCGATGCAGTGTGATGTCGAGTCGGTACATGTCTTAATTTTTAAAGTCGACTAGCAATTGCTTGGGCAATGCTAACATTAAGTTAAAAGACGTATCCATGTTTTGTAGTGGGCCATTGAAGATTGAAGCCAAACTCAAAAGCAAAAATAGTTTTTGTAATCTAAAAACATAAGGAGTTTTATCTTAAAGTGTAATCAAAGATGTAAACAGAAAACAATTGTTTTCACAACTTATAAAAGCACACTTATTTAAATATGTATCTGCGCTTAAAATATTGAAACTTCAGCTGTTTCTATAGAAGGTTGTCTAGTTGTCACAATCGGTTGCTTTCATAGTTTCAACTCGTCAAAATTTAATTAAATTGACAACATTTTACATTAAATCCTTATTCTAATTTTAAGGATCATGACGCACAATAACTACAAGTAAAATCAGTATGAATTCCAATACTGAAAATGTGATGAAAGGTGATCTGACACAGTCGAAGCAAAATGTTCAACTCGCGAAACAAACATACGATAAACTGCTACAGCTTTTCGGCGTTGTTGTTGTTACTATACGCCAGAGGTTTATTGAAAGTGGCTCGGGAAGTTTATAGTTCAATTCCGTTTATGTGCAATGAATGCTTAACAGTCATGGAAACATTTTGTAAATAAAACTTATGGAGAAAATTATGAGAGTAAAAATGATTACAATGAGAAATGAAATTAACACTTGAGACATTATAGATAATGTTAAGTATACTCTATGTATATATTATGTAACACAAAAATATATGTCATCCGTTCCTTTATAGACTTTGAAACCAACCAACTGAAATACCTTAAAATGTTTTTATTTGAAAGGCAATAATGCGAAGATGATTTGAGACCACTAGAACAATGCATTCATTTTCGATTTTCGACTTTTTCCATACACAATTCTTTTACGTCATAGCACACACCGGGTATCCACTAGTTATTTATAAGCTATAATGTAGATACCTTGTTGTTTCTTTACGATTCGCTCTAGGCTCGAAGTGCGCTCTAGGCCTCCTCAAATGGAGGCCTCTGTAGTGGGCCATTAATTGATTTAAACCAATATTTTTAATCTAATCTTTTTGAATGAACCAACAAAGCAATGAACACCATCGTAACATCAAATACCGCAGTTACATTCTCACAATAACATTACGGAATTATACAGAACAATATGAAATTCCATTGTAACTGCAACAATCACTCGTACAATAACGCTATTCAGATCATACAATGCCTGTTATGTATGTGCCATTATTATTTTTACTATCGCGAGCAGCAATGAACTGTGTTTCGTGCAGCTCACCGCTCACAGTTTATTGGATGTACTCGACACGTGGCAGTGATTTTTCAGTTCTACATTTTTGTGTGAGTGCTTCTGATCGCTACAGCACTTGAGGTTTATTTTTGAATGGCAGCCGGTGCCAAATATTTTTGAAACTGCATCGAATGGATTGAGTTATTAGGGTTCAGCTCGATGAAAATGAAACAGCGAAATTAAAGTTTACTTTATGTTACGATAACTAACTTCTGCGGAATAGGCATGATGACAGATTTTGAAATACTGTTCTATATTTTGGGATATATATTATAGTTACAACGTATATCATATTTCCGGAAAAAAATAAGGTTCAGTATAAAATAAATACCTACACTTCAATTTATAACTATAAAATTCGCACCAAAACACTTCAAAGTGTCATGGCGTCGTTTGTGACGACACCATGGACCCGAATGCTCCCGGGGATTCGACCGTTTCTTATCTTCAAAGGAGGATCGAGGAACAGGCCGCCACCTCTGTGCTTGCCTTAACCGGCCGGCTAGAGTGAAGTCGCTAGAGCTATATGCTCGGGGCTGGAATACCTAATGGCGTAATAACGAGGAGACCCGTTCAGGGGGGTTCAATCCCCCCTAGATGGTGAAATCGGTGCCGCACCTCTCTAAGCCCCTCTAGCTGCTCACGCCAATGTTGCCCCCAGGCATGCGCCGCTCTACGGGGACCCATTTAGTGAGTGGCGAGTCACCACCTGCCACTTTTTCAGTTGTCATACAGTCTGAACGACAGGTGTCAATAGTTTCCCATAACCCATGAACCAGTTCCTCGAAATTTTATCCCAATTGACGGACGAACACTTGACTAACCAAAATAAGCAGTTTAAAGCTAAATATTTCGCAAACGGACTCCTAATTCCAATAATGACCTTAGAAGAACCATCATATTTTTGTAAGACTTTTTAACAGTATCTCACATTATAGCGTACGCGACGAAAAAAAATTGGTTGTCTGTAAAGTCGGTTTACGGACAATGGTTTTACGTGATAACGTCTATTTCGTAGAAGAATAATTTATGATATAAATATTGTCAATTCGCACATTAGGAACGGGAAATAGAATGAAAATTACAATTTTACATATTAAATTACAGATATATATTTCGTTTTATTATTATTCAGCGTATCTCTTTCTCGATACTTTGCGCGCGTTGTGGCTCGTGACGTGAGCAGGCTCGTTACCACGTTTTCGAGAATGCCTTCCAAGCGGACCGATTACGCTTGAGTGGGAGAGAGACGGCCGGTCTAGCGTGCCTCTCTCTCTAATGCTGCGCGCGCTTCCGTGACGTGAGCGGCCGTTACTCGGTTTTCGTGAATGCCTTTCAGGCTCATCGTCTTTATAAACGTTATCACGTCAAAAAATTCATCCTCACGTTACCTGTAAGGAGAGGTACCCTGAAAAAAATTGTTTTTCTATATTTTATTCTACGATTCTGGAGTTTTAATAAATATGTATATCCATGCCAAATTACAGCTTTTGAGTACTAAGGGTCTCGGCGCTTTGCTTAGGACACACGGACGGACAGACGGTCGGACGGACGGATATGAAGAAACTATAAGGGTTATAATTTTACTTCGGAACCCTAAAAAAGATTTCAAACTAAAATTTATTTCCACAACAACTAAACCGTAAAAACCGAAGTTTTCAATACACTAACACACATTCACCATCACTTAATCCTGACTTTCAGCTATAATTGTATTTTTAGCCAAAGTGAAAGAGCCATCATGATCCTTGATGACATTATCGACTGATAATGTTCCGCTATTTGGTCTACATCATGTTCACTTGTGTTCCTAAATATAAGTGTGGAAGATGATCTTATTTTGATTTTCTATTCCGTTCTTTTAACTTCAAAATCACTGTCTTCTTTTCCTCTCCATCGTCAAAATTTCCGTGAATAATATTTGTCAACATAATGCTTATTTTCTCAATAATATTTGTTGAACTTACATTTAGTTACCTTAGCTACCTTTTTCTCTTCATTTTCTTTTTCCTTCCCCTTCTATTTCTTTGAATTTCGCTCTTATTTTCCATAATGTTGTATTTTTTTCTATAAATTATATGCCCTCCGGTGCGCATGCAACGCGGCATTGCCACAAGCATGTTATTATGTCTTTATTAGAACTCTTTAATACACTCCCTTACTTATATTAGTGTCTTAGCTACACACTACAACTTCCACATATAATAATGTATACAAAAGGAGTACAGATACTGCTGATTTCTACTCCGACATAATAAAATAAGGTTTCCATTAAAAACATTAACTTATTTTATTAAGGCACAACGAACTTTACCGACCATAAAGCTAGAGTTAGTACTCATAATTTAATTTGTAAGTCATAGAAACTTTAGAAAAATAAAATGCTACAACTTTGATATTACCGCAATGTTATTAACACAACCGCAATGTTATTCAGGTGAATTACTCTTGTACATCTTCGGAAGATTTACAGTTTGTTTTAGACATAATTATACTCAAAAAGTTGAGATTAAAACAATTTTTTACAGTCTACATAATCCAATTTCACAGGACTTCAGATGTCGCGACGACATAAAATGCCACAAACATCAAAACGTTAAAATCGTAACTTTATCGCTGAAGAGGGCACTTACGTACTTACATTACTTCGCTATGTGATGTAGGTTTATCCTCCAGCCACAGAAAAACATATAAACATTTGATATGCTTAAATAAATGTCAGCTATTCCCAGTATAAATTGACCTTGTTAGGGCCCCAGCCGTCTGTAAAACCGGAGAACTTTGTGCTCATTCCCAGAACTTTTTCAGTCGAATACGTAATTCCGTTTCGCTGTTTGATAAGGGTATTTATTGAACATTGATTAGACGAAAGTTGAGGCACGTTTTTACACCCATTTACTATTGGTTTTTTGTTGAGTCTCTTTCGCAGAAAATATTATTAGCAAGTATTTTCATCCTAAATAATCTTATTTCAAGACAATACCCCGGAACATGCCTTAATTAATGGAAAGTGCTAACCGCTAATGGAAAATTATTACGCGTATGATACGCAGTGTCAGTCAAAATATATTTAACGGTTGTTTACCAGCTCTTAAGCAGTAGGTACAACCTCAAAATATGGTTGATCATAACATAAATACGAAGTTAGATGGGGTTCCACGCCATAATCTCCTTAATTTCTCCTTTTCATCTCTTCCTTAATTGGAATGCCTAGGATCGGTATTTACCTACGTGATTCAATTTGGTTTGATAAAATATGTGGACTGGACTGGAGGAGGTTAAAGACAAAACTCGAGACGTAGAGTTAGCAGCTGGAGCAAATACGAGCCTTTTCACACGGCGCGTTTTTGAAACGCAGCCACTGAAAACGCGCGGGATCTGCGCATTTTCCGCCCTGTAAATGACGAGGCGGACTAGGCGCTTCATTCACATTTATAATATTAGTAGGATTTTTAGCTTTATGAAAACTTTATTAATAGTTATAATAATTATAATATTTTATTATTATTATTATTATTATACTGACTAATTTTAAAACCAAAGGAAATGAAACAATATTATTACAATACAACACTCAATAACTTTATTCTTCGTTATAAGTTTAGCTGAACGTAAAGTTAAATAGGTATCGTTAGAAAGTTCAAAGATAAACATAAAAACAATTATTGTTACTCAAATAATGCTTTATTGTGAACTTTACATAGTTGAATTTTTAGCTGAATTTCTTTATTTCCAATTATTAAAATGTACAAATATGGATGGAGTCCCTCTTTGACTTTCATGGTAACTTCCAAATTGTAGCTATTTTAAAAAATAATCACCTTAGAGTGTTAGATATTATTTCTTTACCTGTATACTGGCAAAAATCACGTATTTTTTTTTATGTTCCTATATTCAGTGTACTGTGAACTAATATAAAATATTAAGCTAGGGCTCTACTCATACTTTACGACGCGTCAAAGCCTGTCCGAAACGATAATGTCTTACGGACTACGGTTCATTGTGTAATGCCCCAGCCCCCCTCCCAGCCCGAGTGGCGAGAGGCCTTTATACATTACATACCTACCACGGAATAATATTCTGTGCCTACACAACCTCGTGTGGAGGAAACATTGATATAACCACAGATCAATAAATAAGGTAGATAACTCACCACCTTGCATTTGACTTATTTATTTATTTATTTATTTTAAGGATTGCCAACGGAAAGTACACTACACCTTAAATTTAGATAGCAATTATACAAACTTATACAAGTGCCTTCCTAATTATAGGCAACCACAACTCAATATAACTCAATTAAGACATGCTCGATAGCTATACAATAACTTCTTTGATCTTTCTGCAACTGGCTGATAGTCAAATATTTTATTGCGATTAGAAAAGCCCTGTCGTTTTTGTTTTTCTGTCCGGAAGTTACTGGCAGAAAACAGCATGTTTTTTGACGTGGATGGGCGTGGTAACTTGTAAATACAGGAATTACGTAATCCAGCATGGTATTTTTCTTCCTCAGTCAAATACAAGGCGATGAGTTATTTACCTTATTTATTGATTTATGGATATGACATTGTGATAAGGAGATCGTAAAAACTGATAATAGCCTGTTATAATAAAGTAAAGAGTCGAAAGTATCAAACAACCCACCTAATGATAAGAGGTGGCATGATGTCTATTAACTATTTGGATTTAGCCCCCCCCCCTTCCTCATGGTTGGAGCTAGACGTGTGAATAACTTCAACATTGTAATATATTAATAGAATTAATTTAAGAACTATAACGGCTACATCTTAACAAGTTTACGAGTAGGTAATAGTAGATCAACATATTACAACTACGAAATCTTAAACTATGCCTGACCTGACTCGCACTTGACATTTGTTGACTTTCTACATGTTAAATTTGTTTACTACCAATGATTATAAAGTAGTTTTATTTTTCGACAAAATGTAACAACTTCCTGACCTAGTCTAGGCGAATGACAAAGAGCCAGCTGCAGAATGGTCCCTTAAAGTAGTCTTTAAATTTTAAAGAATCTTTCTGCATCTGGCTGTTAATCAAAATTTTTATTGCGACTAGAAAAGCCCTGCGTGTAATTAATCAAAATACAATATTTAATTATTCAGAAGAAATAAGGAAGAAATTACGCAACCGTTTTACAGAAAAAATCTAACTTTTTCTGAACCATCTTTTGAATACGCGTGGGGCGTCCGGTGTCTCATTGGATAAAATAAATCGAGTTTCAAATTGAGATTAGAACTTCCAAACTTCGCTCATTACTTCAGGTCAGCTTGAGCTCAGCGATTTGAAATTGGGACCATGGTAATTTTATTTTTAATTTACATTCATTGTTTATTTGTGTCAGCTTATTCATGAGGCCTTGAAGCTGGTGATGTATTTCGTTGGAAGTACAATAGCTACATTAGTCAACCTCCTTTTATCGTAGTTCAACTAATGATGAGGCAATGGCACCAAGGAGTTAATGGTTGACTACAACCCCACCTGATTGTAGTCTTAGGTGGTAAAACGCCTTAACATAGTAAAAACCACCAACATTCTAATCGAACGGAAACACTGATGCAGGTTATTTATTCAAGTCCTTCGCAGTACGCATAAAAAATGATCAAGCAAAGCACGCCGTCTGTATAGGAGGGCTGTTAACGACGAAAGGACGGATACACGCTATGCGTCGGGATGTTTAAAGGTGAAAAGGTAATGGCGGAATAAAATTGTGTAATCTTGTGTGTCAGTTTAATCCCGACAATTTTCGTATAGGTGTTGTCATGAATATAATCTTTCATTATGAAAAGTTAATCTTTGAATTCTGGATTAGAAGGATAATACAGAACATTATGACCCAAAGTTCTCCTTGTAGTACACCAAATTTCAACTCACTTGATTACTGATCCATTGAGTAATGTTTAATATTGTATGTATTTGTGAAAGCTAATCACAGCATCCTGTAACAAACCAAAACAAATTTATTGACAAAAGCACTTTATGCGGGTTTACATTGAATTACATAATCTATCTGGGTAAAGCCGGAATAATATTCAAAATCAATTTGAATTCTCTGTTAGCCCGTCTATTATCTTCCACCCTAACGCGCGTAATGTAACATTAATGTTATTGAATGCAAGTCGATGTGGCCCCTTTATAGCGTTTTTGGGCCTTATTGTGGTTGAGATTCATATTTCAGTATAATGTTTTTCTCAAAATTTCTATAATCATAATGGTTGACTTTCGCCATTAGGATAACTTTTGGTAGTATAATAAATTTTATTATTCATGTAAATCTGTAAAAGTTAGCTGTAATTTAAACCAAAATCTATTAAGTTTTGAAGAGTAGAACCTGTAAGCAGACAAAATAGCAAATTTGTTTTAATTTGATTCACTAGTCAAAATCCATTCATTTATCGGTCCAATCGTCATAATGACACGTGAAAAACTACTACTGAATTGTAAATGTGATGAATTTAAAAGAAAATCTATTGTGAGCAGGTTATCTTAAGTAGTTCGTGAGTCTCCTAATAAACTCACAACTAGGGAAGTAAACGTAATTTTTCAAAATATCCTACAGACGGTTTATATAATAGTGTCTGACCGAGTTTTCGGATACGCCTTTACTGTTAAGAAACTTTTAAGGCCTGATGCAAGTCGTATTTTCCGCAAGTGTACCTTAACTCCATAAATTGCTTTTTACGGAGAAGTGAAAAGTGCCCATTGAAGGCAAGGTGTGCGTTTATTCTGATAAACCCTGGAGAATGGTGGAACTTCGTCAGTCCCTAGCTCTTAACGACCGCTTTACTGAGCAACTTTGTCGGCTTCGTGCTAAATTCTATTGAATTGCTTTAGGGTTTCTTTTTATTATTATACTTTTATTATTTTTGATTTTGTATCGATAATCCAATCTATTTATGAACTCTTATTACTTGTTTCAACGTGAAAATTAACTACCGATTTCTTGAAGTCACAAAGGTTGCCATGAATTGCTAAGATCCTTCACTGCTCACATACAAAAGGTCCTTTATCGCCAAACTATTAATTGAACAGATTGGACTGACATACTCGTAATCCGTTGCCTTTGGACCTAAGCGGGATAGGTCTTACAACAAACTATTCACTGAAATGTTCAGGAGGAAGTTTATTCTACAGTTAGACCAGTTACTTATTGTATAGAGTTATAGACTAAAGTGGGTATAATGATTTCAGAACGCAGCGTCGGCCACACCATCACATCCCTGGAGGTGCCCCGATGGGCAGACCCTCGTACGGAAGCGGTGCTACGCTGCCAGTACGCTCGTCAGCCCCACGATCCTCCACTGCACTCCGTCAAGTGGTACCAGGGAAAGCACGAGATCTTCAGATACACTCCTCAAGAGGTACTGACAACTGACATTTGATTTTAAACTTTATGCATCGTTGATTAGGCATATATTACAAAGAAGCGTAATATCACATCTAAATATATTACGATAGTGTCAGAAGTTGAGCCATGGTTAACATTTCATGGAAATAAATTTATAAAATTAGGTTATAAATTTGTAGATAGTGACGAAAATATTATAGAAAGACAGAAAAATAAGTTAGTAAGAAAGGAAGATGTGTGATTCAAACCCGAACCTCAAGAATGGTCTATCAAATTGGAGATTTTGAAGATTCTTGGACCATCACCGTAACTTTTATGTCTATTTAATTTTACGAGCGTTGTTGAATAAAGTTTAAAAGCCTGGTCTTTTATAGCGCACTTAAAGCTTGCAATCCGGACCTCGAGCAATGATTGTCTTAAAACGGGATTATGTGCGGCATTCAAGTTAACAAATTGTTTAAGCATTTTAATGTTTTATTTTATTCATTTACTAAAGTTAATGAAATGTATAGGTTTAAAGAACTGAAAGATTCTGGCTCACCAATTAGAAAGTCTTTCGGTCTGTTCATCCCACGTCTGATTCTCCAAAATTAAGAACGTGAAATATTGCTTGCCTTGATAAATAATGAGCCTAGAGTTTATGTAGGATAAGGTATGTTTGGATTACCAAAGCATAAAATTGAAACTCTTAAATTTTAGATTAAGATTCTACATCAAAGGAAAAATACTATTGAGTACATTTACTGTACGGAACCCACTCCGACAAGAATCCGATACAAGCCTGACTTTATTTGCTTTCTGTGAAATGAATACCATATTACTTTTAGTTTCCGGAGAAAATGTCTAATTAAATACCTGACTTGCTCTTGAGTTTTAACGTTTAATACTGAAATATTACAAGTACGTGCACATGCGAACTTGGCTTTAGCTTTAAGTCATTATTAGCTCATTTCAAAGAGAGTCTCATAACTAACGATAGCCATCGTGGCCGACGACCTTTATGGGTTGTTGCTTTGCTTTTTGCTTTTTTTAACCCTCGCCTATCACTTCTCCTCTCCGTCACTCGTTAATAGCGATACCAAGAACCCATTAATTAATTAAGCTCATTAATTTTATTAATTCTTCCGATCAATAACTATGCAAAACTTTGCAGTACGCCTCGCCTGGGTAACCTCATTAAATAAGCACGCTCTGTGCACTTCCATTAATAATATTGATTTAAGTGGAGTAATGCAGCGAGCACCCACAATAGTAGGTCATGCTTGGTCTTCTCCTTAAGTACTATTGTTATTTGAAGGTTAAGTGACGTGCTAGTCGAGTTCCGAGTAAACTCGTACGTCTGATACGGACCGCGTTATTACCAATTAGGTACTTGTTCCTTTCCAATGTCGTTGTATTTTTTCGTTGTTTCATATTAGTTAATAAGCGGTTTCCTATTACATCGTGACCGTTGTTGACGACTACCGTAACATTGTTAGCTTCTATGAGTAATTAGAAAGAAATAAAAATACATTTACATAGTTGTGAAAATCATTAATAATGTCGTGATAATTCGTAACTGCCGACTCGTATGACGTAATCGTTAATTTTTACCATTCCTGAATTTATGAATATGGTCACAAAATATACGCGCAACTGAGAAATCACGTTCTAATCATGAATGGGAAAAAACGATTTATCCGAGTGGAAATCTGCCCTTTACGTAGTTGTGGTTATAATCAGAGAGCATACTACATACGTTATAGGTACAACACGTTTCTAAAAACAAAAACTGAATTAGATACAATACGCTTGACCCTAAATATTGGATGTAATGGGCTTCTGGTAATCGGATGGAGAGACACGCAATGCTTGGCACGCATTTTAGTTTTTGTTTACTTGTATCGAGAACGATCTTGCCTTGTTTCAGCGGGTGTCTATGTGCGAGAAAATGATATTAATATTACCTTAACACAAAGGCTAATTTTATGTAAAAGGGATGTTGACTAATTTTAGGATTCAATTTTATTTTATGGATAGAACCTCAATATTCACGAAAAAAATATTATAAAAAAAATAATCTTCAATTTAAAAACAAAAATTGATAAATAAAAATCATTATCAAATTTCCCACCAAAAACGTCACGTGACGTCAATATCCGATATTCAATGCTGTCTACTAAAGTTTGTTGAATTTCCACATAAAATCGGAACAATGATGTCATATTCTCAAAATGGCGTTTGAGGTCACGTGACAGTGAGTACAATTTTTAACATTTTAAATTAATTATATATAATTTATTGTGATTGATTTCGATAAAAGAATCATATTTTAGGCCTTTAAATGTTACCACTAATACTTTAGACATAAATGTATATTACTCGTAATTTATAATTAGTGTCAACATCACTATTAATGATCATAAAAATCCCAGAACTATATTATTGGAAGCTTGGACATGAGAACAGAAATATCACAAAAGCTCATGGCCTCATTTATCTCGCACGTTGATATCTGCTCTGGGTAGGAACTAATCGCAGGATGTCATTTAGTACAGCTAGTAGCAGGGTAACTTACAAAAGCGTTACAGTTTCAACACAAAGCATTATTAATTGTAATAAGTAGACGCCTGATGTAATACATAATAGTTAATTTTTTTTAAGTCTGGTATTAATTTAATACTGAAAAGCTTTTCTGAAGCAATGGTCAGGTGAACAACTGTATCTTTGTAAATCGTTTAAAAGTAAATATCACGGTGTTGGAAAAACTACAAGACACGTCTTTGTTTCATACTGTTTAATGATACAGGAATACCTGGCTAGAACAAAACACATTTCCACAATCAGCATTGTCCACAATACAACATGACATAAAATAAGTTAGCTCACATTATCTATCTGTTTACCGGCCTATTTGCTACGTTTCTAACATAAATAACGCAATAACTTGTACAGTTACTGAACAAATACTAGCGGAATAAACCAAGTTTTGACGTGAAACAAATTACAGGCATATTTCCTTGGCCACTAGGAATTCGAACTGCAGTATATTTATTAAAATGTCGTAATGATTTAGTGATTGCACTTGTTTTATTTTATATCTTATGTTTTGCTACTCGTGATGTATTGCAGCTCTCTTTTCAGCTTATGTCATCTGTTTATTATTTGATCGCTATTAAAGTGAACCAAAATATTATGGTGAAACTATTTAAAAGTGAGGGTAGGTTTTGTGACTGTTAACTTTTATGGTATATAATTTTAATTAAAATAAAAAAGCCGACAGTTTTGTTTACATTAAATACCCGGATGACCGAGCTTTGCTCGGTTTAGTGTTGCTTAACAACGCCATTTACTGAAGTAGCTTTAGTATTGCTACTTGCCAATAGATGTCAGGAAGAGTATATTGTATAAGTTTATCATTGCCTGAAAACACCGAAAAAACGACATTTTCTAAAAATGAATCCTAGCTAGATCGATTTATCGCCCCCGAAACCCCCTATATACTAAATTTCATGAAAATCGTTGGAGCCGATTCCGAGATTCCAATTATATATATATACAAGAATTGCTCGTTTAAAGATATAAGATATAGCTAAGAACACATTCGATTAAGTTATCTTTCAAACAAAAAAACTAGATCAAAATCAGTTCATTTGGGAGCTACGATGCCACAGACAGACACACTAATACAAGACAAACATATATACAGATACACAGATAAACAGATACACAGACACATCAAACTTATAACGCCCCTCTTTTTTCGTCGGGGATTAAAAACAACCTCATGCTTTTTAAAACTATCATGACATAAAACCACAATCGAATCAGCTCACGATACCACAAACCTTCGAAACGTGCACATGAAATATTCATTTAAATCAATATTCGAAAGCATTCATCAATATTTCCGATACGACCGCACGCACGGGATTCGAGAGATCTAAAAAATGCCAATTTCGTATCGAAACCGTGAAGTATCATTATGGTTTTTGTTGTTCCGTATATGATTTTATTGATTTAATACAACTGAAGTATATTTATGTAGACTGTTTCATCTTTATTTTATAATTTTAATTGTATAATGTTACCGCTTACTTTTATGCATGCAGTCTTCGCCTATAATTGTAATGGCACTTATGATATCACCCTTATGCCTGAAAAATATTGTAGTAACAGTGTACATTATGTTGGCGATCAATAAATAAATAAATAGTGGTCGTTTTTTATGTAACTAGAAGATAAAACGAGCAGACGAGTCCCTTGCTGGTAAGAAAGAAAGAAACAAAGAAATAATTACTTTAAGTAAGTGATTATCGTTGCTCATTTACATCAGTAACACCACAGAACTGGCTCTCAAGCCTCCAGCTGTAACCCTAAGAGTACAAGTACATTTGCGGCTAACTCAAGTAAGAATGTGGTAAACAGCCAAGCAGGCTTCACGGAAGGATAATATCATACCAGTGTTTATTATTTAATGATAATATTATCATCATCATCATTATCATTCATTTAAAATGTGACTTAACGATGTCTATACATTGAAGTTTGACAAAAACTATAAGTGGCAGGGTTTTTATTAACGCAATAGATCATAACCAATGATTTTCAGAATTTTTATCTGTTTGTCGGTTTATTTTAGTTTATCTATGCCATTGTTCTGGATTATTTAGGAAATGACCATAATAATATTACGTGAAGCCCTACAACCAAACAGGGGAGGGATGTGATTGAAGTCAGTATTCTGGACTGTCCCAATAATGCCAATACATTACTTAGGTACCCTAAAAACACCCTGATAATTTTGAAGTAAAACAAAACGCGGCTGTTGATACTCACTATTCACAATTATAAAATTAACGAATCACAACAAAACACTTACAGATCCAATCAAATACGGAACATGAAAACCACCAAATATAATATTTTGAATCACGTTGTGTGATGGTATTTCAAACGGCGAACCCTTGTCATACTCGTTTATAGAATTAATTTAACTGGCGATATTTTTACGGAAACATTTTATTAAGCTTATTTAAAAGGGATCGGAATGGATTCCAGGCGATTACAACTGTTCAGACCACTCACGAGGGTAGTATTTGTAAGCATCATCATGTTATATATGTTCGTATGTATGTAGTATATTATGTAACATATACATACGTAACTAACCGATGGTTGTTTAGCCGGAACAGGTCAGAAAAGGCTTAAGCTATTTTGACGCAGTTTTCATTTAAATGTTATAGTAAGTTTGGGGTAAGAACGCGGCGAATACACAAGTTGTGTTACAAATGATAACGATTTATAAATTATATTGGTTAATTGTTACAAACGTGTAGGTAAAGTACTCGCAGGCACATTCAGTGACGTTTTGATTGCGAGTGACGGAAAAATTCGAATTAAGAATCATTATTACTAGCATTAACAAATTATGATCTATCTCTGTCGCGCTCATATGCTTTTCCATGTGCAAGGGAGACAAATATTGGATTTTTGTGATGTCTGCAGTTTCTGAATGAATGTTTTCTGAATGACGTCACTGAATTTGTATTTGTGTTTTACGCGCCAGGTTACGCTAATCGACGTAGAAAAAAGGCAAATTTACTTCAGTTAAGTGAATAAAAATTCTAAAATACTTCGTAAATATAAGTTTTTCTCAAATATAATTTATATATCTATATAGACATCGATATAAATATACTTTTTATGATACATATAAAAATTTTAAACCGATTTCAGGTACGTTGCCTTTAAAGAAAAGGATTTATAATTCTTAATGTATTTTTCAAAAAGATTTTCATTGTTCCTAGAGCCTGCTTATCTGTGAGCTCTTAGTAAACTGTTGAACCAACAAACATATTATGAAAGAGTAGCTGAGATTGTTGTTAAAGCGTTTGAAATTTATCTGCTGGAAAAATAAATATGAAACCGCAGCGATGAATGTCAATAAATACATTAAAATAAATTTAAACTACCAAAGCTCAACATGAGGATTTCCCTTACTGTTGATGTGATGTATCTAACCAAATATTATTATAATATATCAAAATCACAAAGTGTTTAATTGAACATTGGTTGATACTTTTACATTGGTTGTCTTCAAAATAAGAGTCGCATACCGTCAACAGTCAAACAAAAAAACGACGTATTTGATTAATTTTGAAGACCGTTTTTGCGCTTTGCCGGCACTTTCCGGGACATTAAGTACCTTTATATTATCCTCCAGATCATCGTCTACCTCTGTGCCAGGTTTCATGAAAATCTGTTCAGTAGCTTTTGCGTGACTAACGAACACACATCCTTACAAACTTGTTCATTTATAATAGTAGTAGAATTTTATTCTACCTGAGTAATATGAACCTATTAATATTGTACTAATATTATAAATGTGAAAGTTTGCGAAGATGTTTGGATGGTTAGATGTTTGTTCTTCCATCACGCTACAACTACATAACCTATTTGGCTGAAATTTGAAATGGAGATAGCCTATACCCTGGATTAATACATAGGCTTTTTTTTATCCCGGACAAGTTCAGGATTCCCGCAGGATTTGTAAAAAATCGATATCCATGCGCGCGAAGCCACGGGCATATAAATCTAAATTAATTAATTAAAAATTTCCTTTCAAAACCACTCTACTTTCTAAATAAATAAACTACAACGATAAAAAATATTTGGTTATCATGAAATTATGTTCATTGCAATAATATTATAATACATACGAACGAAAGATGAGACGACAAGTTCCACCAGTCGTATTATCTGCACTATGTAGATATGTACATTTTCCAGCCACGTTCCCACGTTATTAAGAACTTAGTTATGCCAGTGGTTTTGATCTGTTCACTCCATATAGTTTAAGCTTTAATCTAAAGCACTTACCTAAAATTTAGTTTAGAAACGTATTCTAACAGTAATATTATGAATGCTATATGACAGTTGCTTAAATAATTTAAAACGCTCACGGCCACACTCCGAATTGATGTTGACATTGTATTTTTTTTCTATATTTGCATACCATACTGTGGTTAAAATTGAGAACTAATTTTATTACAAGATTAACAACATGTGTGTACCAATTTTATGCAAATAAAAATATTATTATTATTATCAGAGTCACTTAATTGTTACTTAAATCGCTCCTTAGTACAGAATTACAATACAAATTCTGTACTAAGAGTACTCGTAAGTGACTCTAAAAATTCAGTAACGGTGACGATAGTGGCTAGTCGTTAATTCGAAACTTGTACGCTTTTCTGTTATGATATTAGCCAGTAAAATAATATTAATTGTGTGATGATTGAATCATAATAATAAGTGGTCGCTGTCGGCAAATAATATTTATGAATGCATGAAAAATAAGAACAACGAATGAAAGAAAAGAAGGCAAAAAAGTTACAATATTTAACATTTAGGGATCATTGTGTCTTCTACGTTATTAAGCAAATTGAATGCATTCTGAATGTTTCGATTGGAAGACTGATGTAGACTTGTAGATACGAAGAGCAAAGAAAAATAAAATTATTGTTATTTATTAATATGACCGTATGGCGCAATGGTTACTATTCCGGATTCCGTTACTATTCCACCGCGCTAAAGGCCCTGGGTTCGATTCCCAGCGAGGCGGGAATGATAAGTTTGAATTTCTGTTCTCGGTCTGGTTGTTTGTCTGTTGTCTTTGTGTGTTGTCCATGGCACCCACGACACATAGAATCCTAGTGTGGGGCTGAGAGTGTGAAGCGTTATTATTTAAGTTTGGGGATAAATTCAACTTTTAAATGAAGGTTATACTTGAAGGCTGGCAAAGATATTTTCAAATTTTATGAATGAATAACTTTATCTGATTCCCTCAACAGCAAATAAAAAATCCGGGCACGTGCAATGTGGTTCTGAAATTATTCTGCGATTTTGGAGTTTTAATAAACATGTATATTCATGCCCAATTACAGCTTTATAGCACTAAGGGTCTAAACGCTATGCTTCGGAGAGACGGACGGATGGACGGACAGGCATGACAGACAGGCACGAAACTATAAGGGTTCCGATTTTTCTTCGACACCCTAAAAACACTGCCTAATACTCGTAACTGCAATGGTTATTTATGTCCAGATACAGCATTTCCATGTTCATAAAATAAAATTGAACAATTCAGTTTTCGGCAGAACGTAGGTATCCATGTGGAAACTAAACCTAACTGGAATATTGAGTTGCATTTGTTTCAAATGTACTTACGAACGGAATATTGGTCCATTGAAAGTGGTACGCGCCGGGAACCAATTTCAGGCTTCCAACGAAGTAGCTCCGTTTGTGTGGCTGTTGTGTATCGGAGCGAAACGCACGTAGCTTACTGCAGCCGTATTTTATTTATGTACCTATAGTATCTGATAGGAAATGAACTAATTCAATAATGTTAAAAAATAATAGACCCTTACTACTTGTTAACACTCTCCATGTTGTATTGACAAGTGGGTTCCTCGATACGTGATATACCTATTGGATGGGAATTGTATATTGTTTATCACGTATTAAGAAAGTAATAGGGTGGTTCACGGCAGATTTAGCATCTTTCCGGCACCATGCAATACACAGGTTCTCCTAGTTATCAGTTATCAATATTGAGACTTAACAGTTAATAATACATTCATATTAAGTAAGAGTATACGAACCTTGTGGCATAATGCTTACCGTGCCAATGAGTTTGAAGTTCTGTTCATGGTCAAGGTCGGTGCCCTTTTCTTTCTGTGTAATCCATGGCACTTACAGCACAGGGTACTGTTATCTTATTATTTTAAGATTGGAATATTCCCCTTTATTTTGTGTGCTACCTTAGTAATTCATCTGAATAGCGATTCACAACGAAACACATTGAATCTCATTACCGCTATCCATCACGCGCTGACTGGCAACTTGTGGATAAAGCGATGAGCACTGGAGTTGTTCGTGTGGCAAACGATGATAGATGGAATGTTATAGTGATTATAGTATAAATAGATAATAAATAATGCTCAAGCTCACTCCACCAGTCTGCGTCACAGGTGGCATTAACACAATGACATCAAACACAACACAATACAGACGGTTTAGTAAAAGACGGGTTAGTTAAATTTCATTAATCTACTCCAGCAATCGGCACTCCATCAGTCATCAGTCCGCACTGGTGCAGCGTGGTGGATATGCTCTGGGCTTCCTCAAGTGGAGAGACCAGTACTCAGAAGTGGGCCATTGATGGGTTGAAGCTAATTTGCTCTAGCTAAAAGATCCATGGATTCTACACTCAAGTGATTGAGAACGCGTCATTATTCTTCAAATCAGGAAATTGATCGAATAACTCCGCTGACCTCATTCAACCACTATCATAGCCCCGTTAGTTTGTCTGTCTATCAGGCCGGATGGCAGCCCATAATCTGTCAGTCCATAATCTCTGTTTGAGAAATCGTATTCAGAATCCATCGTATCGAATCGTACTACATAGGTAATGGATTCTGCGAGATCTAAGGCTTCTACTGGATTGCCTGGTTTCAATAATGTTTCTGCAGACTATCCAAAGTATTCACAAACGACTCTTTGAGGTTTCACAGCTCTCATATACATACACACTTTGCCATTTAAAATAATTCATAAACAATCCCTAAGTTGACGCACAGGTAAATAATCCGAGCGTTTTTACGAAATGTACGTTACGTTGAATTGGAATAGAAAGAAAGGATTGATTGTTTTTATTAAATATTGATATAGAAACAGATATTTATTAACTTCTGATTGCCCCTGACTTATTTCGTTGCTTACAATTACTTATTATTAACACCAGAGCTATAAGCGCTTCATCATTCATTACCATTTCGCATATCCAACTCGTATCTCTAGAAGCTTTCCATTTATTCACGAATATTGTTTGCATTTATATGACAAAGCTTTGCATGACGATTTTTTCTATCCTCTCAAGCGTGTAGTGTAGATTTAGGAGTGCCAGGCTTTGAGCGTTAGATTTTATGTTCGGGATTTCAAATTCTTCCGCTGGTTTTCACGGTATGTTTAATTTTATTTCGTCTAAGTAACTCATTTTGTTCAATATTTCAGGCAACACAATTTTGGGTATTTTAAGATGTATAATACCTACTGTATTCTCTTGGTATGCTACAGCATCTACTTAACTGGCTCTTTGCTCATTTCTTGATTATCTATCTACCTAATAAATTCTTTTGGGTAAAATTAAGATTATTTTTCATAGTCGTTAGTCGATGGGGTGGAGCCATATTGACTCACGCTGCTCAAGAGCCATCTACAGGTAACCAAAATGGCTTAAGGAGTTCTCCAACTACAAAATATATTTTGCCGCAAGCTGTTATCCACCAGAAGGAACTGGTCCATCAGCAATTTACATTATGATGACAATCTTTTCCCTAATAAAACAAGAAAATGTATAACTTGTTAAAACTGAAATTCAACCTGAATCGAGTTGCCAGTTTAAACGTATAATAAATTCAGAAGACTGCACTGTATCAGGTTTAAGAGAATCTTTATTTCTCATAAGAATACATTATTCACTTACATGAGAAACATTTAAAGTTTAACAAAACAAATAAAGGGCATTAAGTGCGTACAAGTATAAAATTATAAAACTTGAGGGTAATACAAAAATATATAACTTCACAAGTTTGTGAATTGGAATAAAAATCCCATTAGGTCGATGGAAAACGGTCCAAGTTGTGAGACAGGAAGCAATACTACTTTCATACCCTTCGGCGCATAATGTACAAAACGCAAAATGAACACAACACGCAAAAATGGTACGTGCATATAGAATTTATTTCAGAAAATATTTATTTGTAACGGCTATAATGAAATATTAATGTTTTCATTTTTTGGGTTCCGTACGAAAAAAAACGAAAAATGGAACCCTTTTAAGATAACTACTACTTACCACCTTACTTAACTATTTTTATCTGACCGCCCTTCACAGCCAATTTACTCCGAAACTACTGAACCAAATGAATTGAAATTTGATACTCATGTGCTTTTTATGACCCAAAGAACACATCCAAAAAGACATGTGTACTCAGTAATGGGCTATTAATGGGTTGAAGCCATTTGTGTCCTTCCCTCTTTGTTTTGTGCATAGATATAATGTTATATGTGTATATCAGCTGTTTATATGTCCCGTCCACCTATATTCTTGAGAGAAGGGAGATGGACAAAGCACGATAAGCATATTTGATGGATGCCCAATTTTACATTCACATACCTTAGAGTAGCTAATTAAATTTTTGCAATGTAGTTTGACCTGTAGGTATGTATATTAAATACAAGTAGATATCCAGCGTGTTCCACTACGCTAAAAATATTCTAATGAAATATCAGTCTTTTTGTGTTGACAGTCTGTTTATGCGCCATCTTTACATAATAATTATCTTCAAATTGTTGTATGGGAAAAGTTTAAAATCGACTTTATCAATTGATTTAATGCACCCAATGCATTGTTTTAAGTACCTTTGGATTTTTACCTTCCAAATGATATCATTTAGAGGCATATCGGTTTGATGGTTTGAGAGTAAATAAAGGACATCCGTACAAATATTTTTTGTGTTTTATATAATATATAGACTGCCGACAAAGGAGAATATGAATCACCAATTTTTAATTGGTCTCCGTCGCCTCTAGACAGCAGTAATGCCATAGGCATTACCAATTCGTTACCGGCCAAAATGAATGATAAATGATTAAAAATCGCATACGTTTTAATAGTCGATGACAATAACATTATTTTACACCATGCCTAATGAGCGAGAGGTTCCAGTTCGACTGGCGAAGACATTTATTTTACAGATAAATGTTTGTTTTCAGATCGTCGTTGTTTGTTAAATAATATATGTTTGTTCAATTAATTAACAACAAAGGAGCTGTTGAAGGAATAGGTACTGTCTCCTGAAAGGAAGGCTGTGAATATCGTTTCCTACAACATCAGGGAGGCGGTAGCCGTCTTATACAGATATAGAAAAATAATATTTTTTAATAAAAATACCTACAAGGTATTATTGTAAATCACGTTATAGCGATAACGCCACCTTATTTGACTTTGTGATTTTTGTTTATTTTTTGCAAATTCGTGATGTACGAACAGCAATATTTTCCGTTTAAATTATGTGTCAAAAGATTATTTTAAATAATCGTATCTGATATTCGACATAGCTTTACAGATGATAGCATATCTGAATTCAGAGATCGAATAACAAACTCCGATTTTAACGGTGGAATTAATCGTTTCACCTTTCAATAAATATTTAATTATCAAGCTGGATGCAATGCAAACAGAAATACCACAACATTCCACGAATCAGCTCTGTACCTACATGAAATTCATTCGAAATTCACCGGTGTTATGTAAACTATTAAAATCGGATCATGAGTTTTTTTTAAGTATTTTCAGATGTTAGTCAGTGGCGTCTCCACCAATCCGCACTGGAATAGCGTGGTGGAGTATGCTCTAGGCCTCCTCGAGAGGAGAGACCCGTGCCCAGTATTGGGCCATTAATGGTTAATGGGCCAGTCAGTGGCGTGCCTAGGCCGTCAGAACAAGGCAATCCCAGTTGTGTCGTACAACCCAAGACCACAGGATCTTTGGCCCGAAACACAGAACACTCCATTCCATACGTATAATATTTACCAACAAATAATATGAGTTTTAGCAGCTGCAGAAGTGATGATAGTAAAGCAAGTTAGTATCATTATTACAACCAATCATCTAATATTTTAACAAAAAAAACCGATTTTAAAGTCCTTTCCAATAACAATAAAAAAATCATCAAAATCGGTTCTCCCAGTCCAAAGTTCTGAGGTAACAAACATAAAAAATACAGTCGAATTGAGAACCTCCTCCTTTATTTGAAGTTCACTCAATGTTTAAAGCGATATGGAGTATACAAAATATTATAGTAATCACAAAACAAATTCAAAATACACTTCATTATTCTCCAAAAATTTCTAGAGCGCCTCAAAGGGCACGTAAAGCCATCGATAATAACCTGTAGCTTGTTATCGTAAGATTACAGTCATTAAGTCATGTTTTAGCAAACTAAAGAACAAACTTATTACCTGATGATAAATGATGACAGCTGTCAACCGCAAAAAGGGTTTATGATAATATATGCGATGGTGTAGAAGAAAATGGTGAACCCACCAGCTATTGCAACTGAAACACACAAGTTAAACAATTCTATTGTATCTTACATACATTTCTATGTATCTACTGTACATAATAATATAGTGGATACTCGAAGAACGGAACTGGTAACTGTTAAAACCCTCCAAAAGAAAGGACCTGGCGCTAGCCCAAAGACTTCTTATTCCACTACACAAGCAGTTCATTAGTAAAAAATTCCGTATAAAGTTACGGTCACCTATTACTGTTATTATCCGTATTTTGCCATATTATTTGCTATCAAAAAGTGTTTAATCAAACATTCCAATCGGTTGGTTTAACATTTCATTTTATGTGTCGTGTATTCATTTATAGAATAGAATAGAATAGAATAGAATAGAATAACTTTAATTCGCCAGTTTACACAACAAATCAAACCAAAATAACAAAAAATGCATGCTATTAAAAACAAAATAAGAGGAGCTAAAGTTTGTTGCGAAACACGACGAAAAAGGAACACACTCAGCATTAGTTGTGGCAGAGTGCCCCAACCGCTGGTTTTCAGTGTGCCCTGTTTCTGTCGTGTAGTTCGGTCAATTGGCATCAACATGCGGTGATTTACAATGCCGTACTTAACATTAACATGTTCATACACACGTACAAGATGAAACTATGTACTTAACGTATTAAAACAAAATAGAATATACAAATTAAGAATTTAAACTAATAAAATTAAGGTGCTTAAGTAGGCCAGGTAAGTAACATAAGAAATATAATGTATAGTTTGTTTTATAAATATATATATATATTTTATGTTTACTACTTCTTCCCAACGCGTGCAACGCTATTACAGCTTTATGTATCAGATTTATTAATTCGTCTTTTCTTTTATTCATTGCCTTTCTCTCACTGTTTACGTTGAATTTTGCTTAATCTTCCTGCTCCTAACCTGTTCTGTTCTAACCAATTTGATCTACCCGCACCAAATAATCATAGTGTTTTACATTATACGATACGATATTAACGTCGTGAATAAACTCTTTGGAAATATCGTTTTTGATGTCAGAAACATCAACGTGAAGAAAAGCGACCCGTTTATTAAAACTAAGACACAAAGCAGATACAATATCATACTTAAAACAGAGATCAAAAGAGATGAAAGCTATCGAAGTGGAAAAGGAACTTAAATTACGATGAAATAGAAGGAAAAGAGAAAATTTTTAAGCGAACGAAAATTAAATTAAATTTTTTAGATCCCGATTTGTCGTTGTCTTGTCAGAGCGCTCGTGGTCTTCATTGTAAAGCTTGGGCACGCCTACACGGTACATTTTACTAGTCTATAAATAATAAAATGAAATGAAATGAAAAAACTTTATTACGGCTTTTGAAGCACAGCAACACGTTAGCAAAAAAAAATATATATAAATATCCTAAAAGAAAAAAAGAACAAATTATATAAATAAATTGAAAAAAAAAATTGAAACAAAAGATCAATAAAATATTACAACAAATAAGTAAACTATTTTAAATAAAAAAAGGGATCTGTGCTGCAGTACAAAGCCGTAAAAGAACCGAACTCAGCAAAAGCCGCAATAAAAACGGCACTGATTTTCAGTTCGGACCATTTACTAATGGATATATTATTTAATTTAGAATTGTAACAATGAAGCTGCAATAGGTTGTAATAATAATAAAATAATACGACAACAATATCGCATCGTGAGATAAAAAGCGCTATCCCTGGCAGCAGATAGATTGCTTCCGGGACCAAATAAAACTCTGTAAGCGGGCGCATCGCAATTTATTGTTGTTTCATTGATATAAAACGTTAACAAAATCCTATATTATTAATGGCGGCTGTCAGCCAGTTAATCTGACTAGCTTCTACCTAATGGAATTTTTGTGACGGGACCGGAAAATTGTACATTCTTTTAAAAATCGATGAATAGACTGTTTCTGTAATATCGTCTTTTATCAAAGTGATTTTATTTTTCTTTTTCATAATATTATTAACCATCTATCCGTTTCGGAGAACAATTGGATTGGATAAGACCTAGCAGCTCACGATATTGCTGCGGATAATCTTACGATTTTTTAATTACGTTGGACACTAGTAATTACTTTTTTATCTTAAAAAAAATATATCTTACTAAAGTTTATTCCTTATAGATATATGTATACTAAAATACTGCACTGCACTTAACTAACTTGATAATACCAAATGGACTCCCAGCGTACATTATTCATACGAAGGGGCACAAAGATTTTCCACGTATTAATAGATAATAATTAATAGATAACAGGCATCTATCCGTACAATAATGCAGTCCGGGTACAAGCTAAAACAGACTTAGGATAAAGATTAGCAACTTATACTACCGGTCACAATATCTGGGACATTTTTCATATAGGAGCTGTTGCGTGATAATTAAGGGATATTAGGCAAAAGGGTTGAAAACATACATTTGATTGTTTTTTTTTATGGAAATAGTCGGCAAACGAGCTGACGATCCACCTGATGGTAAGTGACGATCGCCGCCCATGAACTTCAGCAACACCAAAGGCATCACTGATGCGTTGTCAGCCAAGAAAGAAAGAAGAAAAGGAAAGAAAGAACTGGCTCTCAAGCCCCCAGCTGGAACACGACGAGTCGTGTGGCGGCTGACTCATGCTCGAGGGTGGTAGCTATCCAGGCGAACCCCTGGAGAAATAATAATAGTAATAATGGTATTAATTAACAATTAAAATCAATACTACCAATATAATCCCTCCGAGGGCCCTACCACTAGCGGACCGGATTTAGTCGCCTCTTGCGACACCCTTCCGGCGTGGGATTGGGGTGAATATTCTAAGCCGCCCCAATACGGCTAATGTTTATCTGCTACTATTGCTATTAATGTTTTATTTTCAAGGAGCTAAGAAAATGGGTATACGTAAAACATAGAAATGTAATTGAATTGGTTTGTTAATTCAAACGCGAATAGCGAATGTATTACTTGGATAGATTGGTAAAGAAAAAATGAAATATTCTCCCCTTTATCATTTAAATGCAAAGCGTATTCCAGAATAAAAATGAGTAGCTCCGGGAGGTAATGCAACGCTTCCTGTACCTGAGGTACATGCGGCGAGAGGAAAATGAATGTCGAATATCACTCCGAGGTTTACTTATAGCTGTGCTGGTTTGGCGCAACTCACAAGCGAAACAATATTTAAAGGTTTTCTAATGCAAAAGGTTGTTTTCATCAACGAGTATACTGAAAGTCATACATTTTATAAATAATATTTCTGCACCTTTTCTCCATGTAAACTTTAACTATACCAAAAAACAACCTCCTACATGTGTGCATTATTTTATAATTCTTGACAAAAAATAACTGACTTCAAAATTAGGGATAACCCAAAAACTGCTCATCAGATCTCCCTAAAATTTTGGTGGAACTACATGACAAGTACCAGCTTGTGATTAAAAAAAGAATAATTTAAATCGGTTCACCCAGTCGAAAGTTCTGAGGTAACAAACGTAAAAAAAAACAGTCGAATTGAATACCTCCTTTTTTGAAGTCGGTTAAAAAGTTTTCCCTTTACGTATTAATCGATCGATAATAATAATATGAATTAGAAAATAAAATTGATGTAACAGAATCCTGCTGGAAGAGCGGCAATCCCTCAATTCTGTTTCGGTCTTGGAACAAGAATTCTAGGACAGACTAAGAAGTCTCTCTCTCTCTCTCTCTTAGATTCTTCTAAGAAAATTAACTGCCGTTTACATATAAAGAAACTTTCACCAATTACGAACCGTCCGTAAATAACTTTCATTGAAACTTTAAAATAAAAAAATCGCTATAGCCTGTACCTTAGACCTTACCTCCTTTGTCTCGCTCGGAGCGACAATCCTTCAAAGGATCAAGCAGATAAGTCCTGACAGGACAGCGATTTTTAACGTGGGGTCGCTGTTTGTTCCGCCGCTCGAGCGCTGGGAGCAACCGACTGGTAATTATGAGGGTTCGGAAGGTGAAAGGTGCCTATTGTATCCCTTTTGAAAGCTGTTATTATGTCGATAGGTATGCCTCGTCATGAGCACGTTATACCTTTTAACGTGCCAACATTAAGTGTAGATTTAAATTCTCATTGCAGAGGTATTTTGTTAATGGTTCTGGTGAATATTATATGAAAGTATGATGACGTCATTATTACTCTCGTACACAAGGAATTAAAATGTCCCATTAGCATGAAAGTTATCACCATTATTGAGGCGCTGATTGATATTAATAAGTTCAATTAACACTGGGACAATACAAAAGTGATACTAATTGAAGACAAATTATTATGGACAAAAATATTTATTTCGAAGTTTTATGAAGTAATGTCACATTGCATTGATGATTATTATACCTTTAGCACTTAACGATATTGAGACTAATATCTAGAAGAATATTCTTAGTTTGAATGTAATCTCATTTAGCTAGGCACTTCCACTCATCCTACGGCGTAGAAATTTTATAAATTGATTTGGTTCCGATGACAATATATTTTACGTTAATGGTTACCTCACACTACAATCAGGGTTGGACATGGACGAGGGATCTCTTCATCGCCCAATATGATATACACAAAAATTTAAAAGACTGTTTTTTTATTTTTATTATTTACTTAATACAGGTAAAATAGCAGATCATTCAGAAGCAAGTTAAGCATTTCAGTCATGAGTTGTAACACAGATTGGGTTCATAGTCGACAAAAAATTTGCAACCTGTAACCTATAAAGAGACCTGTTCAACTTTTGATTGCGTACTTCATTGGATTGGATTGCTTCGAAGCCTTGCAGTAACTTTCCGGTGACGCTGCGACTTTGATTAAAGTTGAATCGAATAGCATCCGTTGATCTCGATACCAGGTTTATATATCTCGATGTCAGGCAAATAAAATTCTCGAGGCTTTCGGATTAATCAAATTGAATGTAATTTTAACATTTCAATATTTTGCAAATATGTGTCGGCTCGTGATTTTACTTTACAAAAAATTGTGAGTACTCGTGTGCATTTAAAATGCTTTTGCTTTGTTTGAAACTGTAATTTCAGAAAGGTGAAGCAAGGAAAAGAAATACCGAACACACCTCCTCGCCACTATTTCTTTTTTGAAAGCACCTCATAAATATACATATTTATGAACGAAATCATTCAAAATTAAAATTAAAATAGAATGAATGTCTGAGTATATTTACACACGAGTGATTTTCACATTACTTTTTCTGGCAGAAGTGACGAGCATACGTGAAACTAAAATATTATGAAGCTACAAATTTTATTCCCTTCCGATTACACGTACAAGCTCTCACCTCTATTCATAACTCGACGCTTCCACAAAAACATTATCCCTATTCACCCGCCTTCCCTCGCTCCGGACACAACATTTTCCAATGAATGTCTCTATTATGAAGGATTTTCTTTCATCAAAGATAAGCGATGTATGAATAAAATACAGAAATAGGTACTGGGTTTCTTAAGAAAATCTCGTCTAACTGCTACCTCGTTATTGGATAGTAGTCAAGTAGATTTGTGTTGACTGAAGATTTTAGATTTGAAATAAATGTTTATATTTTTTATGTCAAGCAGCTCCCATCATAAAGTACTATTGAGATTAAACTGGGTGGTATATACACCAGAGACTTTCTACAGAAGGGAAACTAGAGCCCTATTTCATTAATGAATACCAAAAACCTTCAAATATTTGACGGAAATTTGCCTTGATCGACGACGTAGAAATAACATGTTTATACGAGCCGGGATGTAGTTTTAACACAAAATAGACCAGTTACGCAACAAAAATATCTCCATCTCCTGCGTATAAATATCTATCATGGAACACGAGTCGAGTCCACGTCATCTTTTTGGCTAGATTAGTACTTTGGGTGGACCACCAATTCGCCTCACAACTTGTCTCCTTTGTTAAAACATTCGCAGTCATACGACTTTTTACACCTTATCAAAAACTAGCTGTTGCCCGTATCTTCGTACGCGGAAATTATGCATATCATATTATTATTTATCCTCTATTTCACCCCTTTGGGGGTTGAATTTTTAAAAATCCTTCCTTAGTAGATGCCTACGTCTTAAGAGGAATACGTGTGCGAAATTTTAAATTTATACCCCTATGGCCTCTGTGTTGATACCTCAGCCAATCACTTTTGCCCTTTTTAAATACAGATCAACCAAAGTCACACAGCTCACCAATCGCTGTTCTTCAAGATACATGATCAATTTTCAAGGTGGACGGCCTTTCACACTCATTTTGAGTTTTCAGTGACACAGTTTTCCCTGATATTCACTCTTTATCAAATACGCCTACATAAATAAATACTATTATTGAAAGAGAAAAAAAAGACTGCTTCATTTTGTTTTTTTTAAAGAAATCTCTAGTTTCATCAAAACTGGAGTTAAAAGGGTAAAGGTACATATGAGGTACATACAACGAGGAAAAAAGGAAAAATAACTGAAGAGATTACCAAGTTGATCATATTTATTTTATGACATCACGTTATTTCTACGTCGTCGATCAAGGCTCTCCGTCAAATATTTGTAGGTTTTATTCATTTAAAAAGAAAAAGTAGCTATTCAAGAAAATGTAGCTATTCGAGAAAACGTGTAAAGATTGTCGATGCTATTTCGAGGTCGTCAATCTCTCTAATGGCTCAAAGATGGCTTCTGTGTATATTTATCAACGGTTTGATGTTTGGGTTTGAGGATTTGCAATTTGGCTTTGAAAGGCTTTCAGTAATCTATTTTGAAAATATCTTTCAGAGATATTCGAGTAATGCCAATTCTGGAATAAGGAAATGAGACATAAGTGTCTCATTACCTTATTACATTATACCTTACTTACTTTTTTATACTAGCAGTCCTGGAATGGCGACCACGTTTTGGTAAAAGGAGCACAAATCACCTTCGACCAGGTAAACTGACAAAACTGCTGGAAAGTTATTAGAGTGAGTATTGTATTAATATGAAGAACAAGTTCTATAGCGTGTATTAACTTTTATTCTCCCAACAATATTTATCTCTTAAAAATAGTACTCACATTCATATTTTGGAATTTAATCTGCTTTTACAGCAAAACCATGGTGCCATGGTGCCAAAACAACCAGAAAAATTCAAAAGTTCATTATTATAATATAATTCATAATTATTGATGAAGTGTCTCAAGTGTCATTACTGAATGATAAAAGTACTGTCTGTTGTAGCGCCAGTACTTGAGCCAGTACTCAGTCAAGTGACTTAACATAAACCCTTCACCGGAAACTTGGGTGTTTTGAAGTTAAAAGCTAAATTAGAATCGTTTAGAAGGTTATTAAAGACATTATACCACTCTTGTGTTTCGGCTTTTGTTGTGATTGAGCCTATAGAAATGTTTTATTGGCTTTTAATGCTTGAATGCGGTATTTTGGTTGACTTTTTATTGTCACGACTGATGTCTTGATGTAGTTTTGAAAGTTATGTCTAAACTAAATAGTTATTTTGTTACGTAAAATGCTAAATAGCTTTTTATGTTACAATTACTACGGATGTAGGCACAGAAGACATAATTTTGCTATTTTACTTTAACAAAAGTATTGTTTTACGCGCTCAGCAGTGTGATACAGCAATATGAAACTAGATGGCGCTGTACAACTTTCTGAATCACGCTGTTGAGATTCTTTGGCCTTAACATAAGTAAAATAGGAAATATCGAAAGGAACTTCGTTCCATCCGGGTGTCCCTTGACACCTCTCAAGTTTTTTTTTATATTTAAATACTTATTCCAACGGATATGGTGAAAATATTAAATCCATTTATAATTAAGTTTATTTAAATTTATCAACCGTTAAATTAATCTGTATGATTCCGATAAAAATTAAATTACAGCTAACGTTATCAAGTCGAAACGTATTTAATGAGGTCCAATTACTTACCGTAATGGGGAGTAATAACAGACGATGTTTATTTTCAATTATCGAGTATATTGAACGTATTAAAGTACATTTGATCTCTGTACCCTGGATTAGGTAATTTTATGTAAATATACTGATGGTATATTATAACATATATAATAAGTGGTCACCGTCGTCCAAGGACGCCTGATGGATGCCTTATTGTCCAAAAATAATTGGCTCTTAATAATATATTTTATCCTCCCAGGGTTGGCCACTAAATACGTGAAAATTATAGTCAAAGTCAAAGTCAAAATATTTTATTCATATAGGTATCATTGATACACCTATGCACGATGTATCAATGGTAATATCGTCAATGGATGTCAACAGATTTTGTCGCACACACATGGGTTGGGTATCTCCTCTCATAGACGTAGTTGAGCAGATCGCCTCATTTTCCAATGTCGCTGGCTTCGATAAAATGGCTATTTCAAAACACGTTTTAATTTAGGCCACACTTCGTCTAGTAGGTACTCAGTATAATCACGAAAATGATTTATGATCAGATTATGTGTCTGGAGATATATTTAGGACCATTCGGGGCAGAACTGCTATAATTTTATTCTTACAACGTTAATGTGGTTGCTCACCATTATGAAAATACTTTCGTATCTCGAATACTGAATCATAAAAATATAGACATCTGAATAAGAACTCGAATAGCCTCCCGCGACTTTTAAATTATTAATATCGCGAGAACTGCATGAATTTACATAACTTATTAAGTGAAATATAATTTATGAATTCTAAGTATCTACAACATAAAATAAGTAGGAGCGGACCTGTTTTACGAGTGAATTATTTACACTTGAGCGAGTACCTCGCAAAGAGGCTCTAAATTATTCCAAGTAAGTGTTCGTTTAATATTTTACGTACAATCTATTACGTGTCGGGCGCAAAATATGTTCAACCGGACTCTACTAAAATATGGGATGATAGTGTTGAATGCGAATTTAAAGACGATATTTGAATCCAAGCTAAACTATAAATTATCTAGAAGAACGTCTCTTTACATCTTCTCTCTTCTTTCTTGGCTCGAAATGCATCGGTGTAATCGTGTTGCTGGTCTTCATTGACCTTGACTACTTGGATTCAACCCATTAATAGCCCACTACTGGGCACGGGTCTGCCCTCTTCAAGAGGCTTAGAGCATAGCCGTTGCTCCAGTGCGGATTGGTGGAGGAGTTAGTGGCCAACCCGAGAGTCGGAAGTTTTCAAACCGCCCGAGGGCCTCCGACATGTCTTAACGACTGTTATCTTATGATAAAGACCGAGACCGGCTTTATGTGCCCACCAAAGCACGGAAACGCTGAATAATTTTTTGCCACTGGTGGTGACCACTTACCATCATTGATAGCTTATGAGCAGACATAAGATCGTTTGATTGTTTACATGAGAGCATGATCACACGCTTATAAATCAGTCGCAACGTATGAGTATTCATGGTACCTACTTAACATATAAATAACTAATAAATAAATCATCTGACGGGTTTATCGTTCCCTCTCTTGAACATTTACCACATAAAACAACATAGACGGTCGTGGAAGCGGGAAATCCGGGGAATTATACTTTGTACCACACTGATAATTTCTGATGTGGTCTTTTAGTTATCTGTTGTCGGTTAGTTTTCAAGCAAGTTTATTTAATAATTTATTGTTTATCTCATACCTTACGCTAGTAACATGCAATGAAGATTTGAAACGGCTTAACACCATTGCTTAATTATAATAAATATAGATGTTTGAGGTACTAATGATATTAAGGAAACATAGAAACTCTAGCAGACCTATTGTTTAGTTACGACCAATTGCTACACATCCCCGCAAACTCTGACAGCTAATGATAATCACTGTCAAACAAGATATGTGATTGGGCTGTTACAAAATACGGTAGCCTGCTGCTAGCCTGATAATTTAACTTCGGTAACATTTCATCAGACGGTAAACAATCTAAAACCTCACAATTACGGCAATACACGTAGCAAGCGCGTGATTGCATCACGAAATGAAAAAAGTTTGAGTACGACCTTATTCAGTTACGCCCTGTGCTATGAACTATGAACAAGTTAGGTTATAGTTTATAAACTAAATACACGGTTTTATAGTTTCAATTCCCTCGCCTGTATGTAGCATTTAGCATTGTCATTACAACTAAAGCAATATGAAAAATTTTAACTGCTTGGGTTAAGAGGAAATACGTCTTTTCTTTTTAGCCGTATTGGGGCGGCTTAGAATACTAACCCTAATCCCACTAAATCCGGCCCTCTGATGGAAAGGCCCCTCGAGGGATATTGGTAATATTATTTCTCCATGGGGTTCGCCTGGATAGCTACCACCCTTGAGCATGAGTCAGCCGCCAAACGACTCGTCGTGTTCCGGCTGGGGGCTTGAGAGCCAGTTCTTTCTTTCTTTTTCTTCTGTCTTTCTTGGCCAGTAACGCATCAGTGATGCCTTTGGTGTAGCAAATGTCCATGGGCGACGATATCCACTTACCATCAGGTGGATCGTCAGCTCGTTTGACACAATCTAGCTGCCCTCTTCGTCCTTCTATTTAAAAACTTGGTACCTTGTATACCTTATAATTTTTCTTTACAAAATTCCGCAATCTTTCAGAAGTTAATCCACAAATAAAAATGTCACGTTAAGTATCGACGTTTCTGTAAATACGTCAAATAGAGGGAAATGAAATTCCGTCGGGCGTTAAAGTTTTCCACGTAGTAAGACTTTATTGAAAAATAGTTCGCGCTGTCAAATCCTTCGTACAGGTTTCGTGTATCTCATCAAATAAGACATTTTGAGAAAATGACATTATGAGAATAGGACATTTTGAGAAAAGGACATTCTGAGAATAGGACATTTTGCGAATAGGTCATTCTGCGAAAAGGACGATCGGAAATTATGCGAATAGGACATTTTGCAATTGTAGTTGTAGTCCAATTGTAGTTATTACGTAAGGAAGCTCATATTGTACTGTAGTGAGACGTTAACCCTATAAACGGTTATGGTTATGGACGTACAGGTTTTATTCCTTGTAAGTCTTAGAAAATAGCTATCTTTAAAAACAAGAATGAAAGAGAAAGAGACACCGTAAGGCGCATATATTAAGAAGCAAATAACAAATAGATCCTTGCTTTCTTGAACGTCAATATTCCTGATTTTAATAATGTCAATGGCGATCACTTACTATATTTGGCTAATCAACTAAAAAAGGACATAAAACATTTGGGTATAATTGATTTTATTTTAAAGGCCATGTATTTCTGTCTCTGTTCGTTGCGTTAAAAGTCATTGGACAATTCGACGAAGTACTGTATGAAATTGCCAATAATATGATGTATCACACAGCATAGTATTACCAGCGTAGTTATTCCAATATCTGTTGATGTTCTATTAAAATCGAGGGTTGACCGCACTGATATTGAATTGTAAATTATTATAACATTCCGATCACTTAATTATACTGTAAATCAATATGACTGACATTTGATATTATTAACTTTACGTTGGAGTGAATCTGATGAATTTGTGGCTCTGTGGATCAATGACCTCTTATTTCAGGAATTTAAAGATGGGAATAATTGATTTTATTTTAACATTGTTCAAAAGTGTTTGACCGAAAAAAACATGATTGTTTAAAAAATCTGCTATCTACAGTGAGAATTTATGAGAGAAATGGCAATAAAATCCCAAGAAGAATATTTTTCACTAACAATAGATAGCTCATACATTTTAATGTCATAAAAAACTCGCATCCATAAGCTAAATTTAAAGTTCTTCCTTTCTTTTTCTTATTTCTTTCTTGTCTGGAAATACATCAGTAATACCTTCGGTGTCGCTGATATCCATGGACTTACGATGTGGATCATCAGCTCGTTTGCCAGCTAATTCCATAAAAAAGAACACACTGTACTTCTTCCTTGGGCAATAGTGTAAACTGACGAGAAGTCTTATGATTACCAGTTGACTGGTAATTTTATCCACGAATTTTTTTCTCCTTTCTTTCTTGGCCATGTGTTATAGTTGATAAATGCTCGTCTGCTCACTATCCAGCTTTTAGAAAAACTCTAACATCCACTTCTCTTCTAGTTCGAGACCAGGGCGTTCAACAACAGTGACGTCTCCGTGACCAACAGCTCCTGTGACTCCAGGTCTTGCATCATCATGGTGCGGCCCGAGCGTGGCACTGGCAAGTACACCTGTGAGGTGTCCAGCGAAGGACCTCGGTTTGCTGTCGACAAGAAATCCGCTAATATGACTTTAGCTGGTGAGTGAATGATGAATCAGACTCGATTACTCTCATAAGGTTGATTAAATTATCTGATCATTTTACTAATGACTTAAATGGCAACACTTATATTAAATACAATGATATTAAGAGGCCGTGCCGAAAATTTATTTGACAGAGTTATGTCATATTCATTGCGAAGCTATGTCTGTGTGCGTCGTTCACGCACACTTGGCTGAAGTTCGTGCTTAAACAATTTTGATCCTTTAGTTGATAATAATTTTAGGATGCATAGTATGAACAGTTTAGAAATAAAAGTGTGGAATGTTTTTGTATATTAGTTTATTTATTACAATCAAAATGAAAAAGTTTTAGATAAACACACACTAGGTACATATTTAGGTTATTCAGTGTTTTGCATCAGAGATGTCATTCATTTATGTTTGCGATAAACTTAGAGTGTACAGACAAAAACATGTTTCATTGGTACCCACCCGAAAATCAAACGAGTCTTGATTTCATAAAAAATGTTTTTGAAAATGCAAAATTTAAAATTTTGGGCCATAAAAAATCTTTGCCGAGCTGTAGGACTAAATATGTTGTCATATTCATAACCTATTAAATTGGCGAATTATATATACTTAAATTAAAAATTGAAAAAAAAACCAGGCTCAAAAAAAAAAGCCTGAATAGGTAAAAAGTAAAAAAATCATCAAATAAATCTAGATACGCGGCAGCGAATCAAGCCAAGTTCATGCAAAGGAACTGGCTAGCCAGCGCCGAATGTATTATTATAACATTACACGTCAAAGTCAAAGTATTTTATTCATATAGGTATCACTGATACACTTATGCACGTCATTTTTTAGCTTTTCGGAAGGTGCTTTGTCGTCGAGGAGAAGAAAAGCCCAAAGAAACTCCTCAGCACATCTTGTAAAAAAAATATTACAAAATAAGATAATAATACAAGAGTATTTACTATTCTGAGCGGAACTGGTTGAAGAGCTGGTCATTTCCATGCCTCTTTGTCATTTAAATACTCGTCTACACTATAGTATCCCTTGCCTAACAATTGTGTCTTTACACGTTTTTTGAAAGTTTCTATTGGCAAGTCACGTATTAATTTTGGGATTTTATTATAGAAATGTATACCAAGCCCTATGAAAGATCGCTGCACTTTACTTAGCCGGAACGAAGGCGTAACTAATTGATGCATTCTTTTCGTATGACGATTATTAATATCAAAATTTTGTTTATACGCGTTTATACTCTTCCGTATAAAAACTACATTGTTAAAGATATACTGGGAAGCTACTGTAAGTATACCTATTTCCTTGAACTTCTCACGCAAAGACTCCCGAGACCTAAGTTTATAAATAGACCTAACTGCCCGTTTCTGGAGTATGAAAATTTGTTTTATATTGGCTGCTTTACCCCACAGCAAGATGGCATAAGGCACGAACCACTTGGTGCCACTTTTGACCCTTCTATAACTCAAAACCTCTTTAACGTAAACACATTACGTGTGTTTAATTATATTCATAAGGACATATAGAAGCCCAAATTTAATGAAGCTAGCTCAAATGGTTATAAAGATATGAAGGTCAAAATGTCGTAAATTTTAGCACTGACTGACTGACTGACATATAGTACCTAAATCTAAGCTACTTCCAGATGACCTAGAAGGATGAAATTTGGAATCCAGCTCGGTAATTGTGTTCAAGCGTAGGAAAAAATATAAAAAAATAAAAAAGTCGAAAAATAAGTGGTGTCCCCATACAAAAAACTTGTAATATGCGTAAACAACCGGCCAACGGTGTGTCGTCGGCGGCGCGTGGCATTGCCTAGTTTTCTTTACAAAAGTAATGATATCCCACCAAAAACATAAATGTAAAAAAGGAGAGCCAAGTTCAATCCAAAAATTCTGATAAAAACTGGCTTAGTGAAATCTAACCTACTTTAAGATCTCACATTTTTAAATAACAGCAATTGTTATAGGTATCCAATAAAGCAAAGAAATAGAGTTTAATACTTGTTCATAATGTTTTTTTGAAGTGAAACTTCTTTAGAATCGTTAGTGATTTGAAACCGGATGCAACGACAGGTAAGATAATATAACCGCTAATTTCGTCTTTCAATTTAACTTCTCCGTAGCTCAATGGTCAGGACGTAGATACACAATACCTGATGCACAGGTTCGCGTTTCTCAGTTTTTGTTTTTTTTTAGTTTTTTTTTTAGTTTTATTTTTATACTGTTTTTAAATACTTTCAAATGCTCTTTTAAATATTTTCAAAGAATTTATCAACAAAAAATAAGAATTTCATTCTTTCATTCTGTCGATCGACCGACCGATTATACAGACAGTAAAAATGCTAAGTTGTATTCATAGATGGCGCTTCGATTTATTGCTTTAAGATTCGATTTATTGCTTTTTCATCTCATTATCTTGAAACCAAAATTTTGGAAAGTTTCACTTCTACCACGTGTGAATTGCATACATTTTCTTTTTTTGTTCCTATAAATACATATTTTGATTTTGCATAGAACTTGGCACTCATTTAGATCTCCGTTCGTTTTGCGGCGAAGCCCATAGCTAAGCTTAATTTTTGTATTGAACTTGGCTGTCCTTTTTTACATTTATGTTTTTGGTGGGATATAACTCAATATCACGCCAACCGATTTTAATGATTCTTTTTTTAATCGAAAACAGGTGCTTGCCATGTAGTCCCACATAAATTTGAACGGGATCTGACAAGTAGTTTTTGAGTAACTTTGAAGTCGGTTATTTTTTGTTAGTAGGTAAATACATCATACACCTACGATATGCCGATGATATAGTTATCCTGCTGGGTTCCCTGGAAGAACTTGGTATAATGCTCGGAAACTTTAACAGCGCCTCACAACGGGTGGGTCTTAAGATGAACATGGACAAGACGAAAAACATGTCAAATGTCCATGTCACACCCATATCGGTTGTTGTTGACGGCGCTGCTCTCGAAGTTGTAGACGAATACATTTACCTGAGACAATTGATCCAGATGGGTAAGTCCAACTTCAAGAAAGAAGTCACTTGTAGAATCCAACTTGGATGGACTGCGTTCGGGAAATTGCGTCATATCTTGTCATCCAAAACACTACTTCAGTGCCTGAAGTCGAAGGTGTTCGAGTAGTGTGTATTGCCAGCGATGACATACGGCTCCGAGACGTGGTGCTTCACTATTGGCCTAATCCACAAGCTCAGAGTAGCACAGCGGGCTATGGAGAGGGCTATGCTCGGTATTTCTCTACGTGATCGCATCAGAAACGAGGAGATCCGTAGACGAATAAGGGTAACCGACATAGCTCAAAGAATTAGCCGGCTGAAGTGGCAATAGGCTGGCCACATAGTGCGAAGGACCGATAACCGTTGGGGAAGAAAAGACCTCGAATGGCGCCCGCGTTTCGCAAAACGGAGTACAGGACGCCCTTGACAAGATGGACCGACGACCTGAAGAAGACAGCGGGAATCCGTTGGATTCAGAAGGGGAGGCCCATGTCCAGCAGTGGACCTACCAAGGCTGATGGATGGATGGAGTTTAATATGGAGCCGTCCCCCAACACGACAAAATTTTATTTAGATAAATTAAATATAATATATATATAAAAATCAATAGCTGTTCGTTTGTCTCGCTAAAACTCGAGAATGGCTGGACCGATTTGGCTAATTTTGATCTTGAAATATTTGTGAAACTTCAGGAAAGGTGTAAACGGTGAGAAATATAAATAATAAGTAGTAAAAAATACTAAAAACAAACAACTTGTTCCTAGCTGTGAAACATTTGATATCTTTTGTCAAATTGTCATTTGGTTGTCAAATATTTATAGGTGCGTTCAGAAATTTGTCTGTTTCATAGCTGTAGTAGGAGGTCCGATTTCTTTGAAAACTTAACGACTATATTATCTTTCTAATGTAACATCAGCGACATATCTAACTTTTTTATTTTGTAACTGACAGTAGAGGGAGAGGGAGAGGGGAAAGAGGAGGGAGATGGGGCTCGAAGGAGACCTCGAGAGGGGTGAGTTGTTAGGCAGTATAGAGTTTGCCGGGTCAGCTAGTACATTTGTAATATTCATGTTATTTATGACTTTTTAATTTAGTGTGCAATTCACACGTGGTAGAAGTGAAACCTTCAAAAATTTTGTTTTCAGGATAATGAGACGAATGTAAAATTTCGGGAAGATGATAATTGTAGGTTTTAGTAATGATCATAGTGATTCAAAGTTAGATAATTATTTTACGTTTTATTCGTATACTATATCACATATATGTATTTATTCAGACTCAGAGCCTAAACCTTTTATACACCGCCCATCTTTCTGTACGTCCCGCCAAGGCCATGCACGATGCACGATGCAAAAGTACCATAAATAGGCTTGACGTACGTCGATAATATTATTAATTGTTTGCTGGATTTGCACGACCAATTTTCGTCCTGTTTTCCACGCCTTAGGAAAATTTCCCTGCTCGAGACAGGCATTCAGGAGCCCCCTTAGTTGCTACTCCAGGGACTCTACACTTGAAGTACTACAAAGTGAATTACTAAGTTGAAAAACAAAAATGGAACTTAATAATTTCTAGGAGTAAAATTAATAATATGTGACGTCACACAACGATGGGGGACGGATCAAAAAGTCATGAAATTAGTGTGACGTAATTTATGGATGGCCCCTTGATGATTATGTTCGCTGAATTCAGTATATTTATCTCCTTCCTAACTATATGAACTACTATAACTACCATACTACTAAAACTACCCCACCCCCACGCCTTGAAACAGCCAATTTTGTCATAGAAACATGATGATTCGTGGTGTTATTAAAATAAAAAATAATTAATTTAATAATTGGATCAAAATGTGGTAGTCGGCGTACAATCTATATCTATACTAATATTATAAATGCGAAAGTAACTCTGTCTGCTACTTAATAACGCCTAAAACACTGAACCGATTTTGATGAAATTTGGTACAGATATAGAATTGAGCTCGGGAATGAACATAGGATACTTTTTATCCCGGAAAATAGACGTGTTCCTGAGGGATAACTATTCCACGCCAAAACCACTGAACCGATTTTGATGAAATTTGGTACAGATATAGAATTGAGCTCGGGAAAGGACATAGGATACTTTTTATCCCGGAAAATAGACCTGTTCCTGAGGGATAACTCTTTCAAGCCACTAAACCGATTTTGATGAAATTTGGTACAGATATAGAATTGAGCTCGGGAAAGGACATAGGATACTTTTTATCCCGGAAAATAGACCTGTTCCTGAGGGATAACTCTTTCAAGCCACTAAACCGATTTTGATGAAATTTGGTACAGATATAGAATTGAGCTCGGGAATGGACATAGGATACTTTTTATCCCGGAAAATAGACCTGTTCCTGAGGGATAACTCTTTCAAGCCACTAAACCGATTTTGATGAAATTTGGTGCAGATATAGAATTGAGCTCGGGAAAGGACATAGGATACTTTTTATCCCGGAAAATAGACCTGTTCCTGAGGGATAACTCTTTTAAGCCACTAAACCGATTTTGATAAAATTTAGTACAGATATAGAATTGAGCTCGGGAAAGGACATAGGATACTTTTTATCCCGGAAAATAGACCTGTTCCTGAGGGATAACTCTTTCAAGCCACTAAACCGATTTTGATGAAATTTGGTACAGATATAGAATTGAGCTCGGGAAAGGACATAGGATACTTTTTATCCCGGAAAATAGACCTGTTCCTGAGGGATAACTCTTTCAAGCCACTAAACCGATTTCGATGAAATTTAGTACAGATATAGAATTGAGCTCGGGAAAGGACATAGGATACTTTTTATCCCGGAAAACAGACCTGTTCCTGAGGGATAAGGTCAAATTTTGTTATATGTAGTTGATAGATTCGTTATATTTTATGAAGCGATTTTTATGACCCTTTTTAGGGTTCCGAAGTGAAAACAGAATTCTCATAGTTTCATCATGCCCGTCCGTCCGTCCGTCCATCCGCCCGTCCGTAGCATAGCACAGAGGCCCTTAGTGCTAGAAAGCTGTAATTTAGCAAGGATATACATGTTTATTTAAACTTCTGGTAGAATAACATTTTTAAAAATATGTTTTTAGTTTTTATTGCGAAATATTCGTAAGTGTTAGACACGTAAAAAAATTCATGGCAATAGTATCAAAAGGAAAACTATCATGGCTATATTATTATTAGCATACGTAGTTATTGAGTTCTATAAACTTAGAACTTCGAAACCCTATATTACCAGTGACCTGACACGCTATTAGCCGGTTTTTTAACCAACTTCAAAAAAGTAGCAGGTTCTCAGTTCGACTGTTATAAACAAAAATTAACTTTAACATAATTTGAAAAATCAATCTTTAAAGGGTTAATTCAGGGAATGTTTATACAAAACTCCGTCATTTTTAGGGTTCTGAAGTAAAATCGGAACCCTAATAGCTTCGTCATGTCCGTCCGTCAGTCTGTCCGTCTGTCCAAAGCAAAGCGCCGAGACCCTTAGTGCTAGAAAGCTATAATTTGGCATGGATATACATACTTATTAAAACTCCAAAATCGTAGAATAAACTACTGAAAAAACTTTTTTTTTCGTGGTACCTCAACTACAGGTAACGTGAGCATTATTTTTTTATTCATCCCTATAGTGTGGGGTATCGTTGAAAAGTTTTTTCAAAAATATTATTCTTTTGAGACCATTTTTGGATGTAGAGTTCCGTTTGCGAAATATTTGGCTTGAAAGTGCTAATTTTGGGTACCCAAGTCAAGTCAAGTGTCCCCCCTAACGGCTAAACGGTTGGAGTTGGACAAGTGAAAACATTCTCAAAAATAGGTTATACGATGGATTTATAAGGAAAACTATCAAGGTTATGTTAACATACGTATCGTAGTTAATAAGTAATAGTCAATAAACTTACTAATTTGGAACCCAATATTGCACGTGGCCTGACACGCATTTGCCCGGTTTTTTAAGGTAAAACTGTGAAAGTTGGTAGTTAGTATGTAATCTTACATAAAACAAAAATAACTGTAACATGATTGTTTGGTAATACATTCCCTAAGGGCTAAAACTAGAGGTTGTAAGCTTAGAGTATGTTTGGAGTAAGAAGTTGTAAAACGAACAGATGAGTCACCTCATGGTAAGTGGTCACTATCGCCAATGTACATTAGCAACGCTAAAGGAATCACTGATTTGCTGCTGCCCAAAAAGAAAAGAAAGATATTTTTTTTGTGTATTCTGTAAAATTACAATGTAAATTTAAAATTCAAAAACTCTCAGGCCCTGACTTAAACCTCTAAATTATAAAAAGTTCAATTATTTTGGGACCTTTTCTATGGGTGGGTCATTAATGGCTCACTACTGAACACTCACTCTTGAGGACGCCTAGAGCATACTCCACCACTTTGCTCCAGTGTGGATTGATGGAGGGATTAGAAATCAACCCAAGTGTCGGAAGTCATTACGCCGGGCGAGGACCTTCAATATGTCATATGTTACCTTACGACAACAACTGGGACCGACAGCCTTACGTGCCCTCCGAAGCTCGGAGAGCTCAAGAATTTTTTGCCACTAGCGGTCACCTATCCAACTACCGACCGCACTCGCTATTGTTTAACTTCATCGATTACTATTAGAACCGACACAAGCCGCTGCGCCCGGGCTATGAATTCTTCTCCCGATGGGTAATTAATGGGTTCTAAGAACATGTTACTTTTGCTGTAATTTTGGTGAAGAGTTTAGTAGCTTGCTGACTACCAATCACGCTACAATATCAGATCGTAGTTATCATTTCATTATCAACACTAAAGATTTGTTTAATATTTTACTCATTTACATAATACGATATATGTACTAAGTATAGGTGTTTTAGCTTCAACCCATAATGGACTATTACAAGGCACGGGTCTCCTCTCTTCATAGTATGGACAAGTTTGCTGTCAATTTATGAAAAACATGTTTTATACTGAAGGGATCTTAATTTTCGGCGTACGAAGTCGCGGGTAACAGCTAGTTTGTGTATATTTTTACGTAAAATACGTGAGCGTTACGTCGTACAGAGCGATACGTCCTCACGCGGAGAGAGCCTCGGCGGTACTAATTTAATATATTTAATGCGGTCCATAATATAGTTCAGTTTGCAACTATTATTAATAAACGAAATCATTATTTTTTCATAAAATAAAATTTTGATTCTATTAAAGGATTAACTGAAGATTATTGTATATTTTTTAAAATTTCCTTAAAGTGTTTCTAATTAATAGAAAAAAAATACTTACTTCGAACGAAATTACGTTATTTCAAAAATAAATTTTGCTATATTTGGATAGAAATTTAAAAAACTGGCTAGGCTACTTAATAAAAGACCGTATACTTATGTTATTTATATTTTTTAATGTTTGGAATATTTTGTATTTTCGTTGTAAAACGAAGACAAAAAGCACTTGCTCGTTACTTTTCGGAAAAGAAGGGTTTTAAATAGTGGTGATTTGCCATTATTATAAATAATATGTTAGATTCGTCTGGTCTATCAGCAAGAACAAGAATTAGACTCTTATAGTAACAAAAAACAAAACTTAATCTCTTTATCCTGTTCACACAAACAGTGATTAAAATTGACCGAAATTGTTGATATCGCGGCACGGAGCCTTAATAATCGTAATACAATAAATGTTGCCGATAAATCAATTGCCTAAACTATATCCGCTCTCTATGTAATGCTTAGCACGGATTGATATTAGGTAGATATTGTATGTATTGGATATTGTGTTGTGATATGAGTGTATTGGATAGATAAGAACCCTTTAAGTAGTTCACTAGAGACTAGTCTAGTGATTAGACCTCTTCAGTACTGTACTATTTAAGTGAACCGGTTCTTAATCTAAATCCGTGGGGTTTTCAGTATTCAACCATAACTCTGTAACTTTAGACAATTCAGTAGCCTTGTTTGTGATCCTCCTTGACAGATAAGTGTTTACTCGGATCTTGGGTCGTTGAGATGTCTTGCTTGTTTTGTCCATAAACCCGCGGGTAAAACCACGTATACTAATTACATACTAACTTAAGTACTTACGTAAGCGACCCGACAATGTGGCGCAATGGTTACCATGCCGGATCGCCGCGGCAAGGGTTCTGGGTTCGATTCCCAAAAAGGTGGAAATTTGAATGATGAGTTTGAATTTCTGTTCTCGGTATTGATGTGTGTGTCCTTGTCTTGTGTGTTGTCCATGGCACCCACGACACAGGGAATCCTAGTGTGGGGCTATGAGTGTGAAGCTTCTTTATATTTATGTATTTATTTATTTATGTAAGCGCTTATGAGTCCTGTAAAAGCAATTCATTTACGATTATGGAGAATATACGTGCATGATCATGCTGCATGATAGACCGGCATACAAGCCATCAATAATTTTAACGCATTACAGTCTTAATACAGTAAAGAGGTCCTGCTCTATACGTGATGAATGCTATGCTGCATGATCGCCTTAGTACCACTTAATAGGCAGCAGAGTCCAACGGTATTTAATAAACAAATATATTTTACTATGTTATATTCAGTTCTTGAATCGCAACGACATTGGACCATTGTCATAATTGTCTAACATTACAATGATTCTATTATATTAGTAGGTAAATTAAAAACAACTATTAAAAGTATTAAAGCTTTTGTGAAAATATCTTTTGATTAAGTTGTACCTACAGTTATATTTCTAATTGATTAGTACTTAACGCACTGTATGTGCCATGTCTGAATGCAATTAGGACAAGTGACTGAATTAGACTGACTCAACGACTTTTTTGCTTTGCTTTTTTTATATAAACGATATTATTGTTATTGAAACTTCAACTTGACCGTATAAAACGTATAAAATTTTAACAAAAAAAAACGACACCAAATCGGTTGGCTTGATATTGAGTTATTCGTTCATTTGTCTTAATGCAAGTGGTACTACCATGACAAGCACCAGCTTTCGATTAAAAAAGAATCATCAAAATCAGTTCACAAAGTCGAAAGTTCTGAGGTCACAAACATAAAAAACAGTCGAATTGAGAACCTCGTTTTTTTTGAAGTCGTTTAAAAATTGTTTTTCTTCCAGTGTTACCAGAATACGACCCACTCATCACCGGGCTGCCGACGATAGTGCAAGCCGGGGAGCAGGCGCTCGTCAACTGCACGTCGGACTACTCGCTTCCCGGCGCCACTATCGACTGGTTCGTGGACTCTGAGCCACAAGAAGTACGTTATTCAATAATAATCTGTCATAGACTAAACTAGGCGGATAGTTCATCATGGAAGATAGAGAGAGGGAAGGCCATCTCTGTGAATCAAGTGTCCGTAAAAACGCGTAAAATTACGGGTTACTCTGCGGTGCTGTCTACAACAGCTATGTTCGAATATCTATTTGGCGGACACCAGCGCCATTGATTACGGGTGGCATAACTCAGCAAACTTCACTCCGTCTACAACAGCCATGTTCATATCGCTCACCCAGTAATACAACGGCACATCTACGTTTGTCATATTTTACAGAAACGAGGACCAAAAATTTTATAAAACTATTTAAAATTAATTTATGGGCTCTTATTACGTTTTTTACAGATCGTATGGGTTTGGTTACTAGTATAGACATTAATACATATTTACCACTATGTAGATTGTGCACTTTTAAATACGTATACCATATAAACTCAATTTCGCATTTTTTATAGATGTGCCATTATAATACTAGGTGAGCGATATATCTATTTGTCACATACTAGCACCATTCAGAAATGGCCATTATTGGAACCTCTATTTTCTGTAAACAGCTGGACACTTTTTCAACTTTCCCTTCATACAATATGAGATGACCCTCCTTCTACCTCAATACTCCGTGGTTCAATTTATGATGGCGCATTATGATTTTTTAAAGTTATAGGTATTTTAGTGTAGTATATTTAAAGCAAATTTTATATTTAGAAGGACGAATTCCTGGACGTATGAATTGTAGAGGTCAACCGCAAACAGTCAATGAAGATGAGGTTCTTGCCAGCGTTCAAAAACAATCTTCTACAAGTTTACGCCAAATTTCTCGGAGAACGGGTGTCGCTAAAACGTCTGCACACAATTTTTTAAAATGAAATACACTTATGAGATACCGATATATATTTTTTATTTTATACTTTTTCTATAAGGATTATAAGACGGTAAAATCCGCATTGTTGTCATTCCATTAAAGGAGTTAGTAAATTAGCGAGAATGGTTGTTTAAACAACTACAAAACTTTATGTATCCTAAACTATTACTTAAAGTTAAATAAAAACAAAGGAACCTAAAAATTATTTTTAAATACCTATATCGTTGATATCCCATTTTACTTAGTTTGTCAATTTTTTTTTCATTTTGTTAATATGGCATCTGGTTGTCGATGTGATGAATTTTGATTACTGTCATGTCTTTAGTGACACTCGCAAGGGTAAGACAAATCTATTGACGTAAGAACAAAACATCCTGTATTCTTATGATGATGATCAAAACAAGACATCCTGTATTCTTATGATGCCAAACGAAAGGGTCATTATCAATTTCTGTTAAACCACATAGTATCTTGAATGAAGGGAATACCAAAAAATAAATTAATTAATTAATTGAAAAAAAATCCTGTAACGTTCCTACTTACTATCAAAAGTAAATACGAGTAGTTTACTGACTCGTATTTAACCTATAAGTTGCTCAAAATAAGACCCATTTTCAGGTGTGGACGTATTTATTCTTCGACTGAATTCTCTTCGTGAGTCCTTTTTTATCGAGTTATGGTCAAAACACACTATAGGGTACATGGTAGGTTAACTGTTGGGGTGGTACCCTGAAAAAAAATATTTCTCAATATTTTATTCTACGATTCTGGAGTTTTAATAAATATCTCGTATATCCATGCCAAATTACAGTTTTCCAGCACTAAGAGATGACGTAACTATAAGGGTTCCGATTTTACATCAGTATCCCTATAAACTGGTAATTATGTTAAGTATTATATTTCCTTTATTGTTGATACTTTTAATAGCTCAAACAAACTCTTTAAATATTATTAGCATTTTACTTACGAGTAAGTAAACAGCCATGAATCAGCAAACGCCAGCATCGTTTAAACCAGTAATACCGGGTATTTTCTATTTATTTACACAAAATGTGTATTTCGTGACGAAACATAATGAAGGTTAATAATAATATTACGCGCTAATAATGCGGGCTCATAAAGCTCTTTCTATTATCGTATTTGGAGCAAGTTTTGTAGCAGATCTTCTGTACAATTGGATACAATGTGCTGCTTTCAATACCGCCTAAGTAAAACAAAATATCACATAGTAATGGAATGCTACTTATAAATGGCTGAATATGGAAGACACCGGCAGACATGTATGTGGGTGAATTTCCCAAGTGCATTTTTGAGACGGCGAGGTTGAAAATTAATGTGTGGAGGTAAACTACAATTATGCATAATTTTATATAGGTAGTTTAAGTAGTGATCTACATGATAGTGAAGTATTCAGAGGTATTTAATACATAGATTCTTAATAAAAAAATATCTAAGACCTAAAATCTAATTCCGGTGTACTGTCCAAACTGCGTTTATTTACATATTTTATTAATTTAATTTTTTTTGGTAAATAAATTTCATTGAAAGGGAATGTTTTTTAGAAATACATTAAATAACACAACTAATATATATTTATGGAGTAATTTAAGATTAAACAACAGCTCTTAAAACATCTTTTAAAAATGTCCTACAAAAAAAAGCAATTCCGGTGGCGCATTTTGTATACTTCATTACTTGTTACTTCACGATTTGGAAGACACCTTACTGGCTCTCCCCGCACCGTTCAGTTGTGCTCTTGCAAACTGCGTGTTAGGATGACCGACTGGTTGCGTAATTTTCCTGCCAAACACGTAAGTACTAACTGCGGTGGCGCAGGAATACAAAATCATCCAATTCCGATGTCATGTATATTAGTAAAAGTACAAAGCAGATTATCTAGAAATTTTATGGAGGGTTCCATTAACGGTTTTCAGCTACAATTGTGAAATAAAAGTTAACCTGTGACTAAAAGTTTTCTTTAAAATTCAAGTTTTGTCTCTGATTCTAAGTCCGGTGGCGCAATCTCGGTGGCTCCGGTGGCAAATCAAAGCGTATAGGGAAGTATAGGCCATAGAAATACAAGCGTGTCTCCATCTATCCATCAGCCCTTGGAGGTCCACTGTTGGACATAGGCTTCCCCTAACTTGCACCACTCTGACCTGAGCCTTCTGAATCCAGCGGATGCCCGCTGTCTTCTTCAGGTCGTCAGTCCACCTGGTCGGAGGGCGTCCTATCATCCTATGCTCCTTTTTCCGAGACGTGGGCGCCATTCGAGGACCTTTCTTACCCAACGGTTATCGGTCCTTCGCACTATGTGGCCCGCCCATTGCCACTTCAGCCGGCTAATTCTTCGAGCTATGTCGGTTGTTCGTCTACGGATCTCCTCATTTCTGATGCGATCATGTACAGAATTACCAAGCATAGCCTTCTCCATAGCCCGTTGCGCTTCTCTGAGGTTGTGGATTAGGCCAATAGTAAAGCACCACGTCTCGGATTCGTATGTGATCACCGGCAACACAAACTGCTCGAACACCTTAAACTTCTGGCACTGAGGTAGTGTTTTGGACGACAATGTATGACGGAGTTTCCCGAACGCAGCTCATCCGAGTTGGATTCTACAAGTGACTTCTTTCTCGAAGTTGGACTTACCCATCTGGATCACTTGTCCCAGGTAATTGTATTCGTCTAGAACTTCGAGAGCAACGCCGTCAACAACAACCGATACGGGTGTGACATGGACATTCGACATGATTTAAGACCCACCCGTTGTGAGGCGCTGTTCAAGTCCCTCGAGCATTGTTCCAAGTTCTTCCAGGGAACCCGCCACGATAACTATATCATCGGCATACCGTAGGTGTGTGATGTATTCGCCATTGATGTTAATGCCATGTTGTTTCCACTCCATCAGCTTGAACACGTCTACCAACAAAGCGGTGAACAGTTTTGGGGATATGACATCCCTGTCTGACACTTCTCTGCAGCTGGATGGGGTTCGTTGCTGTGTCGTGTACTCTGACGGACATGATGGCGGATGAGTACAAACCGGTAGTCGATCCGCCACCGCTGGAGAGAATCTAGTACCACCCAGATCTCGATAGAATCAAAGGCCTTCTCATAGTCCACATAGGCTATACATAACGGCAAGTTATAGTCCTCGGTCTTTTGTATAATCTGCCGCAATGTGTGTTTATGTTCTATGGTGCTGTAGCCTTTTCGGAATCCTGCTTGTTCGGGAGGCTGGAAGTCGTCAAGCCTGCGTGCAATGCGATTTGTGAGGACCCTCGAAAACAGCTTATAAACGTGGCTCAGAAGTGCAATGGGCCTGTCTAATTACCGCTAAAAGGAGTCCGTTCATCTAGACTCCTATTCTTCAAAATGTACATAAAATCTTTAAAGTATTGAATGATCCTGCCTTTATGATTTCTCATGGGCATAAATCAATTTCGGTGGATCAAATTCTAATTCCAGTGGTCCTAATTTCGGTGGCATTTGATAGTGTAATTTGATAATATCTCCGGAACAAATAATTTTTTTTTCAATCTCTACTATATGACTAATTATCACTACTATTTACATATTATTTATGCCAAATAAAATGTATTAGAAACATCAAGTTTAAATTTAATCAATTTCGGTGGCTTAGATTTTAATTCCGGTGGTCCTTTAATAATTTCGGTGGCATTTGATAATTTCAAATGGAAATATCTCATGAACTAATCATTTTTTTTCGATCTCTAGTATATGATTAATTAGTACAACTCTTTATCTATTATTTAGGCCAAAAAATTTATCAGAAACAGCAAATTTAAATTCGCCACTGTAATTAGGCAAAATTCGAGTTTGTTGAAATTCACCCATGTACTGATTTAAATGAATTATTTGCATGTCTCTTTATCTTGGCTTATGTGAACAACTAAATAATACTGTAAAAATCATTTTTATATGAACGCATTTTGGCAAAAAAAAATCACTATTATTATTAAAAATGTATTACGGAAACAATATTATGTCACACAATATTATTCCACAAACAATCATTCCTTGTATTGTTATGAGAATAAATAATTTTGTGACAAACCAGAAGCGAACTCGTCTGTCTGTAACGATATGAAATTTATTTAATATTTTACCTAATGTAATTATACCTGGTGTTTCAATTTGAGATTTAAAATAATTTTATTAATTCTTAACATTCTCTCGACGGATGGGGTGTACCGCTGCTTGCCTATCTACTTAGTTGTCAGTTATTTATAATGATGTTGTATGTATAAAAATAGGGCTATTTATATATTTGTGAAATAAATATCTTAACCGTATATATGTCAGGGAGGCCATGAATCTCTAGTGAAGGTCCAGGGACGGACCTCTTTATTCTACGGCGCTTGTCTGATGCAGAGGCTGGCATATAAGAAATGTCATGTCATATTTAGATTAGGAAATTGTCCATAATGTAGAACAGATTATTATTGATCATGTAGTTTTGAAGTACTTTGGAATATTGATGTGAACGTTAGGAGAACTGAAAATATATCATGATGTAAAGTAAAAGGAATATCATCCTATAACTAACACCATAGAATACCCCTTCTGCTTTGTATATATTAATATATATACAGAAAATTGATGACGTAATGCGCCAAGCATCTGCTGTTTCAGAATTTTTCGCTGGTTCAAAGTTTACGGGACGTGCGAAGCATACGATTCTGAAATAAAGTACTGGTAGGACTATTTCGCAGTCTGCAATGCTACAAGAACTTTTGCCTGAGAAATAGGCTAAAGCAGCTGTCTTATTGATAGCTCCGAGCGATGTAATATAATATAATAGAATGATTGTGCAGCTTTAGCTCTGTTCTTATAACTAGCAGTTTTGTCAAAAACAGTTTAGAGTTTGATTAAAAATCCGCAAATATTTAAATTATGTACAGCACAGTAACAGTACAATTATTTTTTTATTATTAATTTATTTTTTATTATTAGATTCACCACAAAGTATATTATTATGAGGAATTACGTTTGATAAATTATAAATCTTGTACTTGCACGTGTATAACGTATCAAGCTCCCACTATGTCGAGTGGTGTTTATTGTATTCTACAGTGTTTCAAATAATGTTTTCTCTTTGATCTATATGTTCTTTACTGAATGAATCAATGGATGAATGAATTTTATTTATTTGTAATAGTATAGGTCCATTGTATATAATAGGTCTTAGGTTAAATTGGCTAACCTTTCCAGATGGCCTCATTGCACTGATATTATAAATAATAATAATATAATAAACGTTAACACACAATAGCAGTAAGTGTGTAAATATTAAATTATTGATACGAAAGTTAATTTTGCATCGCTTTTCTTTACTCCTTCGCAATGAGACAACCGAACAGAACGTCTGTGGTTCTATTTCTAGTTCGCAGTGAACGTGGAATACGCTCTGGCTTGAATAAAGTTAGTGAATTTATACATGACGTAAATAAAAAATGTCATAGAATGTATAATGTTAAAGATTTATTTTATAATATTATAATCGGGTTAGTTTCTATCAGGTACATATTTCACATCATCATTCTACCAACCTATTTATATAAAAACAATATGTATGTAATTTAGAAAGTATCAAAACTCAATAATGAAAAACTATTTTTCCTTTTTCGAATAAGATCAACTAAAATAAAGTACTTAGATGTAGAAAAGCCTCGGAAATAAAAAGCAAAAAAGAAATGTTAGCAACAAATAAAGAAAGCCTTAAGCTGAGTTCGTGAAAAAATAAACAAGAATTTCTCGCCAGTCCTATTACACAGACGGAAATATTCTTGCAAAGGTGAGCACACACTAGGCATAATAGTTATAGTTGTTGAATGAATGTAGGAACAGAATATCAAGTCTTCCGAAAGATTTTTCTCTTGGGTTAACGATTATAGATTCTCTTCTATAATTTTTAGTAATTGTTAGTTGCTGTTTAGCACTTTAGCTATGAAATTACAAGTACATGCTGTGTTCGAGGTGTCGGGCTAATTAAGAAAATTCATAAGGGTTGTCACACATTCGTAATCTACCACACATTATGTCATCACATATATCACACGTTAGTTCGATACAAAGCGCTGCGTCGCGCTATACGATATTAACCATCTAAATATTCTAAATCAATGCAAAAGCATGTTGCATCGCGTTCCACCGTTAAACAATAACAAGGATCTGAATCTCACGTTTGTCACGTTTTTTGTAGTATATGACATACATTATGACCAGATTCGATACGCATTGTATTCCAAAACACCTAAAATAGATAATATATATTTTTTTCATGTACAAGATAAGTACACACTAACATAATGCCTTACGGCAATCTTCTTATGTTAAAGTACCTATGCAGACACTGTCAAATAAAATAGTTTCTGGTCTACATACTACCAAGTAAGTACCTACATATCTAGCCTAGATTTATTTGAAACATCATTTGTTCATAAAAGTAGCATGAGCATATAACTGGTAATTAAACTTTCAGAACTTTGTTTCAACTTATTACTGTTTCTGATTAGCGCTGTGCGACCTGAATTACACTTGATTGCGTCGGAGTAAGAATCGCTATTTATTTAAATGATTTAGAGAAGTGAGTCTTCTCTACAATTACGTACTATTATTTCTTCTGTAATAACGTACTCTTCATCTTCTTCTTCTTTATCTTTATTTCAAGTTTTTTCTTTATGTTTGACATTACCGTCACTTCAATATTATAAATAGAAAGTCTTTTCTCATAACTTCAATGCCATTTATAGTTACTGTATAATCCTGACATAATGACGACGCGTGTGACGCAATGGTTACCATGTCGGATCGCCGCGCCACGTATCTTGGGTTCGATTCCCCGCGAGGCAGTTTGAATAATGAGTTTTAATTTCTGTTCTCGGTCTGGATGCGAGTGTTCCGGTCTTTGTGTGTTGTCCATGACACCCATGACACAGGAAATCCTAGTGTGAGGCTATGAGTGTGAAGCGTTATTTATTTATTTATAATTTAATATTGGATCTATATATATATTGGATATTGAATATTGGATATTTTTATAATTTAATATCTGCATTATTACCAACACTTGAAGTGCTCCATAAATATGTAAATATGTTACAGGATTTTTAGTATCAATATTTCTTTTCTAAGTTTCATTTGTTGAAGTTATACTTCTTTTGGCGCGATGGAGAAAAATGATGAGAGTGAATTTTTACGATGCGCGCGCACACCGACACCTAAATTCTACATAGTGAAGTTAGCTAAATTCTACATCGTGAAGTTAGTTCTAGGTGGCATGAAAATCGATAACTATGTTTAAGTTGTTATGTGTTAACTATTTATAATTGATTTTATTTAAAACAAAACTTTTATTTATTACATTGTCACGTTCCTCTCCAACTTGGTTGAGACCGGAATGTTTCTGCCGACACGACGTATAAACAGGGAAATAATTTTTCAGTAACACGTCCATTCTATACAATATTTTTGTACAGTCATGTAACGGAAATTAGGCCTTTGAGTTTGTTATTATGCCAAAAATAGATGTTGAAAAGGGGGAGAAAAATGTGATTTTTGCTGACCTTTGCTCCTTTTAGAATCACGGTTCGAGAACCTTTGTTCCTATTTTTACGGGTTTTCAAAGGAACAGCATTTCTTTTAAGAAAGGCAACTGACTTTCTATGTTAGGAACGCCAAATTGATGAAAATATCGTAGTGTAACTAACATTATATTAATAATATTTCGAAGATCTTAATAGATCATGGTCCCGACGAGATTGCTTAACTATTTTTAGAGTAGCTAGACACTGCTAAAAATATATCTTGTTCGCAAGATCTTAGTACTCGTAATACATCAGCTGCAACTGATTACCAAAGATAAACAATGTTGGACACGGATGGCAGGAGGGTAGTAAATTGTTAGAACTTATTTTTTATGTACTTCGAAGGTAATCTAATGAATATAGTATTGGGATGAACGTTTGGCCATTTTTACTAACGAAGTAAGAACTTAGAAACGTAATGGCTTCAACCCATTAATGGCCCACTACTGGGCACGAGTCTCTCCTCTTGAGGAGGCCTAGAGCATACTCCACCACGCTGCTCCAGTGCGGATTGGTGGAGGGGTTAGTGGCCAACCCGAGTGTCGGAAGTTTTCAAACCGCCCAAGGGCCTCCGACATGGCTTAACAATTGTTATCTTATGATAACTACCGGGACCGACGGCTTTACGTGCCCTCCGAAGCACGGAAACGCTCAAGAACTTCTTGCCACTAGCGGTCACCCATCCAACTACCGACCGCGCCCGCTGTTGCTTAACTTTGTCAATCACTTAAGATCGACGCAAGCCGCAGGGCTATGAGCGCTTCAAGAAACGTAATACAGAAAAATAATATTATCTCAACTTAGACCTGAGATATACATTACACATACGCTAAAAACGTTTCTGATGAGAATGACAGATCAGTGTTTTTGTGTTGACCTTGAGTGATGATGTTGATGCGTCATCTTTACATACATACTAGCTGACCGGGCGAACTTCGTATCGCCTAACAATCATATTAAAAATAGGGGTTGGTTTTAGAAGGGTGAAAATTTAGGGTTGTATACTATATTTATAATGCTACATAATATAAAAAATAAAAATAAAAATTTTGTCCAAAAAAACAAAAAAAAATGTTAGGGGTGGACATCCCTTATCACTTAGGGGTATGAAAAATAGATAGTAGCCGATTCTCAGACCTACCGAATATGCATATAAAATTTTATAAAAATCAGTTAAGCCGTTTCGGAGGAGTATGGTAACTAACATTGTGACACGAGAATTTTATAGGTATATAAGATTATCTTCAAATTGTTGTATGGGAAAAGTAGGAAATCGACTTTATCACTGGACCGAATGTTCCTGATGTACTGTTTTAATGGTCTCAAACACCCTTTGAATTATTATTATTATTATAATAGCATTTCAAATTAAACCCTTTTGAGGCATATCGGTTGGATGGTTTCAGAGTCTATAAAGGATATCCATACAAATATTTTTTACGTTTTATATATAGAATATAGGAATGTAATTTAACTAGAGAAACATATATGCACTGGACCCAAGTCTGCAAACCAATTACCTCGCGAAGCAATCCATCAGCTCGAGTGGCACACCGTGCAGTATCAATCAATTTGACTTCGTGGTACTAAACAAGTATCTTTAATACTCCTTCATGACATACTACATAATTGTGTTTAGTAATAGAACTCAATTCGTCGGTGTCTCCGTCTGTATTCATAAAACAGCGTTCAATAACCTCAAGACTTCACCGTTAATCGTCTGAAATATTTAAAGTTTTTGAAACATTTTTGGAACGTTTATAAAGCCAGATTTTCGAATAACTTTTCCAAAATAACTTTTCCATCAAATTATAAATTTAATTACAACGATGAGATCCAATACACTCGATGAAAGTGGAGTGTAGCGGAATCTTCGGAATTCGCAACGAAATAGTCAATTTAATTAAAGTTAAATACGAAATCCCAATTCCATTTTAATTTGTGGCTAAATTTATTTTGATAATGGCAAGGGCCTGAGGTTCGATGAAGGAAATTGATGCCACAAGCTCTCGGACCACATTCAATTTATTATGACAGGCTCTTCATAAATTATATTTGGATTTTGGTCATGTTAAAATATAACCTATCCTTTTCTATAATACTTCTCGTATTACAAGTATAAAAATATGAAAGTTTGTGAGGATGTATGAATGTTGATTTTTTTAGACAAAAACTACTGAGCAGATTTTCATCAGGGCTATTAATTAATTACATAAGGGTCCCGAGGTGGGGGGGGGGTCTTAAAATCTTATGTATCTTTACATGGGTATGGGGGCCATAAATAGGCAAAATCGTCCTTACGTAATTTATTTATTTATTTATTTATATTTAATGCACCAACAAAATGAACACTGTGTTAATACAATAATTTAGGCAAACAAATGTATCTTAGAGGTTAGTGTCACTTCAATTATAGGTACATACAACAATGCATGACAAAACGTAGGTACAAAATTATAAATGAAAGAAATTATGAAGATTGAAAAAACATCTAGGTACAATTGACTAAAACTTGATAAAAAGAAAGTTAAAATTAACAAAAATTCGTTATTTCAGATTAAATATGTATTATAGATTAAATGAGTTGATTTATAAGTATATTATAACAGATGAGAACATTAATGTTAGTAAAATTATTAATTGTCACAATAAAATAAGTGACTTTTTAACATTTTAATTACAAATAAATTAATTATATTGATAAAAAATTAATAAGGTGAAGTTATAGCGGATTTTAAAGTATTAATTACATTTAAAACATGAAATTGGATAACAAATTAATAGGTAAGCATTAGCAATACTATCTATCATTCGCATAAATTATTATAATTAAATATTATGGACTATTACACTATTACACTAATGTCTTCCAGATATTCTTTTTGAATGTGTAATAACTGTTCGAGAAAACATCAATAGCAGCAGAGGATGGTTTACTATACAACTTTCGTGGTCCGATGCCACTTTGAACGCTAAGGTCAACATCAATGCACATATTGTGAACAGAATTATAAGTGCACATTAATCTGTTGATTGGCGAGTAGTGTCCTAAATTAGACCGTGATTTTGTTCGTGAAAATGGAAAAAAATGGTGAAATGGTGAAAATGTAATTAATGAATGGCCCCTTACACAGATAGACCTAAATCTGGAAATCTGGTTTGTAACTTATGGATTTTCGTAATTCTCATCTCGTCAAGCTTTGAGTCTATATGTATTTAAATGTTGTACATATTCAATTGCATTTATATTACAAGACGATATACATAGCTGTACTTCATAGCAACGCCTGCTACATTGAACCTTTAGAATCTACAAAAATAATAAAATAGATGATAAAATAGATTACGTAGGTGACCTTGTCTTTAATAAGTAAACCTACTAATACAAAGTACTGTATCTTCTTCATTGCCCAGGTAATAGTTATGATAGAAATCAGGGAAGGTTGCATAAAACATTATTTTACATCGACCAAAAATACGGAAATCTTTTTGCTATTTCTGCGTTCAAGCCCCATAAATATAATAACGTTAGAAAATCTATCAGAGACCACACGAAGCCTCTCAACATAATTCGATCAATGAGCCGTGGCGGCCCCTAATGTATTGGAAATGCGTTCAATTGAGTGCTACAATCAGCGGTGTGAAAGTTGTTAATAATACTTGTAATTGACGCACATTCATAATGACAGAGGGTGATAAATTGCAAGTCATCTACTGCTATAACGTATGATGGCCCTCTCATCTCATTATTTGAAGACATTTCATTAAGTTTCAGGCATAATGAAACTACTATGATATTCCTAAAAAATAGATGGTTCGTTTAACAATGACCAAGCCTGTTTGCCAAGTATGGGTAGACATCCAAGGATATGTAGAAAGGTGGTTCATTAAATAAGGGTAAAGGCTAAAGAACCAAGTATTTGTGGAAATATATATTTTTTTGACAATTTTTAGTATTTTTAAAGACCTCGTAAGCATGCGTTGGCGTACAAACTACAGAAATTGTTAAAAAATACGTTTTTATATTCGTGTTAGAAATTATTAAAGCTTCCTTTACTTTAGCTACTTTACCCACAATGAATACTTACTATAAAACCAATGAGCTCTTTACTTCACAGGCAGTCAAAATTTTCTTAACACGTACAAAAACTTTTCTACACCCTTTTAGCAGCAATCATAAAACCCACGCAAATGTTGCGGTTATCGCCTGGTTTTTCGAGTAAACCTAACTTTACACAACAGTAATTACAATATAGTCAACTGAGGCCGATGCTATCTGAAGCGGGTGTTGACTCTGGCTGGTCCAATATGGCCGTTCGTATTTACGTCATAATTGAACGTTTACCGCGAATAGGTTATAACAATATGTTGACGCGATTGCCAAAGCACCATGAAAAATAAAAATCATTCCGTAAAAAACATAATCGCTTTTTTTGAAACTAAACCTATTAATAGTTTATGTTAAGGGTTAAGAGACTCTATTTCTACATCTATTTTATTGGCGTTTAGTGGCAAAATATCTTGAGTACTTCTAAATTTCAGAGGGCACGTCAAACGATCTGAGTCGGTTAAAGATCAGCAGAGTACTTCCGATATAATAATTTCTGATATTTGAATTGGCCATAACTCGTTCCGTTTTGAAGCAAGTCGCTAATAAGCTAGCAAAAATGCCTCAAGAGCATTTCTTTCTGCTTCAAGTGAAATATCCAAAAAGGAAACTGGGATATCCAGAGAAGCATATTAAAATTCTTTTTAATTAATATGTTTTAGAATTACGGTTTTAAAGCTTCTCCTTACATCTCGATTACTGGTATTAATTAAACTCCATGCTTTTAAAACTTCCTCAATTTAGAAAAGAGTAGATAATATAATAAGGAGAATTACAAAGACATCAGAACAGAGATATACCCCATCCTTTGCACTATTTATGCAGAATTATCACTGGTTATATCTAAGCGGTAATAGATCCAATCTATCCGTATCGTAATTTCTAACCTACATAGATGAAAAGCAGTTGATACATAGTGCTCAATTAAGTGATCGCTCGCAACGTATTTACTTGGTGAATGTTAATTACCCTCGTAAATTATCGACTATCATTAAAACAGGCTTTGGCCCAGTTTCATCGGGAATTTAATAGGTTTTCGAATCGAAGACCCGTGGTTATAGCATGGAAAGTTGTAGTGGGACATTATAATGATTGATAAGGTAAATATTGTTAGGTGATACCCATAATTTGGTTTGAATAGAGAATATTTTAATCATAATTATTTTTATCATTAAATTATTATCTTTCATTAGAAGGATCAAAGTGGTGACTCTTATAATAATTTATTGTGCCATAATGATTTGCCATTAATGTTTTCGATTTCGCTTGAAACCAATACTAACAATAGAGACGCTACATTATCACGACAAACGAGTTTAAGTTAATAATTTGCAGCGGTTTTTAAACATCATGCAGATTGTGTTAAATTTTTTTTACATAAGGCTAAGAAAATTGTAGCCGAATTGATAGCTTCGGAAATCGAACGATATGTTCTATATCCGCAAAGCAAACATTTATCTGACAGATAAATTTTATTGTTTTCGTGTACCACATTTTATTTCTTTATTTATTTATTATCTTTATTTAGTCTAATTGTATTTGGCTGCAAAGCGAGGAGCTCTTGTGTTCCTTCCGCCGGAACAAACATTTATGTGATAGATCAATATTTGATCTCGAGTCGTGGTTGTTTGTAATATCTTTTTTGTATCTTTGTATTCACTACCTCTACCGATAATAAAAATTTAAAATGTGTTTTCTTTTAAAAATTGCTTAAAGAACATTATTATCTTTCCTAACGTGTCATAATCCTTTCTTTTTTCCTTTTATTTTTTTTTCTTTTATTGGTATTTTTATCATAAATTGATTATACTTGTTTATTTTTTTACTCTTTACCCTTTTCAAATTGTAATATATTTGCTTTACCTCATGTAGGTACGCCTGTATCCAATTTATTTTTTTGCTTTTTTCTACTACTGGGTCATTATATATATAGGGTATATATGGTTATTATAATGTGACTATTATACTGTGACTGGGTTGCCTAAAAGAAATCGCTTCAAAGCGATAAAGTCGCCCATTGTTTTGTAATCTTTTCTTATGCTCTTATGTATATTATTTTATGGTGTATCTATACTAATATTATAAAGAGGAAAGATTTGATTGTTTGCATTGAATAGGCTCCGAAACTACCAAACCGATTTGAAAAATTCTTTCACTGTTGGGAAGCTACACTATCCCCGGGTGACATAGGCTATATTAAATTTAAATAAATAAATAAATATTCATATTATCTGCGTCACAGGGTATACACATTGATAACACAGCACAATGTAGTGTCTGTAACCATTAATTAATTTATTGATTTATGCGACCCGGAATTTTTATTTGCCATGTCATTCTCAGGACCCGGTGATAACTCCAGAGACTCACATATCAGGAGCCGATAGTGAGGGTCTCCGGGCATCGTGGAGGACGCTGCATGTGTTCCCGGACGACTACGCGACGCACCGGGGATACTTGTCGCTGCGGTGTCGCGCGACAGTCGCCACGCACCCGCCGCACGTCCGTAGCATGTCCGTGCGACTGTACGTCGCGGCTCGGCCCCACATATCGTCATATATGTTTAGTAAAAATAGTAAGTTCTTCTTTGTACCTAAAAGGCTTTTTATCATTAGGAGTATAAGTTATAGTACTATTTTTTATATCATATAAGTTAATGCTTGACTACAATCCCACCTGATGGTAAGTGGCGATGTAGTCATGGATGGTAAATCGCATTAACTTAGTAAAAGCCTATTCACTATTGCCTTGAAGACACTCACATTGTAATCGAGCGGAAACACCGACGCGGGCAATTTGTTCCAATCCTTCACTGTACGCATAATAAATGACGAAGCGAAGCGCGTCGTCCGTACAGGGGGATGTCAACGACGAAGGGATGGATACCCGTTGTGCGTCGGGACGTTTGATGATGGAAAGGGGATGGCCGAATCAAATCGTGTAATTCCTGCGCAAACTCTCCAAAATGTATCCTGTAGAATACCGAGAGGCTAGCAACTTTGCGCCTGTGCTCGAGGCTCTGAAGATTGGTCTCAACCAATATAGGGTCACCAATAAGTCTCTTAGCACGCCTCTCCATTGAATCCAATGCTGACAGGTGGCATTATGGTTTTGTATTTTAACTTGTTTATACATTGTTGACCTTTTTAAGAGTCTAAACTTGTTTACAATCGTCCACGTATTTCCTCATGATATTCACTATTTTGTATTTCGCATAAAATCCACATGCCACCAATACTTAATTTACATTGCCAAACACATCCTCTACGTCATCCAATGCATACCTAACGAACTTAGTTGACCTATATTTTGCAGTTGCTATGATTGCCTATTCACTGAGAGCACCAGCACAAGTCAAAGATAATCCATCGCCGTTAACATTAAAAGAGAAACACATAAAGCTAATCACTTCCTGACGCTCGGCTGAATACACGCCAGAATGGCGACTTCATCCGCCATAACGATGTATATTAAAAGGGGAAATAAAAGACTAGCTCAGTCCGTAATATTAAAAGCACTAGCTCTATAAACCCAGACATATTCCCGCATTTCCCGCGGGAATTTTAGCCGGATGAAACAATATTTTCGCTTGCGGAAAATTCCCGTTTTATTACATTTAAATATGATGACAATTTTGTGAATAAAAATATGTTTTCTGTAACACGTGCCAGCTTTGGTTAAAGCGATGTGCAAGCGACTAACGATGCGCTCAGACTGACGTAGGTGTTGACACTGTTTTGTTGTTGTAATTGAATATAATTTGGAATATTTTAATAATTTTAATTGCGAAGCATTTACGTTTTAATGAACTGAATTTTTAAAGACACGTTATTTAATATGTGTTTAACGTGATGCACATATTATGACTATATTGTAGGTATACTGTAAATATGTGATTTTAAAGTTCGTCGTGAACAACATTTTTGCCAACATTTACTATGATACGGATACAACACTTTTCACGTTTTTGGGATTTACATAGACTAACCACTGGATTCCATTTTGGCGCTAATAAAAAAAAACATAATTTACAGATACACACTCGCTTATCCTACTTTTTATGCATTTTCCTTTTTTGAATGACTAGAGGTGAGGGAGGTAAAATGCAAAGCAGCAAGCGTCAGTTAACTTTGCATTATACTATAAAACAAGTTATAATAAGGCAGTATCCCAATTATTATAATCTTTTCCAGCACTTTACTGAACCATTAAGAGAGAAACGTAATAAAAACATACTTATGAGTGCACCATTAAGGCGACATATGAGGCATCATTAACCATCTTTTCTCTTCCAGATGCTGTGGGGAGGGGCAGCCCCCTTCGCTTCAGAATGGAAATGTTGCTATGGACGTTGTTTTTGCTACTACGAAGACAAGTGCCTTTAGTGAAATAAATTAAACGTGACTGAATTAACGAACTAAAACTTAGCATTAGATACCGGTTGAATATTCTCGCGTTATTCCTCTTCCTGACCGTGTTTTTGTTAGTGGGAATTTTTCTGTAAACAAATCTCTGTCGTACCTCCTGATATTCCCTCCTATAGTTTAAGCTAGTTCATAGAGCACGGTTTTAGTATTATTATCACGGTTTTTTGATTGACCTCTTTGATTGAAAAATGTTTCTTACATAATTTTCGTAATTATCATTGTCGTTGTTATTATATCTCTATCTTAAAAATTCTATGAAGTAAGTCACCTTAAGCAATTAAATTTACACGAGAAATTTGTAATAAATCTGTTGCACGTGTTAATTTATTTAAATTGTATAAATATTTGTTATATTAGTTAAAGTAAGGATAAAATTAATTAAATTTATTTTACGCGGCTGTAAGTGTCATTATGTTTGCTTTATTGAAAAGAATCGATTGTATAACAACGATGAAAATTTTATGAAATACTTGTTATGTATAATACATATTACTTATGATAAAATACGATGCAGTGTGATATTAACTGTTTCTATTATATATTGTAAATATGTGTCTATGATATGTGCCAATTTTAGGATAGTCTTTAATTTTTTATTTCTGTTTGGGCAGGTGAAAATTTTCAATTTAGCCATATTTTGGAATTACTGGAATATTACTTTAAATGTGTATTGATGTTAATTTGCCAAAAAATTAATGAGTGTGTTGTCAGTCAAGATCCAAGAAATTGCTATGATCTCTGACCTTGTAATCAAGCTATTACTTCTAAAATTATAACAGATATGTTATTTCCATTCGCTATACTGGGTCTTTAGTCTGTTGCCAACTTCGATCACGTTGTCTGCTTATTAGTGTCTGTATATTACGTACTTGAAGTTCTTCACTATTCGTGTAACAATAACATTTAGTTGCAGTAGGTTTATGTGACAGATAAATATATTTATTCTTGGATCTTGTAACAAATCAAACTATGAATCTAGATCAGGGGTGTTAGCTTGTAGAAGTTTATTTAAGTCTTTCCGATAAACACAAGAAAGGAAAGTGAGAAATCTTACATACATAACTAGAAGAAATCTGTTCAATATGGTTTTGATTTACTCTGAAAGTTGTAAGTTTAACGACATCCACAGCTCATTTGCGTCGTCCCCCGCGGTCCTTCAGCTCCCCCATACTCAATAAATATTCAATCGTTAAGATGATCAAAGGTGAAGTTAAAAACATTAATTAAAACTTGATTTATAAGGTAAACTTCGTATTTTGTTGTGAAAAATATTTAATTATGCTGGTATTACGTTATTACGTTTTATATTTATGTGTTTATTTATGGGTATATCATAAAAGGGGATGAATACCACATCGGTTATAGCATCTGCGAAGCTCGATGGATCGTCCGAAAGGAAGCAGACCTGCCGCCAAGGATAACACGTGAAAAAGTGTCGCATCTCATCCCAATCCGCATACTTTTATCACCAAATTCGCCGGTTACCACGAGGCTCACAATCCGGAGGGGAGTATGTCGATAAAGATTTCACCAGTGAGTGATCAGAAGTTCGTAACGGGGAGGAAACCTGGATATCATACCTGTCTAGATCAATTTTCTGCAGAAAGTCTAGGCCGTGTGGCTATCAACATTGGGCACCCGTGTCACTTGCTTTACCAGTTGGGAGAGACCAAGCGACAAGGCAAATCCACGCTTGTCTCCCAGCATGGTCGGTTTTCTGGTATGGGAACAGCCAGTCTTAATGACATGCGTTAAAGTCCCCCAGAAAAACCAGCTGCGCTATGGGGAGCCGATGTAAAGCCAGCTGCCTTGCTCAGATGTTGGAAAAGACGAGTTGTCTCCTGGTCACCACTGTGCTTTCGATAGACACAGAAATACAACATCTTGTCGCACCTGTATCTAACAAAACCCAAATGGTGGAAAGAGCGGGATCTTCAAGATGACGGAGACGCTGGTAGTAGATGTCATTGCGAGCATACATACAGACTCCGGCGCGAGGCTGTAAATTAATACATACATACATTCTTGTTATAGCGACTTATCTAAAGCTATTGTGTGATCACTGTAACTATCAACTGAATCGCATATAATAAACTACTGAACCACAATAAGCATTGAAGTTACAACTGTAGGGATTATTGCAAAGTATATTAACACAATTGTTTCGTACAATGCATATTGAACCGTTACTTACAAACAGTACAATGAGAGCATATTCCAATAAGGGAGCGAACTAAATCGAATTATCATTATTTCAGACGCCATCTTAAACAGAATGGGAGGGTTAATCGGAAACGTGCCACAATCGTATCCAATTAATTTATCTAATTCGTATCTTAATCGTATTCCAGTTTAATTTACAATGAATCTTTTGTATCCATCAATAAAGTTTTTTGTGAAACCCAAATAACCTAGTGTATTTAATGCCCCAGAATTCCAATATTTTAAAAAATATATATTAAAAAAATGTCATCATTAATAAGTATAATTGTTTTATTATAAAAATATGTCCATGTTAAAAGTATAAAGCATGTTTGAGTTTGAGTTTAAAACTTATCAAAAGTAACAAAGTACCTAGTATGTTTTGTTATTTCTATAAAGTCTAATATTATAATTTGAGCATATTGTTGTCAGTTTAGAGTAGAGTCCTTAAGACTTCTTGGGACTTGTTGGTCAGGAATTTTCTGATAAACCAATGTACATATATTGATAGTGACAAAACTAGTGGTTGGTGGATGCGTTCTAGCTGCGATGTGGTTTGTGTACAATTCACCTCAAAATACAGAAATTTTACATTAAACAAAGTTAGTGGAGGTGAATGTAATAATCCAATGCGCTTTCTTTTCAGCCAGCAATGCGTTCAAATGCATTCAAAAATGCGTGGACTTCATAATATCACTAAACTAACTAAACATAAACACTATCTGTCGAATGAAATCAAAATGCACACTAGTACAAGCAATACTCAATACGAGTATATCGTAATCCTTGACCCAAAAAATCATTCAACATATTTTTTTCTCTGAGCAATTGGAAATTTGAACCAAAGAGCTACTAAGCTATTTATTACATCGTATCACAAAGACGTTGTGACCTGAAAGGTAAATATAATTATTTCAATAGAATATTTTATTCAATTTCTTAACGAAAGTATTTTCACCTCAGAATTCTTGTATCAATTTCTTCTCAATCCCCATTTCCCTGCAAATTGCTTTCTGGCTTTAGGTCATTGAAACCAACAAAGACTGATCTATAACCGACATTTGACTGGCCGAGTCAAATGTCGGTTATAGAGAGAATTTCAAGTTTTGTGGCTTCGATCGGAATTCACTGTCCGGCCACAGTTCGTGTTCCGAGGATTATCCGACAGAAATACCCGCAGCATTATTATCCAACTGACATTTCCGTTGTGTGTGATGTAAAATGCAATACGTCTGAACAGTTCGTGACATTTTAAATACTGGGAAGAGAATCTGATATTCAGTTGAAATATTCAGATCACAAAGGCTTGAATTGGCAGCTCAGGATTAATGTCGGCATCATGTCAAAATGCACTTTCATATACAAACTAAGTGAAGAATAACGTCTAAAATTCCGAATTAGACTCAATCCCGCGACCTAGAAATATGTTCACAATCGTTCGTATAAAAATTTTATCGTGTCCTAATCCAAAAATTCCCATCTCATACAAGCGTTAAATTCGCTAGCTTAAAATTTCACATCCTATTATAGAACACATTGTTCGATGCATTTTTCAAGGATCAGCTGTGCTTGTATTAAATTCAAGTAGGTACGAAGAACATGTTGTAAATTTTGCATTTTCAAACAAAATCTGCGAAAGACAAACGAGATTTATAGCGTTTCGCCATTCTTTAAACAAAATACCCTCGGGAGAGGTTCGTTTGAACACGTTAACCAAAACGGGAGTTTTCTTTTCATTTAATATTTATTAGTTTAGGCACTCGGTATGAATATAAAATGACGGTTCGTGAAGTAACCTGCCTACGCTAGTTTTATGTTTATGAACGTAATTTCAGAGTCCCATCTGTAACGTAAAAGTGTATAACTATAAACGTATGACGACAACCGAAAATATAACCGGGAATTTTGCTACAATATCCGGCCTAAGCTGTTTAAGGGTTATGATCGACGCTGTATATCCGGCACTTCTGAACTCTGAGTTGATTAATACCAATTCGTGATGGACCAATGGTAAAATATGAGGAATTTTATGTGGTATAAAATTTTCATCTGTAACTTTAAAATGAAGGGTACATTAATTTAATTACTTTAGTTTATTAAGCTCTGTAGATTCGGGCTCTGCGGGTGCCTAGTTTGATGTTAATATGTAAATTAACTATCATAATATTATCATTTTAGATGAACAAAGTAACGAATATGAATAACAAATTTCCATATCATTTTCTTTCTTGTAGATCTTGTTTGGAAAACCACCGAGTTGTTTAATATTGTATTATAGAAAGCCGTCACTTGTTGTCAACAACTGTTGGATTGTTGTCAATTATTAACATAATTCATGAAAAAAAAAACATATGTCCAAAGCAATCGACGTTCTCAGCCATAAATTAGATTCGTTAATGTGGGCCAATCAGAAGATGTTCAAGTGCTGTGTGCAAGACTGGAAATTAAACCTTCCAAAATTTAGACACTCAATTTTTAACCATTAAATTCTCACTGGTCTAAAAATAGCCAGCTATTGCCGTGATTACAATTGTGTTCTATTGTATTTTATTCTCTCATAGGTTTCAACACTCGGCCATTTTAATTTACATTTTTTTGCCAGCGGCTGTTAACTCGTTACAGTACGATGAATTTTTTTCACAAAAACAGATGTAGCACCAGATTGAGGTCGGATGTCTAAAATCATTAATATTTATCATTGTCGACACATCCGCCGACAAACGATGCTCCGACATTGACAAATTATAATGACATCCATCTTTTCGCGTTATTCGCTAGTTTCATATTCAGATCGCACCAATCTCCAAGCACTTTGATACGAAATTCTATTACATAAATTAGGTTCTAGACGTATATACTAATAGTTACAACGACACAAAAAGTTTTTTAAGGAAATATTGAAATGATTTGCCTACATTTTACAACTTGTGGAGAATATAGACCACATCGCACCTAGAATGCTACCATACTGAATTTTGTTGCTACTCACACATTGTGAGAGGAGATCAGAGCCCAGCACAATACAATACAATACAATTAATAATAACAATAACAATTAACAATAACAATTAACAATACAATTATTAATATAATACAATTTTTTTGTCTATTTGAAAGGACTGTATAAATTGAAGTTTTGTTTTCAATTTTGTACCTGTGAAATCCACTGATTAAAAAGGAATATCTAAGTAATTCAGCATAAATTACGTTAAATTCAAATTCACTTACTGCTTTGTTAAATTCAAATTGGCAAAACTGAGTCTCGTTATGTATTGTATTGTTGTTCAAAGATCGAATACACCTGAATGCATCTGATTCATATTTTATTCAAACATAATCCCTCGTTATAATTTATTTTAAGTAAGTTAATAAACGACTTTTTATTTTTATCCTAATACAAAAAAGGCATGGATATTTACGTTATGTACGTATATAAACAACCGGCGTGTAAACTCAGTCTCGATTAACTCTGACCTGGATAAGGTTGTAGACCAACTCAGCGTCCAGGGCAATCTGTTTTAAAGCCCGTATAATAGACCGATCGTTTTGAGATGCTGAAATATATCAAATCGTATGTAAAAATGACAGATCTCAGACGCGGTCTTGAACCGAGATCGGTTTATTGATACGGGCCTCTCGGCCTATCTGTTGTACGGTTACTGTCATGTGAGCTGGCTTCTTCTAGTGGATGTCATTGTTTCCTGTTTCTGGAACCCTGCCGCCTAATAATGATTTGTCTCACTAATTTATAGTAGTAAAATTATGTCGGTAGGCAATTATTTCCAAAGTAAGAGCGATATGGATACAACATAATACCCCCTCCTAACTACAAATTATATAAACGCTATGTACAGACCGAAATGAAAAAAATGTATTGTAAAACCTCCTTTGTCTTATTTCAAGTATTACCTTAAACAGTACTTATAACTTACGAATTGTTGTTATCAGTTTAATAAAATTAAATAATTTTCTTATAATTATCTTTTTTACAAATTTATTGCCATTAAAAAACGTAAGTTATGAGTGCTGTAACTTGTAAAGGCCCGTCGCAAAGGCACGTAACTTAAGGAAATAAATAAAATTGTCTATTGTACAGAATAAATAAAACTATCTCACTGTCAATAAAATGGTAATTAAATAATCTATCGTTTTATTTCAACTGTCTTTAGTCTGTCAGTAGTAAATTTCAATTAACTACATATAAATATGAAGAGACTCTTACTCATCCTTACTAATCGATGATAAACAATAGAGCCTCGGACGTATATTATAGAAACGTGTATCTCATATAAACGAGTAGATTAATCTATGATGTAATATTTACATTAAGAGATAGAGACAGATTACAGCAACCTGTTTTGGCATACATATTTTATGTGACAAACAATAACAAAATGCTGAAAATGGACGTTTCATTATACTCGTAATACTTATTTATTTTCCTTGAGGCTACTCCCCTGCCAGAAAAAATATCGTGTTCAAAGCTAAACAGATTTCAAATTGCCCTCATTGACGTATCAAAACTATTACTTTGCCTAACACTGCCCAACTAAGTAGTTGGGTATTGGAAAGTTCCAATACCCAATATTATCTTGATAACAACAGTATTCAACCTCATACATTATTGAGAAGTTTCCCATACATTTGTAAATGTTCAAAGTTCAGTAATGTCCCAGAAATGGAACCAAATCACGCTCATGAGATCGCAAATATTTTCATTTCATTGCCGTAACGCATCGTAATGTAAGGATAACAATGGAACGGGTAAATAAATGTCATAAGCGGGTCGTTCTCCTCAATAGCGGTAATAATATTCCGGATGGGGACATTTTCACGACAATCCCGCGGTACGGGCAATAATCACGTCCCCTCGTTACGACGGGATCACGATTAGTCGGGTCGTGAGGATTAAGGAGTTTTGAGAGAGTAATGATTTAGGTGAACGAAAATATCTTATATTGCTTTAATAAATTAAAGTAAACGCTTCATTTTATATTTTTTATCCGTTCAAAAACTTTTTTTTCATTGGGTTTCCACAGATGACGAAATAAAATTTTATTGTTAAAATCAATCTGAAACTTCTTTACTTCCATTGTCCAATAGAAAGTTACATTTAGTCAAATCTCGTGAAAGAAATATCATGGGTAGAGTAACTCTGATACAGCTAATTCCATTCAGCAGGAACTTCCAAGTCCAGTGTCAGTCCAATTGAAGCGCTGGCTCAAATTTGCATAATACAAGTCTTTTGTCGAGCTCAGATAGATGTAGGAACGCTTAAAGCACTTCTACGAAGTTACACATATTACGTACAATGCGAATTTACAAGCCTAATATTCAGTGATAAAAGCTATGAACAGACGTGGTTTCAGCATCAGTCCCATCCACGGGATAACCAGGTTTGAATCCCGTATATTTCACGAAAGAAAAACGGTATAGCTGACATTTCTCAACAATTGGTAATAAGTGTACGAAGTCTATCATGCTTAGTTAGTCAGTACTTAGCTTCTGCGAGCATTTCCGTTAACTTTGACTTTGGTATTTAATGACAGTAATTGTAGTTGTAGCTTCTAAACTGTTGTAGCTTCTGATCTTGTGATGAATATTTGAGTTAGGAAATTGGGAAAACGAAGGACTGTTAACGGGTAAGCGTTCATCTACGTCAGTCACGTGCGCTGTACACAGTAGACAAATGCTGACTCAGTTAGTCAATGCTTACTGATCTTATCTGAGAAGCTTGGCGCACTTACAGACTTATGGACAAATGACGCAGATACAGGAGAAAATATAGCAATTGTAGCACAAACTGATAAAGTGTCTCATTTTTCTATCGCCCATTATCATTTTCCCTTCAAGATATATCCGAGAAAAACAGCCATGAGCAATATGGGCAGTTCATCGTCTATTCCCCATTGCTACTACTCATTACTACTCAAGCTAAACAAGCTGTGATAGTTTTCCTTCAAACTTCTTAATTTAAACAATTTTTGTGATTTTTTATATTACGTCCAACTCCCACCGTTTAGCTGTTAGGGAATGGGAATACTTGACTCTAACCAAAATTACCAATTTGAAGCCGAATATTTCGCAAACGGATCCTTAAATCAAAAAATGGGTCTGAGTCACCCACAACGTTTTACAATGTGTTTCACAATGTTTTTACACTATGGGGGACACGAAGAAAAAAACCATCGCACGTTATCTGAAGTGGAAGTACTCTGAATTTTTTTTGCAACATTTTATTCTACGATTTTTTAGTTTTAATAAATAATTATGTAAATCCGTGCCAAGTTACAGCTTTCTAGTAATGAGGATCTTGGCGCTAGGGAATCCTAATTACTAAAAGAGAAAAGCAAGTAATTTATTTGATTGATAGTTCTAAAGATTGGTGTTACTGATGTCTAATGTGATAGCCACTTACCATCTGGTGGATCTTCCGCACGTTTCTCAGATATTACCATAAAAATATTTTCCTTGAATCTACAGAACCAAAGAAACGGAACTACTAAACGGAAATCAGAAAAATTATACCACTTCCCCAACTCGCACAGCCACTATCTGTCTTTTACTATTTCAATATGGCGGTCTTGTCGTCGCTTGTCAGTCCAATCCCGCGGCAAACGTTTTGCATAACAAAAGTCTTTGTCGCAGTCCAATAGAACCTGAAACGTCAGCGTCTTTGGATGGTAATATCGTAATAATAGATAAATCGTTTTCCGTTCCCGTTTTGATATTAAGTACAGCTTTCGCTTTTAACTTGGTTAAATGGTTATCAGAAAGTGTATTTTTTATTAAGAGTACACTGAAATTTAAATGAACTAGGAGCATTCTCACACTCTTAAATTCTCACAGTTACATAAAATGTTAGACAAATGTTGAACATTTGGGCTTGGTATCAGGTTTAGTATGCCTGTCAGGACAAAAAGCGCTGCCTTTTATCAACTGGTTAAGTTACTACAGATGTTATGATGACTTAGAAAATAAGGTCTTTTAGTGTTTTCACCCGAATAACGAAAATGTTTGAACAGGATACACACTTGAAGAAAAACGCAGAAAAATTACAAAATTAAATAGGCAATATCATCTTTCGCAGTTTATTATTATGATTATGATTATTACTAGGAATTGCCTAGATATTACTGTTCCAAGTAATATGGTCGCCAAATGTACGTTTGTGTTCAAATTGTAATTATTTTAATGCAATGTTTTGTACAGTAAAGTTAACACAATTGAAACACGCACAAGTGAAGATACTCGATTCAAGTTACTATGTTCTCATACTTTGGTTACAACCAAATGATGGGACCAGCCATACTTGGCTTCTAATTTTCTCAATAAATTTAATAACTACGGCCGCCCTTAGGTAAGATGTTTAACGAGTTCTCAAACTCAAGTTATTAAGGCTACTTTACAGATTACAATAAGCACTTAACACCGCGTAGACTGACTGTCCTTGAAAACGTTTATTGACCCCTTGAAGGTCCTACCGAATGAGGTGTCACGGGTGAAATAGGTGCCTCGTAAATCATTTTAAGTTATTGATTCTTTGTAATAAATAAGCGCTCTGACACTAGAATACCCTGTATTACGGAGGCTAAAGGCATACACAAATGGAATATAAAAGTGTGCCTGGGACCTCTGTTCAAATCAGAACTCTTCACCAGGTAAGGTGCCCTAGGGACTGTACATCAAGGTCGCCTTTTTTCATCGATAGCCTTTTGTTTTTACCGGTCTCATAAACGAAAAATATTGTAAAGGTTACTTGAGCTATTGAAATTGCTGAGTTCCCGGGTTATACTAGGCAATTTTGAAGTCACGGCCACATCAAGCAATTTCTATATTGCCCTATGTTGCTCCATTGTGGCTCCAGTATGAATTGTGCGATATGGAGCAACTAAATAAACTAGGCAATATAATGTTCTATACGACAATTCAATGGAGCAACAACTGGCGATGAACTTCTTGCGGTGCCAACTTGCTGTGCGTTTATTATTTTATTATAAAATCTAAAAGAAAAAACGAAGAGAAATAGACTTTGGATTTTAGCGTACTTAACATGAAGGTTACAATCTTAATTACGATATCAATTAGATTGATTGATTTCTTATTTAAAAACTTTACTAGAATGTCCCGAAGCGATGATGTCCAATATGAGAGATCCAAATCATCATCCATCTTAGTCTGAATTATGGAAAAACTGAATTTTTTCCTAGGAGGGACGTGTATACTGGTGTATATTATATATATGAGACAGACACAAAAATTGCTTTGAATTTTCCAAACGGTTGGATATACAGGCGATCAATTGCCTGCGATATAAACAATACGTATAATATTATATGGAGCAATTAGAGGAATAGTTGCCGAAATAATTGCCGCAATTTTATACATTATACAAAATAATTCTATACATAGAAGTACAAAATCTCATATACTTAGTATATTGTTTCTACATAAAGGACACTGACATTCGAATATACGTCGCGTCGGTTTGTATAATAATAATAATAATAATAATCTTTTATTTCGGATCGAGTCCATAGTTGTTAGTAACGGTAGTAGTAGTAGTATAATTTAATATGCATGGAATTGTACGTTCTTGTATGTTGACATGTTGTGATAAGACCGAGAGCAAGGAATACATTGGTTGGGAAATAAAAAGGGAATAAAATACGAATTTCGTCGACCAATTTGTCTTGTAACGTTTGATTTAGCTTGCTAGGAATGGGGGACCCAAATTGTGTATAATTTTCAAGATTCTTTGTCTATTTTGATTCCATACCAATATGTAGTCTAGAAAGTAGAAGCAGTTGTATCGTGTAATAAATTCAGTATGAGAATCATATTCAGATTGGTTATTACTTAATACTATATAATAACTTAACCTAATACTAACTAATACCTAATATTAACTTAATACTAATAATAATTTTTCAAAAATTTAATTCTTTGGTTGCCTAAAAAAAATACTTACCTACTACAAGCTATCGACATAGCACTACTTAGTTAAATACTGAATATGATAGGTTACACATAAATGGGTGTTAGCACACTGAGGCCTATTGGGGAAACCACGTTAAAAAAACGCGTCAAGTACGAGTACATTACCTGACAAGTGGCGTGGAAACGTGTGCATAGTAGATATAATGAAACTTAGTAAATTTTAGAACAGCTTTTTCTCAAAAATAGTGAATCTTAGTGGAAAAAGTGTAAGAACAATTTTTGTCTCAACTATTATTATCATAAAACTAACCGTTTCGGTGAAAAAAAAAACAAAAAGAAACCATTTTCGCGAACTTTGAACTTGTATAAATTTTTTGCACACATGGGATCGATGGGGATTTCACAATTTCATTATAATGGTATCCTTAACGTTCATGTCAATCAGCTTCTTGGAAATCTATGCAATTTTTCGAGCTAATTTGACTGGACTACAAAGCTGGACCAGCGCAGTGTTTAAAGAACAATTCTGGTCCAATCATAAAAATAATGCGTGATATTGAGTGCTTCTTACGTCTCCTAACTAACCGTATTATTTAAAAACTCTGAACTATCAGGAGTGAAGCTTTTTTTCCTTTTGTGGTAAATGATAGCACGCTAAATTTTAGCGTAATTTTTGGGACTTCCAGTATCATCATTGTAGACTTAGCCTAACCATACAAGACAAAGTTTCTCATAGGCACATCGAGACTCCACAGCGGATTCTACGAGTATCATCGCAGCGTAACATATTTCATACGTAGGTCTACAACGATTTTCAATAGCTCAGCGAAATGTCATTTTGTCGAAGAATTTTCTCGACTTCATACTAAAATTAAATTTCAGCTTGCTTCCTTCTATCTACTTTTAGTTCCCAATATCGATTCTTTCTACTAGCTTTGCTTCACGGTTTAAATAAACATAAGAAATTTTCTGTTCAATTGTTAAACAAATATTATACTACAACTAGCCGTTGCCCGCAGCTTCGCACGCGGAAATTATGCTTATTAAGAAATTATATTTGTACCTCTCACAGAAGAAAATTTCATAACAGGTTAATTTATATTGAATTTAGGACTTTATAAAGTAAAACCTACGATACAATTACAAATAATTCCTCCGGCTGCGGGTTTTGAAAAATAAACAATATTCACATTAATTTGTTTATTTCTCTTTCATGAAAAATTTGAAGCAAATTGTTGATATTTTAAAAATAATCCATACAAAGTTTCATCTTGTTTCCAGGTAAACCTTTTAATGTTTCTGGATGAAAAGTTTTCTAAAATATGACCAAAAGTATAAGAAACAACTTAACTAATTTCCGTCAAAATCAGTTCAAGGGTTTTGATGTGATGCCCGGACAGACAAACAGACAGACAGACAAACAATAATTTTAATAACAAATTTTTGGTGCTCTAACATGTTATTGAAGTGTTATTTATTGGTTAAAAATTTCAATATTAATCCCTCTCCCTCTTCCACTCATAGTCCCTCTCTCTCCTCCAGTTTCCTGTCTCTCTCCCTCTCCAGCTCCCTTTTCCGCTGCCTGTCCCGTTCCCGGTCCCTCTTCCGCTCCCTTTCCCTCTCCCTCTCCCACACCTGGTCTCTCGCCCGCTTCCTGTTCCACTCCCTCTCCCTCTCCAGCTCTCTATCCCTCTCCCTCTCCTGTTGCCTGTCCCGTTCCCGGTCCATCTCTCGCTCCCGGTCCCTCAGCCCCTTCCCGTTTCCTATCCCTCTCCCTCTCCCGCTTCCTGTTCCCCTCCCGCTCCCTGTCCCTCTCGCACTCCCGGTCCCTCTCCCGCTTGTCCCTCTCCCTCTCCCGGGCTTGGTCTCTTTTCTGCTTCCTTTCCCTCTTCCCTCCCACTCCAAAATTAATATATAGATTTTCATGTTGTTAACTTCAAAAATAACGTGCGTACTGAGTTCCATCCTCTAAATTAACCCTTTAAGGGATGATTTTCCAAAAAAATGTGTTAAAAAGTTAACTTTTGTTTATTAATATAAACTTACATAAAAAATTCATATTTATACCTCGAAAACTGGTAAGCTTGATTTGTATGTAGTTGACTACCAACCCCTATTTTTTGGGGATGAATTTCGAGAAAACCGTGATACAGTTATTTTTTGTGTCTAACTATAGGCTTAAATACAAATTTTCACCCTTCTTACTTCAAAACTGACGAAGTTCCCATACTAACTTGCGCTGCCTTAATTAACTCGTTAAGGGATGACTTTCCAAAAAACGTAATACTTCAAAATTTTGTTTCTATTTTTGAGCTAATATGTAAATTTTCATGTTTTTAATTTCAAAAATGACGAAGTTGCGTACTGACTGTTGTCCTCTAAATTAACCCTTTAAGGGATGATTTTCCAAAAAAATGTGTTAAACTGAATTTTTGTTTATTACTATAAACTTACATAAAAAATTTCATATTTATATCTCGAAAACTGGTGAGGTTGATTTGTATGTAATTGACTACCAACCCCTATTTTTAGGGGATGAATTTCGAGAAAACCGTGATACAGTTATTTTTTGTGTCTAAATATAGGCTTAAATGCAAACTTTCACCATTCTTACTTCAAAACTGACGAAGTTCCCATACCAACTTGCGCCGCCTTAATTAACACTTTAGGGGATGATTTTCCAAAAAACGTAATACTTCAAAATTTAGTTTGTAATTTTGAGCTAATATGTAAATTTTTAATGTTTTTAACTTCAAAAATGACGAAGTTGAGTACTGACTGTTGTCCTCTAAATTAACCCTTTAAGGGATGATTTTCCAAAAACATGTGTTAAACTTAATTTTTGTTTATTACTATAAACTTATATAAAAAATTTCATATTTATACCTCGAAAACTGGTGAGGTTGATTTATATGTAATTGACTATCTACCCCTATTTTTAGGGGATGAATTTCGAGAAAACCGTGATGCAGTTATTTTTTGGGTCTAAATATAGGCTTAAATACAAATTTTCACCCTTCTTACTTCAAAACTGACGAAGTTCCCATACCAACTTGCGCCGCCTTAATTAATACTTTAGGGGATGATTTTCCAAAAAAACGTAATACTTCAAAATTTAGTTTCTAATTTTGAGCTAATATGTAAATTTTTATGTTTTTAACTTCAAAAATGACGAAGTTGAGTACTGACTGTTGTCCTCTAAATTAACCCTTTAAGGGATGATTTTCCAAATAAATGTGCTAAACTTAATTTTTGTTTATTACTATAAACTTACATAAAAAAATTCATACTTATAACTCTAAAACTGACGAAGTTGGTTTGTATGAAAATGACTTCGAACCCCTATTTTTGCTAGTTAGGGGATGAATTTCCAAAAATCCGTTCTTAGCTGACGTCTCCTTAGCATAATCTATCTTCCTGCCAAATTTCATCATAATCGGTTCGGTAGTTTCTGAGATTTTTTGTTTAATCAGTGGTGTGTCTCTTTTCAATTTTATATATATAGATTAGTTTGACCCTGTTCTGAGAATCAGAGACACGAACGAAGGTCATATTCTATCTAAGATAGAATTTTTTAAGATATAACAAGGCTTTTTTCATGCTCACTTCTAAGATAAAGCACACCAATTTTCTCTGCGATTCGATGAAGTGTTTATTCCACCCGAGTTCAATTTATTCACATCACTGAGTACTATTTTTTTCTTCTGTAATATGTATAGAGTACACTACTTAATTCGGTATTTTATTTGGTAACGACTTGTATAGCATAATAACATTATATTTCAGCTTTAATAATACAGCTTTTAAACGGTAATTTTTTTTGAGTATACATGCCACGTAGTCTGACGAACCTCAATGGGAGCATTCAGCCATTCTGAACGGTAAAATGAAACGTGCAAAACGGACCGTGGAGGTCCGCTTCGAATGGTTTTACTGGCGTGATAACTGGAACTGTTTCGAGTGTTGTTTGTTTCTAGGAATTTTTATTTTTCTGAATTTTATACCACTTTTGTTTAGATATATAAATCTACTAGGAAATCGCCCTAGCTTCGCTTTGGGAAAAATAGTAAAAAAGATATAATATAGCCTATGTCACCCGGGGATAGTGTAGCTTCCTAACAGTGAAAGAATTTTTCAAATCGGTTCGGTAGTTTCGGAGCCTATTCAATGCAAACAATCAAATCTTTCCTCTTTATAATATTAGTATAGATAAGTAACTACTCGATATCGGTGTATGACAAAACAAAGATTTGATAAAAACTTTTGTTGGAGGTATTAACGCAATACGTGAAGTATAGTAACGATGTTTAGAATTTTTTACTTTATTCATGCGTTGGTTTTGTCTGCAAAGTCTGAACTGATTTGAATGAAATTTTATATAAAGAATTTCAGTCGGTATATGTAGGTATGTAAATTATGTTAATGTTAGAATCACGTCAAAAGATTTGTTTTTGTGTCATAGATTGTTCATCATGTTCTATAATCTCACGATGATCGATGATGGTAAAATAAAGTATAATAAATACAACGAATTTATTGTAACTCCACGTGATAAGAAAAGGAACAAATACTGTCAGTACAGTTAAATCTTTATCACAATATTTGTAGGTACCTATATTGAATGTAAAGTTTTAGTGAATGTAATATTTCATTTTCGGCTTCGATCATGGAAGTAACATAACTATATTGTAAGATATTTAATTTATACGATTTTGAACTTTAACGACATATAACTGCGTATTAAACTAGTGTTAAACTGTTTTTATTCGTGACATAATAACATTACTAATAGCGTTCAACACTGAAGTGTCTTTTTTCAGAAAACCCGTTTATCATTTATTTTTATCTCCTACCTTATTCAGTTTGGTAAATGTAATGTCAGGTCTGTTGGACCTACATACGGACCTATAGTAGGTGTCCTTGCTCATTAGCAGTATCGCCGGACGTTGCGGTGTGAGTTACGGCCTCCGGTGGGAGCGGTGCGAGCGGTGTGAGAGCCATCCGTTGTGTCCGCCGCATACCGTATGTTTAATGTAATATTGGAACGAAGTTCCTTATCGGGCGTTTTGAAAGGGGGCTAGACGGAAAATTACGACACTTTTTGATTCTTACGAATGACGACACTTTTTTTGAAGTGATTCAGAGCGTTTTACAGAGATGGCGCTGTACAACAAAACAATTAAATCGAAAGGAACTTCGTTCCATCCGGGTGTCCCTTGACACCTCCCATGTTTTTTATTTAATAAAAGATGACATATTCAAATGTAGCAATACAATAGTAATCGGGTTAAATTTATTATAAAGACTGAGAACTGCGTCTTTCTTTTTAATGTTGTGACATTGACTGTTTCAAACCACTTTGCTCCAGAGATGGCGCTGATAATTATTATACTGAGGTGTCGGTTACAGGTCGCGAGCTCAATGGTTTTTTCCCGTCTCAAAAATGCCCAACGCGCCTGAAGAAGTTTTCATTTCAAAAATGACAAAAAAAATATGGAACTCTATCTCGTCACTTAATACAAAACTAAACAAAAATAAATAAAATCGGTCGAAAAACAAACGATATAACTGTTTTTTTGTTGACGTGATAACGTCTATTAAAACGAACGCCGGGTGCACGCACGAAAAAGCATGACTCACCTGTCGCATTCCGCGAGCGAGCGAACAACGGAGAAAGCGCCATCTATGAACAAAACTATATACACAATTAAGTCAGAAAGGAACTTGCTGAAAAAATAGTTAAGTTCAGGAGTTCTAGATGGCGTTGTAGTATAAAGATAAAAGTTTCTAATTGTAAGTTAATTATCAGAGATAATATTATATTCAAGCACTACTTCATCAATGTTTTGTTATGACGTTGTCACGTAACGTGTCCGTAACAACCATTTTTATATATCTATCCTACTATTATTACTTTATATTATAAAATTAATAGTTTGTGAGTAAGTATGGAAGTTCGTTACTTTTTCACTCAAAAACTACTGAACGGATTTTCATGAAATGTAGCAAACTGATAGTTACATCTTGATCTGGAGTAAGATATAGGGTACTTTAAAAAGAGTACAGTTCAGTTAGGAGACATTTTTAATGGCCAAAAAATAGTATTAATTGTGTATTACTCAATCACCAGCAGAGAGCCAGTACAATAAATCTTATTGCAGTCTGTTCACCGGAGCGAGAGTGATATTTATCAAAGACAGATACGTAAATTCCCTGAAAAACTTTGCCATGCGCTTTCGCAAATTGGAAATCTATGGAAATTCCCATTTACATATCTCGCGATAAATTTGCCCAGATTTTTTTCTCACCAGTCGCTATTAATTAAATCGTCATTTGTTTGACGTGTTTTTGGAAATGTTATCAAATAAAATCTTGTCAAATTGGACGAATTGAGTGGAGTAAAATTCAGTAGGTAGATACCCCCCCTTAGTATAATTTCCGCGGTATTTGGTGGTAAAGTAATGTGTCTCCTATTTAGCTACTCCTATCCTGTCTCCTATCTAAATAGACCGTGAAATGTATCATACCTGTCGGAGATTATATTGGATCATATCGGATTGATCATATCGGGGTGGAACGTCAAGCCGGAACAAGCTTGGGTATGTTCGGACTTTGAAGATGGCAGCACTATCAAATTGTAAACTGCCATTTTGAGTACACGCGGTAGCGGGATAACCGAGGAGAGAAATGTGAAAGTTTGTGGGAATGAATGGATGTTAGTTACTAAAGTTTGTTAATATATAATATCTGCAATATAGAGCCTGATAAGAGCTTCCTTATCCCATATAACGCGAGCAGAGCGCTAGTTCAAAATTAATAATTTTAAAATCGATAAAACCTGCAAATTACAAACTCAAATGATCTATCTCTACTTTAATCGCGCTGTAAAAGATCTCTTTTACTTTTCGAGAGGCTGACATCCACAGTTGATATCATTATCTCCAGATCGGCTCACCCAACATAGTTAAGAAGATTATAGAAAACTCTTGAACCCGGATTTAACTTGATATCGCTTTTTTCTTGCTTTCCTTTGAATTGAAGGTTTTAAAACTGTGATTTAAATTAAGATTTAAATGTTTTTGATGTTTGCAATGCTTCTTCAGCTTCAGGGACTACAGATACAGTCTCATTAGGACCGTTATAATTGTTGTTGTTTAGCCATCCATAATCGATTTCGAAACCAGACGACAACTTGAAAATCCAATTGAATCCCCTAGGCTATCACAGAAAAATCAGAGCACACCCAAAAATACCAGTTCACAAATAAGAATATAATAATATTATGTACTCGAAGAACGACATACCGATAACACGTGTTTTTATTTCCTAGCGGCAGGCGAGAATGAAAATTAATATTGTATTCCTTCTGAACGAGCGCGCCATATTTCGCGAAAGTTTATGAATGTTCACGACGGTGCCGATAACAAGAACTCTTCCGGACGAAAAAGACCTTATTGTAAACAGAATAAAGGCGCGGAAATTGCTTCCCCGAAATTTATGTTTAACAGCAATGAATCAAATCAAATTTAAATGAAATATTAAATTCATACGTTACCGAGGTAAAGTGAATTTTGGGAATGGACGAATGAATTGTAATTATAATTTATTCCTTTCTAGATATTTTTGACCTTTGTGGAGTTTTGGGAAACTAAGCAACGTTTCGTGACTTGGAAGTTACGGACTTCGCCATTGCTGTCTTTGTACCTATTTACTTCATACTTCCAGCACGGAAGGTATATTATCTTTTAATTTTAAATTATGCAAAAATTTCTACTAAAAAAATATTTTTTTCAAAAATAATTTTGCAAAAAAAATTTATAATTGTTTTTTAATTTTTTACCTTCAGATGTTTATTGATATTGCTGTTGTTAAGAGATAATGTCATTAAAATCAGTATTTGAATGCAGTTGGCATTGATTTTTTTCAACTATTACAATTACTCTTACATTTAAGTTTCAAGCAAGCTTCAAAATAATCTGCCTGGCGTGAAGCCTACAGATATTGGAATCATAGTTTGATGGATTAGTTGTCAGAGAACTTCAGAAAAGGGACCGAGTGATCAACATCCCGCACTGACAGAAGAGGTTAGCTGCTGATACATCAACTATCAAATTCTGTGGTTCGAAACTGTTCAAAACAAACGAACTAGGTACAAGATACATAAAAGATAAAACACAAGCTTCAAGCCAAATTGGTAGCTGACCGATTGAGTGCAGTAACGAGTTGAATTATTAACAGACTTCAAAAAAAGGTTCTCAATGCGACTGTATTTTTTATGTGTTTAACCTCATAAATTTTTACTGGGTGTACCGATTTTGATGATTCTTTTTATATTCAAAAGCTGGTACTTTTCTTGTGGTCCTATTTAAATTTGAGATCGTCTCGTTATGAATATGTTTGTCAAAGTATTCATAATTACGAAGAGACATTCGTGCAGTGATCAGCTAATGGATTAAAACCGTGCATAGAGCCTCCGTACCGTCGTGCTTTGGTAAATCATAGTCCTAGTTCGAGAGATTTTAATCTAATGTAAACGCTAGTTCGACTGATAACTTTGACTTTGAAAGAAAACATTGATTTTATTAGTTCTTTCCATCTAATGCAGCCTTTATGAGTCCCTTGCTGTAAATAAGTAGGCCTCTCCTAATTTGCGTTACTCTGATCGGCCTGAGCCTTCTGAATCAGGGTTCTATAGTAATAATATAGATTACGATCTTTACAGTTTCTTTCTCACGCCGATAAAATGGTAGAATTTTTTTTTAAATATTCATATAAAGTATTACTCTGGTACCACGTTCGTACTCTTTCTAAATCTTCCACGATTCCAAAAGTTTTGGACCTTTTAAAACTTCCTTCCTCTCCTCTAAAAGGTTTTAAACTTTTCTTTAATATTTAATGTTTACCAAGTATGTGGTAAATTTTACTATAGTCAGTTATTTTTTACTCCGATATTTCGATGCAGGTGCATGGATCGCGGTCACAGATGAAAAGTTCATCAGTAAAATGTGTTCAATCCATGATGAGTTCATTGTCAGAATCATGTAACCCTAGGACATTGAGGTTTATAGGACCTCCTGGAGGTCAAGCATCACTCAGAGCTCATTGGAATGCGACAGCTGTTCCGGATGATTCGAAGGGCTGGAGAATTACGTAGTTGCCTTCTCGTAACGACTTCCGAACGATCTGCCATGGATGTGAGGATTACCATACATATCTCGTGGCTAGGGTTATCAAACTGGACTCGGTTATATTTGTTAGTAAAAACAGAAGGTCGTTTCACAAGTTAAAATGTGCATTTATAAAACAATAATTTTCACTCCGAAATACGATAATAATAATTTTGCTATGGAATTTGCGTGGGGATTGATTTGATTTTAGAAGTAATATCAGTGCGCTCTAATGAATTGAGTTGCAATATTAAAATTTTAACATGATTGGTTTGTTCACTAATAGCTTTTATTTTATAGGTAGAACCTACAGACAAAAAAAACAATTTTAAAGTAGAAATGATGCCTGTTATTTTTGTAAATATGCAAGGTTTAATAATTAGTAGTATTTGATACATTTTGACGACCCGTCTGGCGCAATGGTTGCCATGCCGGATCGCCGCACCAAGGGTCCTGGGTTCGATGCCCAGCGAGGCGGAAATTTGAATGATGAGTTTGAATTTCTGTTCTCGGTCTGGGTGTAAATGTTCTTGTCTTGTGTGTTGTCCATGGCACGCTCGACACAGGGAATCCTAGTGTGGGGCTATGAGTGTGAAGCGTTATTTATTTATTTTAATTTTATTTCATTTCATTTCTTATAATTGAAATTATGTTTAAAGAATAATAATTAAGTTCTTTTATATTTTACAGTTAGTACTGTGTAGTGGACTGTATTAAAGCCTAACCAAAACATTTTCTGTTAGTACAATTTTGTACGACCTTCACCAAAGCACACAAATAAATGGGACAAAGAGATAAGAGAGGAAAATCATATTCGTTTCCTTTCTGCGATATCACGAGTATTCTCGGGCGCCCTCGAGTGCGTATTGTGTGGTTGAAGTTAGACAATGTGATGGTTGCGTAGTCTGTATATTATACATTATGCATGTAGTACTGGTATATGTAATTTTAAATCGTTGTATGTAACTTTTTAAAGATCATGTGCTAAGCTGTCTGTGGCTGTAAGCGAGTGCCCACGAGCGCTTTGTATTACTTACCTCTCTCATATTAGAAATTAAAATGCGAGTATTATTGACCCTGCTGAAACACAGAGGAGGACAATGGGTCCTACACTCAACTCAATAATAATCTTGATCTATCGAACATGAACAATGCACACTCAAACCTCAAAAGGTTGGCAAATTGATACCCCGCTAGACATAAGAAGTATATTTTATTATTTGATTTTATGTACGATATTTATTCGCCGTGACGTCTCGAGCATATTCGATAATGTTGCACATCATTGATACACTTTTAATATGATATTGAGCTAATACCATATTCGAGCCGTAAACTCGCGGTAACTTGGGGCGCGGGAAAAATAAAATTTATCGCAGCTCTGAGAAATTTTCTAGTTTTATTACATTGATCCGTACGGACCGTAAAATAAACGAATTTGTTAAGGGGAAGCGTGTAACTGTCATTTTGCTTTACTGGCCATACATTTTGATGATGTTTGTCCAAACCAATTAATAAAAACCTTGTATCAAATAGTTATCTATAAAAATTTTCCTTTGATTCAACATCGAATATTATCTAGATTAAAACAACCATGATCATTGGAAATGTTAACGTTTAAAAAATTTTGCTTTCATTAAATTTTGATAGCTTACTCGTAAAAAAGTACTACAAAATTTTATACCATACCTTTATAATTGCTCCTATTGCATAACATGTCTTAGCAATAAGATTGTGTTTTATGCGCGTATCTTGTATGTATATGTGTATGTATGTAATATTATTTATTAAATCTTCCAAACCACTAAACGGATTTAGGTATATAATTAGGATATCTTTAGATTCGTCTTGATAATCCGACTGTTCTTAGATAAGTGAAATTAAGAAACTAATAACTATGGTGGCTGTGTGATGGCATTCTTAGAAGTATAAAAAAATAAATCGAATAACGCAATATGGGTATCGAATTAAAGTGCTCACCATAAGGATTTCAATAAGGTATATCATGATAGCTTTTTTGATAGCAGACGAATTTTTTTAATTTATAAATTTTTACTAGTATAACACTATGTACACGCAAACTGGTTTTATCTTAATTATCAGTTAATCAAATACCCACATGTTCAGTTAAGTTAAAAGGATCGAGTTCCCACGTCAAAGGAACCGATGCGAGCGGCGGTTAGTTCGTGAGAGTTAGCCGCAAACAGCTAGAGCGACACTTAAACCACTTTGAAGTTCATTTTTGTTATGAACAGCGAGTCACATGGCAGAGTTTGATCGGATAATTAGTTCTGAACATCGAGTGATTCTAAAACGAAATTGGAGAATTTAAAGTTTTGAGCCCCGGAATTTAATGTTGCTTACGGTATTTACGAGTTACGAGTATACAGCACCTATAGCTAAAGAATTGAGTGTTTTGTAAAGTGTTGATGAATAAAAGGAAATGATACGTCAGTATTAATACAAAATAATACGCATTTTATACGTTTACGTATTAACATCACTTATTATGTTACTTAAAACCCATCGGCCATCATCCCGGACACTGAATACTTTAAATGCAATGGGTACTCACACTTCGTATTTTTCTTTTGCCAATTTTACCCCATCATAGTACGTTGTTAGTAGTATGGCGCGTGAGTGAATGATAATGATTTGAGTTTCTATTCTCGATCTGGGTGTGTTTGTTCTCCCCTTTGTGTGTTGTCCTTGGCACACACGTACATAGGTAATCTTAGCGGCTATAAGAGTGCAGTTATTTTAGATAATATAGTCTTAATCAAGAGAAGACGACTACTACCCTTACCAATTTATTATCACCTATCATTCTTAATATAAGTTTTATGAAGGTATTTTAAAAACCTTCCGAGCATTTATCTCTAGATGTGACGTCATAGAATCCCCTTTAGTGGGAAACATGATAAAACAGCTGCACTCGAGGCACAGTTGTCAACAGAAAGGCGCCGCTGGGAGTTTTATTTCGACAATTGCTACTTGATATGAAAGAAATAGTCGTGAGTGGATTGAAAAATATTTTCCTCTCAATAATATTTTCACCATCAGATGCAATGAAATGAAGCTATAGAAGCTGACTGAATGGGAAACGGGTGAACTATTTAATTCAAGGGATATATGAAGCAAAGGCGTTAAAATAGTTTTCATTTGTGAATGGAGCTGAAATTTGCTGTTTTCTTACGTCAACCAAGAAAACAGCAAATGAGATGACAATATAATTAGTGGTCATTATCTTCCATTGGTACTTGTAACTTATTTTCAAGTAAATAGTAGATTTGGGCAGACACAGCAACGATTGTAATGAATGACTGAATCCGTCTTTTAATCTGCAAACCTTAATAAAACGACATATTTATCAGTCAAACATGGCCTTAACATGTTATCAATAGGGATGACAGTCATTGGCAATTGCAGAAGTTCTCTCGACGTTGTCGTCCCGCGAGTTATCGTACTGCGGCGGACCTGTTTTTGCTGTGGGCATTGATCTGAAATCTCATTGGATTAATTATTAGAGTTCACTAACATTGAACCGATTAATTAGAAAGTTCCAATATAAAAACTCTTCGTTAAATGGCTTTAAAAATCCATTATCTCCATTTAGTTAGATTCCAAGAAATATTCATGCAAAAGTTATATAAGTCATTGTAGTTGAATTAGATGGCCATTTTTAGAAAATTTAATGTAAGAGTTTTTAGGGTATGAGGCAAAATATCAGGTAGAATGGATTGGGGAGGTAGAAGAGATTAGGATTTATTAGAAGCAGTACCCCTCCCCTAGGAGTGGGAGTGTAATTTAATTTTAAGCAAAGAATAAAATACATTATTGTTCGGAACAGGTAAGCAATCGTGTGTAAAAATAAGCTAGCAGGCAACTCGCGGTGTTCTGGTTTTTAATTTGGAACAAATGAGAGTCGAATCGAGAAAAACAGAAGCTAGAAAAAGCTGTTGAAAGGAAAAATTGTACGGAAAGAAAGGTTCCGTTTGGTGGCTTTACAAGTAATCGTTGTGGAAAACACTAATATTTACCTGAGTGATAACAGTAGACTCGACTGCTGACTGACAACGGTGATGCCTACCGCTTACTGTGTGCGTTGAATCTCCGTCTGTGTCCGTTGACGTCTCCTTTTACCTCTTAATTGAATATTCCCTTTTGTGACCCCAAATCCCTAGACTGTATAGAGTGACGAGTGATTCCTTCAGCATACGTATTATAACTGGAGCGCCCAGGTAAGTCGCAAGTCTTTCATTCAGGTATTTACATACATGCCGTTTATGTGCCCGTTATAGCGTTTGTGTTGTGTGGCCCACGAATCCCCTTTGTACAATACATGAATACATAATATATTGTATTATTATTACAAAAATAAAATTCGCATACACTAATATTATTATGTTTGGTTCGTTGAATTATATTTATGGTTGGAACTAACAGTCATTTATAATTTGTTGCAGTGCTTAACAAAATAAATAATTTCTTTCTTTCTTTCTAAAATAGACCATTATACAGTACTATTAATGTTTCTTTCATTTTCTTCTATTTTTAGCTGGCAAGGCATCAGTGATTCTTTTGCTATAACTGATGCCCATGGACGACTGCAGCTACTTACCATCAGGTAGTCAGCTCGTTTGTCGACTATTTCCATTAAAAAAAATTCATGTATTTAGATTTTTAGTTTTTCAGAAGTAAAATTTTAATTACCCATTTATAATGTACATATCGGTATCATCTAGTACCTAGTGTACTTGGTATAAAAATAAACGTAGAAAGCAATTATTTTAATAGTAAAGACTAGGAAAATGTTTTAGAGCGCAACTGGAAACACCTTTTAATAGGTCAACCTCGCACAGCATAGAAATACACTGAAGCAGAATTCATCACTTTATTTTATGCTACTGACATACTGAATACAATAGTTGTGCTGCAGTTCCGATTATTTATTATAGAGTACTTAATTACATTCGACCTAAATCCGAAAGAAATAAGCAGGATTATTTAAATTGACATTTTCTTTTTTATTTATGGTCTGATATAAGTGAAACAAGCATTAAGTGCAAGCCCAAGCTTTTCTCAAGACATCAGTGAAAACCACATCTAAATTGCTTAAGCCGTTTCTGAGGCTAGCAAGACTAATATAAAAACTAAAATGCAGGCTAAGTTTGTTATTGTTATTTGTGTAGGGTCCAAAACTATTTATTTATTTATATCTGATAACTATGCGAGCATCAAGCGAAAAGCACGGAAGAGATTTGGAGATACAACATACCAAACCTATTTGTGAAGTCTCCCTTCTAATGTAAATTCCATTAGTGGCAGTCATCTATCGTCGGTGGCATGCTCTTTCCTCGGTGGGAACCTAAATAATTCCATTTACTTCCCAAATTTAAATATCCTGCTCACTAAGGAGCCGTTAGTAAAATCCCAGTGCGATAATAACAGAACATGTTTAGCCAGGAAATGAAGAGTTATGCAACAGAGAACTAAACATAAATACCTTTTGCCATGAATCTGCAGCTTGCACGTCGCTCGTATGAACGTGTGCTTTGTTATATGTAAAACGGGGAATAGTGTTTGGAGAATAATTTTAGCTCGCCGTTATCTAATTTACATGCAACACATTTACAATATCTCATAATTCGTTTAAGTAAATGTCCATGCTGACGAGATGTGTGCATAGACACCAGGTCTATGCACAGCGTTCTTTCCAGTATCTCTCTTTAGTATATTGTATCCTATGAATATTGAAGAAAGTTATTGTTGAAAGTTTGTGAGGATGTTCTTTTACTCTTATAAAAACATTTGAACGGATTTTCATGAAATTTGGCTGGTCGTTGAAGGTAGCAGCTATTGGAACACAAAAGTATGAAAAAATTTCACTAGCCAGTCAGTATTTAGCGACCATTAGTTCACAGTAAGTAGAGGAAGCAGTGATAGCCTAGTGGTTAGAACGTTGGTCTCCCGAACGCGGGGGCCCGGGTTCAAATCCTGGCACGCACCTCTAAATTTCAAATATTATGTGCGTATTACAAGTTAATTATCACTTGCTTCGGTGAAGGAAAACATCGTGAGGAAACCTGCACACCTGAGAGTTCTCCATAATGTTCTCAAAGGTGTGTGAAGTCTACCAATCCGCACTTGGCCAGCGTGGTAGACTATGGCCTGTACCCCTCACATTGTGAGAGGAGACCCCGAGCCCAGCAGTGGGACAATTATGGGTTGTTGCTTTTATGCAGAGGAAGTAAAAGAGAGTCTTTAATATGGACACTATGGTGAGATCTCATATTATCATTTATCAGTAAGCACCATTTGTCAAGCACGACCTATAGAACAACGTGGTAACTAAAACCATAAATTTTCTAAAACTATAGTATCAAAGAATATCAAAACAAAAGTCTTATCAATAAAAGCGATCCACCAAAACAAACACATGATGTGTATAATTTTATTTTTTCATCAGTAATTAAGTTACCTTTTTATTATTATCATAAAAGTAGGTAAATGATAAGTCATATATTCGGTAATTTATTCACTGGAATCCCTGATTCGCGATGTGCTTTAGTTATTGGAGAAGAATCAGGAAGAAACTCATTAACAGCACAATTTTGGCCTTGATATTATGTCGTTACATTTGTCATATCCATATCGATCATTTACAATTAATAAACTGTCAGTGCCACAATATAAGTTTACAGCATTACATCACTTAATATACTATAGTATTGATAGGTACTTAACTCCTGTCGGATTAATTCCTTGTTCCATATTCGTCACTGACTTAATTAATCACCACATAACTTTTAAACTATTATTACACTATTATAATATTATGTAATAGCATAATAGCACAGCATCATAACAATAAATAACTTTAGCTCTTATTTGACTCTGTACTGACACTGAACTGAAACTAGACCATCCAATGCTTTTATACACTTACCCGTACAACAAGTCACCTGATCGATTAATTGTTGATAATCTCTATATAAAATTGACAATATTTGGAAACTAAATAAATTGTCATACTAGATAAACATAATTGTACGTAATTTTACAACAGTTTATAATTGCACCCAGACCATCAAAATACCTACCTTTTGTGACTAATCCAGCAAAGAGCAATCTGGGTCATCACTCCACTTTGAACAGAATTACACGTCAATATAATGTTATATCCAGAGAACCAGAATTAGACATATTCAGCAATAATTTCTTTAAATTCAAGACATTATTAAGAAAATTACTATAGCAGAAAAACCTTAAATTTAAATTTAACTTTAATTACATACTTTGTTTTTATTATTATTTCTATTTTACAATTTATTTTTTTCTACCTTTCATTGAGCTCTCTTACCTTTATAATACTGATAAAATATTATTTATAAAATGCAATAACTGGAAAAACCTTTAAATCTTAAGTCCTTAGTTAATTGTCTTATATACAAATAATTATAATTATAATACACAATAGCTCGACCACGATGCATGCCGTGGTAACCTATAATTAAGACTACATTAAGTTTTAAGTGTACCCATGACTTGGTTGTAATCATAATGTAATTGTCTTGTTGGTTACCCTAATAAAAATAAAATAAAATAAAATAATTCTAAAATAACTTCTATTAATATTTCAATGAATAATAAATAATTCAACATCCTGTGAGGATTATTTAAGTTATGAATTCGTTGCAATAAATAAATAAAGGTGTACGTTATTTTAACAATTCTTGTTACATTATTGAATCAGTCATCTCTTGTAAAATATTAATTTAATAAGTATATTTTATTATATAAATCTTATTTATACTTAATCTAACAAACGCAATATCAAAGGAGTCGTTTTTAGCGTTAAGAAATATCTAATTATGCTGCTGGAGATTCACATTGACCTTTATTTAATCAGTGGTATTTGCTTCACAAATGTACAGATTTCCACTCAAAAGACGTTACAATTGTTATCCAATTCACGACGAGAAAGGATAAATCTGGGACAGGACATTTTGACACGACCCGTCCCATGTTGCCTAAACAACGACAACATCTAAAAACTAACATCTTTTATGTTATCTTAGTACAAAGCTCATGTCAAAGACAGCTTTTGTCGACCGAATGCTTTTTTTATATAAATCGGTTTTGCTTTTATAGCAGTTTTTTATTAAAAAAAAATGTACAACATAAATTACTAAACGCCAAAATATTTTTATTTGTTTCACCGTCTTCAATATTTTTAAAATAAATACTGACAAATGAAATGACGAACGAATTCACTTAGAAATACAACCGAATGGACAATCTCTTGCTATTTTTGAAGTAGGTACATTATAAAATATACAAAGATCAACCTAACTAACGCCCCCACTTCGAATTACTAATGGTTACTTTAATCGCTCCTTAGTAAAGATTCACCATACAAATTCTGTACTAAGGAGCGATTTAAGAAGCTATTAGTTGGTGCGTAAGACCCGCATTTTAGTACGGGTGTCCAAAACGTGAACAAAATGTGAAATTTCTTTGTGATATGTAATAACTGTATTTTAAGTTGTAGAGCACAATGGTTGTACCTCTGAAAAGGCGTCAATAGACCTTTTCGTCTATAATGACTCTCGGTAATATCATGCCAAGTGACAAAGAGGAAACCCGAGCCAACCTGACTCTTTTCCTCTTAAATGACTCTTGAGAAAAGGAGGTCACGTCGACTTTTCTACGTCAAGCGGCTCCTTGAAGTCGTCACGTCAGGGGACAGCGAATAATGGCACGTTGTCTGCTAAGACATTTTGAAATAATTGCAACTGCAAACACCTTAGAACATCTTTCACTGATTTCTGATAAAATATACTTGCGAGTCCAACACAGAATAATTAACGGTTACTTAGTACAGAATCACCATACAAATTCTCATAAAAACCTTTAAACTTTTACTACATTACATGATATCGGAATTGATAATTTTGTATGCCTACGCCACCGCAGTTAGTCCTTACCTATTATATACTATTATATATATTACCTATTACATTTCCAAGTGCACAACCGAACTGTGTAGGGATAGACAATAAGGTATCTTCAAACTCATGTCGTAACAAGCACTGAAGTGTTTAAAATGCCCCAATTGCTTTTTATTGTAGGACATTTTTAAAGGACGTTTTAATAGCTATTGTACTTACTTAAGTTAGTCCTTAAATATATATTAGTTGTCTTATTTCAAGTATTTCTAAAAAACATTTTTTGTAATGAGATTTCTTTACCAAAAAAATTAAATTGAAAAAAATGTTAATAAATGGAGTCCAGACAATGCACCAGAATAAGATTTTAGGTCTTAGATTTTTTTATTAAGTATCTATATATTAAATACCTTTGAATACTTTACTATCAGGTAGAGCCACCTCCCTGTCAGCATTGCACATAATGTAGAGGCGTATTAAAACCTCAGAAACACTAAACATTCCGTTTTCAGTCAAGAAAGACGAGACAAGTCAGGAAGATATATATATATATATATACACACAATTGTTAGGCAAGGGATATTATAGTGTAGACGAGTATTTAAATGACAAAGACGCATGGAAATGACCAGCTCAGCAACCAGTTCCGCTCAGAATAGTAAATACTTTTGTATTATTATCTTTTTTTGTAATATTTTTTTAAAAGATGTGCTGAGGAGTGTCTTTAGGCTTTTCTTCTCCTCCACGACAAAGCACCTTCCGAAAAGCCAAAAAATGACGTGCATAAGTGTATCAGTGATACCTATATGAATAAAATATTTTGACTTTGACTTTGCTATAACTGACAATCAATCTCTCAGCCTTAATACGATGAGTCTATTAAGGGTTACTCCTTTTGTGGAACCAGAGATCTGTCCAATAATACATGCTGATTCCTCATAATTAGTATTCATTTCAAACGCTGTCTACAACCTCACCAAATAAACGTACATACGATCCATTTTCAAAGGTTTTAAAATTTTGAAAATGGTGACATTTCACAAGAGAATTTTTTTGTTATTCCAGCTTCAAAAGCAATTGAAAACGAAAACAATAACACTCAAGCTCTTTCAGTTCTTTGTCTATAGTGTTCTGGAAATTTCTCGAAACTTCTCCGTAGAATTTCGATTCGTTAGAGCCTCTGAGCATTGGAGATGCAAGTTTTACACATTTGAGTGTAGTTCAACATTGCATTACTGTAAAACAGTCGTATAATTTTATAGCAAATTTGAATTCTTCGCTTAAAATTTTAGTGTTCTCTTGTGTTTGACTCAAAGGAACAATTTAAGAAATATCTTTTAGCAACTGTGAAAGTGTATCTTTATAATTATAATTACTATCGTGTTTTACTGTATGTTACATTACAAAAAGAACTTATTATACTCGTTTTTAAACAATATACTTAAACTGAATATTGATTAAAAATCGAAATAAGGTAAACACCCCAATCATGGACAGTTTAACAACAAATTTGTGGTATTTGTGAAAATTTACCTATATTGTGAAAGTTAGGGTGCTGAACGTACTTAAAGTGTAAAGTCCTGTGCTTACTCAACATTTCTGCTGTGTTACGCGTCAGATACTGCAATTGGTTTGTAATCAAGACCTGATAACAAGTGAAAAACGTCGCCTGCCACCTACCACCATAAAAACCGATAATGCACGCCAGTTATAAAGAAGAGCTCTTTACACCTTCCTTAGCTGGTAAATATCACAGAAGGCACCCTATTCCATAGTTTTCACTTGTGTGAAGTTATGTTAAGCGAATTTAAGTAACGTTAGTGACAGTGAATATTTAGAGAAGGAGAACAAAACCTTTTGGTACTTTGACATAAATACAAAACAATAATCCATCACAAATTTATTAATATACATTCAGTACGTGACCTATCCTCTCATGCCGCTACGATTCGTGACATTTGCCCCAAATCCGAAATCGAGTCGCACGCATTTCTCCGCCGATTAAAGATCAGAGTGGAATTTGAATTGTTAATTCGTGAGGAAAAGAGCGTAGGGGTTCGTGACTGAGTGGGAAAAAATATCGGCCTAATTTGTCGTTTGTAATTTCATAAATAAGTGTTATTATAAATATCCTTTTGGGGTTATTTTGTTTTCTTTTTTAATTAAGTTCAATAGAATCAAAAGGTCAAGATCATAAAAAAGTAAGATCGTAATTTTGAAGCCCCGTTGGTAGTTTACTGATCACAGTCGCCCCTCAACACTAAAGGCATTAAAGATTTGGCGGTCAAGAAGAAATAAGAAGAACCGCTATGTACAAGTTTTATCAAGTTATATACTATGACTTTAAGCAACAGGAAACAGGCGCCATTGCTTCGATCGTATAGCCTGGTGACCGGACTTGAGAATAGACGGAACTCTTCATAGGTCGTAAACACTAATAAATATAAAAGATTTGTATAAATAACATGTAATTAAATTTTAAAGTAAATATGAAAGTAAATTAGCGTATTCTTTGTATCAAATATTTACAGTACATTCCATCCACGAACAGATGTGACAAATAAATGTTTGTTCTTCGAGTATGTTTGTAATGTTTAATTTGTTTATGTCTCCTCGCGCGGGGTTTGTATGTGAGAACCTTAATTTAATATACAAAAAATTCATGTCACGGTTTTTGTGGTTGCACACCTCTGAAACAGCTCGACTGATTTTTATAAATATTTTTGTTTATATTTCGACGATCCCTACGTGTAAAGCTACATGTCAAAAAACGAGGTTTACAGGAGAGCGAAATTAAAATTCAAACCGCTCTGAAATAATTATTTATTATGTAAGAACGTGGCTGTTTTATTTATATTACTTTTTTGTCACGCCTTTTGGTTAAAAAACGTCATACTGACTCACAACTGAAATTGTGATAGACAGTGACGTTAGATTGACACTGTTGACAGTAATACAAAAAGGGACGTAGCAGCGGCTTTCAAATAATATCGACTGTCATAATGACACATTGATCCATTGATCGCACAATTATTATAAAAAAGAAAGGGAATTTATTACGCTTAATATCTTTTTCTTCATCAAATTACTTCATTCAATTTTTTTACACTTTTATTTTGTTCAGTTATTTAATACCTCTTCAATAGTTTGAGAGAATGAACAAAACAGAGCACCACTTAGTTCTTATTATTTAGTTTTTTTTGTTCTCGAATTTTCTAGAAATTTCTTCGAAGTACGCAATTACTTTTCCATTAAGTTATCTATTCAGGAATGAGCTTCTATTATTGAGAATGATTGCCCAGTAAATAGAGAGAGAGTAAATAAGTAGTTACTGTGATTGATAAAAAGAAGTTATTATACTATGAAATAAATTATTGTAATACAATTTTATCAATACAAGAAAAAGTATGCTAATTTTTTACCAACATGGTAGATATAATGATGAAACTGAATTAATCAAATACTAAGATTTTTTCATACTGCTTGAATCGAAGTAAAACTGTAAGGCTGAGAAGAAATATCTATATAGCATAATATGGAATCCGAAACTCTCGTCTATATTGTTTTCAAGAAAAACATCGGATCAGATTGCAAAAGGACACAGGACCCTTATCTCGTCGTCTTGAAAACGATAGCCGAATTTCCTTCTTTGCGTGTTTCCGCATCCGGAGTGGAACTGGATTCCACTTTGATAAGCGGTTTGAAGTGGGGCTGATATTTTGCCAATAAATGAAATGAAAATATTACGAATGGACAAATACTAGAAATAAATGCTGGATTCCGATAAATATTATTCCATTACAAAGTTTTATTCAAGCACTAATATTGTAATGTTTTGATATTCTCAATCATTTAGATTTCTTTTTTAAATTGAGAGAATAATTTTAATGCTGTCACTTAGTCAAAAGTACTACGCTATTAATTTATCGCTATCCGCTTCCTTAAATTAATGAACACAAGAGATATTTTAAATTATAATTCACTTTATAATTTACTTCCAGATTCATACCGTATGCATCGAAAAATCAAGGTATTTTTTAAATAGAAATGCGTTTAACTGATACATTGGCAATTACGTAAATCTCAGTAAATGCACATATAAACTAGCACTCCATAATTACAAACAAAACTTAAAAACATTTAACCAATGACATTCATTCACAATGTCACTTGAATCATCTCAACTTATCGTTCCAAAGTATTGTTCCACAGGGAACAAAATTGTAAGTTTCGAGTAAGCAAGTCGCAAAGTTCCAAAAGAGCTTTGCACAGATTATCTGGCATACATTTTATAGCAACGACCAACGCAGAGTTTGACGCAAACTTGAGGTTTTATGGACACAGTCACTCAGGTCCGTCGTAATAACGGTGTCAGAAGTTCATTGCTGAGTTAATGCAATTCAAAAGAACTTTTACTCTTTATTATTTGGAATGTAACTTAAAGGAGGGAATGTAATTATTATTATTTCTATTATCTATATCTTTTTGTCTGTTTGAGGTTCATGCATGGTGGATGCTAAACCATTTTTTGGTCTTTGTGTTATGACTCAACTTACGTATTGGGATATTGTGATGATTTTTTATAAACACCGGTGTTGGTGAATGTCTTATATCTCAAAATGGTGGTAGGTACGAATCAGATCGAAAGTGGTCTGTATATAGATAATGATAGAGATTTAAGTATCCGTTTCTGTGCAATACACAATAATTAATAAATGTACACATCAAAAAGGAAATCTACCAACCATGTTTCGTCGCATAACGTTGGACGCCGTTGTCCTGCGTTGCACCTGTTTGACCTCACTGACTGACTTCACTGACTTCACTCTTTAGTATGGTATGGTAGTAGTATGGTAGTAAGTATACAAGTTAAATGTCTTTTTATACTTCGTTTTTAAATATTTATATGAAGTAACATTAACGTTGACTATTTTTTTAATCCCGCTATTCAAGTCAAATACAATGCGAACGTTTCCAATATAGACGTCCCGGACGAAAAACAATCAAAGCTCCGCCAGTCACAGACATTATCACAATATAGCCTACAGGATGGATTTAACAACAAAATATATTTACATATGTAATCAGAATTCATAGAAATATCAATCCTTCTGTACAAATGTTTCACAGAAATTTATCTAAGGCTTAAAATAAAACATTTACATTTACCTGAAAATGGACCGGTATTAAACAACACATTCTTCTCTTTACACGTATTACATGCGAGGTTCTTAGAAAAGTACTTAATAAATAGCGTTAACATTTACTAACAGTGCCTCACAGATTACCCCCAATAGATACCGCATAAGTGAAATTTTCTTAGAGTTTGAACTCACAAAATTTGGCGGAGGTGCGGCTTGCGGGGGACATCAAAATGCGCTGTGATTGGCTATTTCTAATTCATAATTGAACTTGACGGATCAGTATTGGTCGAAATTAATGTCGTGAACATGCAAATGCAAGTACATGTTGGCGCGCGTCAGTTGCCTTGTATGCGGTATCTATTGGAGGTAATCTGTGCAGTGCCTACTTAAAGCTTTCATTTCTACCGCAAGGGGGCGCTAGTAGCAACGTCAGTTCCGGTTGGATTCCTGTCGACGCGGTCGCTTGGAAGCCTTATTGTTCTTTTTATAAGTCTAATTACCGTCGCTGGTAATTGAAATGTAACATTTTTATTTCCTTCTATAAAATATTTAAATTGAGAATGGAATTAACCCTTAACACAAGTGTCTCGCGGACACACTTTTGCGTTTCAGTCCTAATAAAAACTAAAGTATTATTTTTTATAAATCTAACTTTTACCTACTTTATTCTCAATATTTATTGTATCTAAATATATCTAGAGTGATACCTTATTCTTGTTTTTATATTATATCATGATATCTTGTTCTTCTTATCTTCTTATATTATATTGGTCTCGTATGTGCCAAACGAGAATTGTGCTGTAATTTTATTGTCTAAAATGCATTATTGTAAATAAGTAGCTATATGTATATGCAATAAGAAAAAACCTTAAATCAATGTGTAGGTATCACAACTCCACCAAGGAAGGTGTTGCTTGATCAAATGGTTTACACAGTTCGACGTAAAAAAAACATAAAGGTGTACTTATTCATAATTCATAATTCATAATTCATAATTTTTATTGCCTTATACGGGTACAAATTTCGGGATCTTAAATCTAAGTACATAAACATTCCTCCGTATATGCCCAAGAGGCGTGCAATTTCAGAGAGGTTAGTAGGTACATGCATTACATTTAATTCAAAATTAACTATTAAATTTAATATAAAATGTCAACAAGATATTTATAACAATTCCATGTAAATAGCAAGTTTAATTAGTATAATTTATTATTTATTTCATGTCAGTGTATCCTTTAAAAATTCGTCAATATTATAGTAACATTTACTTATTAATAATTGTTTAATTCGAGATTTAAATTGTCTTAAATTTAATTCTTTAACGATGTCTGGTAAATGATTAAAGATCCTTGGAGCCATGCAGTATATACTTTTTTTATAAAGGCTACATTTAGAAATTTGTTTAGGCATTATATAAAACTTTTTTTTAATTTGACGATAACATTTTGGTACTTTGATATCAAACAAGTGCATGTTCTCCTTTACAAAGATGCACACTTCATATATATATAGCGATGGTAACGTCATTATATCCAGCTTAATGAATAAATCTTTGCAGCTATACCTTTTGTTGACGTGGAATATTGCTCTCACACATCCTTTTTGCAATCTAAAAGCTTTTATACTATCTACGGAATTTCCCCAATGAATGATGCCGTACTTTAGATTGGAGGCAACATAACCATGGTAAGCTATTAATGCAGTCTCTTTAGACGCATGTTCCGTAAGCCGTCGTAATGCGTATACAAATTTACTTAATTTACTACATAAATATTCAATATGAGCCTTCCAATTGATATTTTTGTCTAATAATAGTCCTAGAAATTTATGCTCTGTTACTTGTTCTATAATATCATTGTCATATTTTATTTTTAAAATTGGTCCCTGAGCTTGATAAAAGTGAAATTGTATTAATTTGGTCTTGCTTATATTGATTTGTAAGTTATTTTCATTCATCCATTTAATGTTATTTGTCAGAGCAATATTCGCTGCATTCTCATATGTTTCAATATTAGTACCTCTTACAATTAAAGTAGAGTCGTCCGCGTATAAAACCATTTTCTGGGAGGTACTGTTTGGTAAATCATTAATATATAATATAAATAATAATGGACCTAAGATACTGCCTTGTGGTACTCCGTACTCTACATATCGGGGTAGAGACTGTACTTTTTGTTCAGTTTTATTTTGATTGTCCATGTGATGTATTACTGTGTATTGTTGTCGATTCGATAGGTAGGATTTAATTAGATTATGGGCTTGACCTCTAATACCTAGAGCATATAGTTTATTTAAAAGTAGATTATGGCATACAAAATCAAATGCGCGAGACATATCCATGAATATAGAGAGAACTGGGACTCTTTCGTTTAAGCTTTCTGTAATATTTTTTAATAATTCATAAATAGCCAGATTTGTGGATCGTTTAGATCGAAAACCATATTGTTCCTCTCTTATTAATTTTGAGTTTTCTAGAAAATCATACACACGTTTATGGATCACCTTTTCGAAGACTTTAGAGAGTACAGGTATCAATGCTATAGGTCTATAGTTATCACAGTTTAGCTTGTCTCCCTTTTTGTGTAATGGTTTTATGACTGTTGTTTTCAGTTTTTCAGGATATTCACCTTGAGTAAAACACAGGTTTATTATGTGGGACAGAACTAAGGAGATATGTGAAGAACAACTTTTTAATACACTGCTCGATATTTCATCGTATCCTACACTTTTGGTGTTTTTTAACCCTTGGATTACTATTTGGATCTCGTAACGTGTAGTCGGGTAAAGAAATATAGAGTTTAAATTTGTCATAAAAGTAAAACTAGAGGTATTAATTGATTTATTTTGCAGTTTATTTTTTACCATGTCAATAAAACTATCATTAAAAATATTTGCTATGTCAAAAGGATTCGTAATATTATTATTATTGTATTTGATTGCAGTGATGTTAGAGCTCATACGTTTTCTTTGTCCGTTAATTATATTCCAAGTCGTTTTAGATTTATTGTTCGAGTTTTTTAGAAGCTTATTGTTATATATTTTTTCGGATGTTTTTAGTACCTTTTTAAAAATATGTGAGTACGTATTGTAGTGATTATTTAAGTGAAGATTTCTTTTTTGGCGCCTAGCTCTCCAATGTAGGGACCGTTTGCACTTACTTGATATTTTAATGCCTTTTGAGATCCATTTTATTTTAGGTCTACGACATATTTTTATTCTCTTGATAGGAAAACACAGACCATGAAATAAGGTGAACATATTATGAAATAAGTTAAACGACTCATTTACATCCTGACTTTTCCTAGCATCCGCAAAAGAAATGCTCTCGATAGCTTTCTTGAATTTTTTCATATTTTCTAAAGAATAGTCTCGTGTTTCAATAAAGTAGTATTGAGAAGAGTCTTCAAATTTAGTTTGTTGAGTAGGATATCTCAATAGTTGTGCTGAATGGTCAGAAAGCCCAAGGTGAAGAATTTCAGAGTAACAACCCCGACCATCATGTGCTATATTGTCAATACAAGTATTGCTCTCAATTCTAGTTACAGAGTTAAATTCTAACCTGAGATTAAAGTTTAGTAATAGATTTTTAAATTCTGATGACATCTTAGTTTTCTTCAATAAGTCGATGTTGAAATCACCACAGATAACAATATTTTTTTTGAATCTAAAACATACTCTTTCACACAATGTTCTGAGTTGCTCTATGAAAATGGGAAAATTGTTAGAGTCAGGAGTCCTATATATACATATAACAATTAATTTATAGTCCTTAATTTCAACAGCACAACATTCAAACACTGACTGAATAGATAAATTATTAATGTCTGTTAAGGCTGTGCCACTTAAGCTATTGTGTAGGAGTATACAGGAACCTCCGCGTTTCTCCGGCCTGGCGTATATAGAAGTTAAGTTGTATCCAGTAATAAATATATTTTCTTCATTTCCTTTTCTTACAAAATGTTCCGTAAAGCATAGTACATCAATTTCCTTCTTAGTTGTTGCCATTTCCTTCAGTACTATTTCAACTTCGCTTATTTTTGGAAGTATACTTGCAATATTTTGATGCATCAAGTTTATATATTCACAACGTTTATGTACGAAAAAAAGTATTGTTCTGTTTCTGGGTTTCTGTACATTTAATGTCTTGAGGATAATGTTTTTTCGGTTTAAAATAATATGTTATTTTATTTTTTTCATCATTACTAAAATTATTGTCAAGTTTTTTGATTTCTGAGCATTTGACATCTTGAGTTTGATAGTTTTTCGGAAAATTTATTTTTGTCAGCATTATTCTTCTTCTTAATTTCTGATAGCATTTTCTTATTGATGTAAACTTGATAATTTATTTTATAGGTTAAATGTAAAATTTCCCTTAATACTCTTTGACATATGTTATTATAGTAGTTTATTTTATTTGGTATAAATAAATCATAGTCCATATCTACATACACAGAATTCCTATTCTTGCTGGATGCATATTTTATTTCATAATTTAATTTTCGTATATTTAAATGTTTGTTATAGGGCGTCTGACATAATATTATATTAGTATGTGAAGTATTTTTTAAAAAATTCTCAAGACTTGATTTCATTTCATTTGGATTGCTGTCATGTGTACCAGATAATAATACAATATAATCATGTTTTGTTAAATTACTTATTTCACTTGATAAAGTTGATACTAAACTTTTCATGCATGCACCAGGTTTGCTAAAACTAAGAACACTATATGCAGAGCCCAAAAGATTTTGTAGGATTTTTCTGACTGTACTCCCCTGTTGGTCAGATAATATAATTACTCTATGTCTGCATAGCATGTCTCTAGGTTGCAATTTTGTTGAGGTTTTGTGGGTAAATATGTTGTCCCTTTTTATGTCAGAACTTGTTTTTTTACATCTGTTATGCATCTGTGTGTCTTTATTTGTTTCAATCAAAGCCTCATCACACTGAAGTTTTTTACTGCATTGTGCATCTGTCTCCAGTTTGGGTTCCTGATGTAGATTCTTTGTATTGTTTTTACGTTTTGTTTTTTTATTTTTAGGAGTTGAACAGACTTGTTTCTCTTTGGATATAGGTGTTTTGCATACATCTCCGGAGAGTTCTAGTATGCTTTTTCGTCGAACGCCTTACGTACGCGCGTGAGAAGTTACACTTCTTTGGCGTGAAAATTTTCAAAAAAAATTCAAAAAACAAAAAAAATTCAAAAAACAATATAAATAACAATATTCAAAAAACAATATTCAAAAACAATATTCACAAAAATGATGTAATAAAAATAGATACACTGTGTCCTACGTGGGCGACTCAAAGCGAACGCGATCGCGAAGCGATCCGGTGCGAATTCAGTGCGATGCGGTGCGATGCGGCGAGTCTGTCCTACGTGCGCGCGAATCGTCAATTCACCGCAACTGACATCCGCCACCGCGCCGCTGAAGTTCGCGCGAAAATATCAAACCAACTGATCGCGTTCGCGTCAAATCACGCCACACCGCAGCGCACTCTACGTGCGTTTTGTAACTATAGGACAATTCAACACATTTCAACTGTTTGTTGTTTTCGCACCGCGCCGCGTCGCTTCGCGTTCGCATTGAGTCGCCCACGTAGGACACGGTGTAATAATATTAAAAACGCGCGTGACGTTTTTCGTCACCGTCGTTTTTGTGTCACCGTCCGTGTTACAAATCTTAAAATTTCACTCTCATCATTTTTAACCGACTTCAAAAAAGGAGGAGGTTCTCAATTCGACTATATTTCTTTTATGTTGGTTACCTCGGAACTTTGGACTGAGTGAACCGATTTTGATGATTTTTTTTTATCGAAAGCTGGTGCTTGTCATGTGGTCCCACATAAATTTGAGTGAGATCTGACAATGGCATACATGTCAAAAGCATATAAGTGTTAAATTTGAAGTCGTTTATTTTTTTGTTAAACTTTTAGATTATTTCCATTTATTTCATAATGCGTCTAAAAAGTATTTATAACTTAAAAGAATCATAAGCAGCATGAGAAAAGCCTTTAGTAATCTCCATCATAACCCATGACTATCCCATGCTGGGCTCGGGTCTCTTCTTAAACAGTTTGGAATGCCATAAGTTTGGCCTGGTGCTGGACGACAGACCTTAGATATCTAAAATATTATTGAGAACGCTTCGGTGTGCAAGTTTCTTTACGATGTTCTCCAAACCAAGTATGATTACTTGAATCATCAGTACATCAGTCATTCGTACTGAATGATTATTAAGATACCAGTACATTTTGTGAAAATGTGTTCAGTAGTTTTCCGTGAAAGAATAACAAACAAAGAAACACCCTCACAACTTTCACATTTATAATTTTAGTCGGAAGTATACGAGTACACATATTAATTATACACGTATTAATTTATACCACGTAAGCAAACTGGCAAGTGCAGTTAGTTAGTTATTTTAATTATAATAAAGCACGGGCATGTTAGTCACAAGCTTCACTGAGCGCACAAAACATTAGTTTTACATTAATTAATTATGACTTCTAGAGAAAATTATCATGAAATATGTTTTCTATCAATATGGCCATTAAAACAAAGAGTGAATAGGCTTTTACTAAGTTAATGTGCTCACCACCTTGGACCACACCTCCACTTACCATCAGGTGGGATTGTAGTGAAGCATTAACTTATTTGTGTAAAAAAAAAACGATTAGAAGAACTTTTTATTAAAATAGAGGTCAAGGACAGAGTTTTAACTTTTTTAATATTCTTTCAATCTCGCGACGAGAAGAGGAACCACCATCTATCGTGGCCTATGGAAATCAGCATCTCCAAAGGCATCAGTGACGTATTGCCAGTTGAAAAAGGGATCAGCCGGTCTATTATGAACTCTTAATTCCAGCCAAGTTCCAGTGTAAACGTCAAATCCGAAGGCGGTCACGTGACACTTTTTAGCCAATCATACGTCGTTTAAAGCCCGAGACATGAATTGCCTGGGACATGAATGGTTTTATAAAAGTTTATAGGCCCGCTGGTCCTCTCCTCTGTTTGTTATTCAATTAAACGAATAAGTATTTGTTTCCAATGTTTTTTCTTTATATTACAATAACGGTACTTAATATTATCTTCTAATATGCCTCTGATAGACAATTCTCGCCTTATCGGAATAGGGAGATATTATATAATACTACCGATTACGTCATTTTATAATAATAAAATACAAGGGACTTAAAACATCAAACCACAACCGTGACGCCTCAACCACCAAGCGATCTTAAAAGCTGGAGCTCCACTCTGCAGCTAAACGTCTTTGAAACACTCAAGATTAACGAGCAAAACGATTTGGCGGAAACTACTCGTAAGTGTTTAAAAATGTTTACAAAATGTTAACATAACTACACCGAAAATAATGCTTAAGTTTAATGCTTTAATAATTATATTCTTATATGAACGAACAACAAACATCCTGATAAACTTTCACATTTATAATAGCGCTCTGCTCGTGGCTTTGCTAGCATTTTTTTGGATAATAAGTACCCTATGTTTTTTTTACTTAAAATTATTGATTGAGTAATTGAGCTTGACAAAGCAAATAAAAACATTAAAAACGACTTTATATCAGTTCAATATTTTGCATTTCATGCGGTTATATCTGTTCTGGTTTTCACGTGATATTACTACATGCTGATAATTATCATCAGTCCTGCCAAGTCTGCTTTCGTCTTTGAAATTTATATATTTGACTTCACAAGCCTTAAACTGAGGTGGGATTTGTGATTATAGTACGATAATTTAATATAACATCAATTTTATTTATTTCCAGCGTTTCCACAACGCTCACAATGTATTCCTTTACAGCAAAAAGCTTCGCAATTGTGTACATCTTACTCCAGTACAAATGATCTTAAAAGCTGCAGTAACAGTTTCCGTTGAAACCGAACATCTCCGGAACACTGAAGATTAACGAGCGCGGCGATTTGCACGGAACCAACTACCCGCATCGCCCCGAAAGAGGCACGGACAATTCCAACAGAACCCCACAATAGATTGAACGGGAGACCAGCCAACAACGTTTTATGCCGAAACGACCACAATAAACACGACTGGCTATTTTGTCACAATTCATTGGGTCTTATCTTGACCGCGTGCCCATATTCAAAACATATAGCTTTCGGACGAAAACGCTACCTAAAACTTGTTTTTGAACCAATGCTTGCTTACAGTTACGACTGATATATTGTGCTCAAGAAAACCAGCAAGGGATGATACATTTTTGAATAGATACGACGTCGTATTATTCAGACTGAGAACGGAGCAAAATCCATTCATAACAAAACACGAAGCAGTCTGCGATACAGAGAGCCTACATCGTGCGTTTATTCCTTAATAGAGAAGAAAATATCGCTGGGCAATGGGACCCAATGAATAATTTGACGTGATGGCCAACAAAAGTCATTCTGGAGTAATGGATCTGTGGACGTTTCGTAATAGAACGGAGATGTGCTTTTACTGCGTGATACAGATGACTTATTTGAATTTGTGATGGACACATTTTATTTTATTTTGCACTGTAATTTTCTGAATTTCATTAGAGTATTCAAGCCTCTTTTTATTTTATATTCATTTCAATCTACTTCGATTATTTAGCATACGTTCGTTTCATATTTCTTATGAATTCTCCAAAAAAATATTCATTTCATTCAAGAAAGGACACGTATAATACAGATTCAAATTGTAGAAAGTAGGAAGGATTCCTTTGGGATGTCGTTCCAGATCGAAGCTCTCTCTGTGGGATTGTAGTTCAAATAGTTTTGTTCCAGGTTTCCAACTTCAAAGCTGCTGCTTAACGATTACTGGAATAAACTGATCAATCATAGACACATGCATTTGAGATTAAGTTCCATTTACTTTTTCTGGCAAAAAAATTAAAGAACAAATTATTTCATTTAGATAATTCTTTCTTAGAGTTCTTTAGATATCTTTGTTCTTCATAATTCTGAGAATACCTAATATTTTAGACCGTTACTTTGAAGGTGAGAAGTCAACGATATTTTTTTATGAGTATTGCAAGTATTTCATTTCATCATCAGCGTAACAGTCAGTTCTTATCACTTTACCCTTTTCCTGTAGTGACTATGCTTTGCTGCCATCTCCGATCATTACTATTGCCTCAGCACTCTTCTCTCATATTTCTTAAGGTATCCTATTTCATTTTGCTCCACAAACATGAAATTTATCTATCACATAACGAGCCGCCTAGCTAGTTATGTTCGCCCCAGCCGGACATCCAAAGCACTACTACAAAAGGAGAGTTGAGTCTGAAACTGAAGAAACTAACGTCAAGATAAAATAATACTTTTCCTAGCTCATAGAAATTGCGTGGGAAGTTACGATCCTAATCTATTTTAAAACATATGCAAAAGTAAACATCAATTTCAATTCAAAGACTAGACTGTAGACTAGGAGCGGAAAATAGATTCGATCCCCCGAGATTCGATCGCGCGGGCTGTATGAGCAAATAGGTTCGGCTCTCGTTCTATGAGAAACTACAATACAGTTTCACAACGAATTGCACAATTTTATGCAATGTTGTATTGGCAAGGAGTAATAATATGAAGTCTTATTATTAGAATAATACAACATAGAAGTCTCAATTTTGCAATGGTTATAGGTTCTTAATAATAATAATAATAATAATAATAATAATAATAATAATCTTTATTTCTCATCACAAAGCAGTCTTAGGACTAAATATTTATAATTTCTACTTAGGACTAAATAAATAAGAGATTGCTTTGTGCGAGTCTGGAGTCTATACTAGGGTAACCTGTATGATAGACCTCCAGGCCCTCGCCCCGGCAAGGTTAAATACGTAACTATATACCATAACACGTCATAGATAACATACAATGTTTATTTGAACTTTCATAAGACAGTGTTAAGTATTTTAAGTACTTACTATTAGTAAGTTTCTATAAAGTCTTCAGGTTCTTCTGTCCCCCGTACTAGTTTAAACTGTATGACGGCAAGACAGTTTCCCCGCCGACTATAGAAACACTTTGTGTAAGTACTTAAATTATGTGTAATTATTAACATTTTTAAAGTGCGGACTGCTCTTAGTACTGAATACTCATAGTAGTACTACAACTATGTTTGTAATGCTAATAAGTATGATGCATGCTAACAATAACAGCAGTATAACATAAAAAAGTAATATAGTAAAAAAAGAACAGTAATAACAGTAAATAAAAGTGCATGTAAAAATTGTGTCTGTATGTGTGTGAGTGTGTGTGTGTGTATATGTGTGTGTGTGTGTATGTGTGTTTGTATCTGCGTATGTTTGTATGCACTTGTGTGCGTGCGCGCGTATGGGTGAATTACTTTGAATGGTGTTAAGCGTGTATTTGAGTGTACGTATGTGTTTAGGTACCTACCTATAACGTATTGTATAATACCTATAATGTATGTATTTGTAATGTAATTATGTATAAATATATGTATATACGTTTTTTGTTTTCTTTCCTTTGGCATTTTTATTAAATTACAAAACAGTTTTTAAGAGTAATTCAGTGTCATTGTAGGTCATTATTTGAAGGTAGTTATAAATTTTTCGTTTACAAGTTTGTCTAGGTAACCCAATTATGTTTATGTGTTTATTTATTTTATTATATAGATAAGGTCCTAGGTATGTAGTGAATCTTTGGCTGAACTTAGTTCTTTGTATAGGGATTGCGTATGGTTTTGCGTATCTTGGTTGATGTTGTGGCATATTATTAGGAGGGATTGTATGTTGATAGAGGAGAACTGTTCTTATATATATTTGTCTAACTGTCAACACCTTCATATCTCTGTACAGATCTGCCGTTGGATAGTAATAACTTTTGTTACCCATAACCTTCAATACAGCCCTTTGTGCTCTTTCCAGTTCTAATAGGATTGTTTTTGCAGTGCCACCCCAGGAAAGGATGCCATACATAATTATGGATTGGCATAGACAGTAATAGACATTTTTAATGACTTTTTCATCACCTACGTGTCTTAGTCCCCTAAATATGTATATTAATTTTCGTACTCTTTTTACTAGAAACCCTATATGATCCGTCCATCTGAGGTTTTGGTCCACAATTACACCAAGGTATTTTATGTTATTGGTACTTGATAGTTTGTGACAGTTGCAATGCAGTAGGCCATGACAATTGTGCACCTTGAGATTAAAGTTATTCATATCTTTATTATGGTCATTTCTTATATTAAAAATTATGTATTTGGTTTTATCTAGGTTTAATGTTAGTAGGTTGTGGTCTAACCACTCTGCCACTTCACCTAATCCACGTTCAGCTTCCATTTTAACCTTTGTCCACGTAGTATTACTAAAAATGATAGCGGTGTCATCAGCAAAAGATATTATTTGAGCCCCAGCAATTTCTTTCCGACATAGCGAGTCAATATATATTAGGAATAAAGTAGGCGCAATAACACTACCTTGCGGCAATCCGTACTTCATTTGCTCTGGTGAACTTATAAACTTGAAATAAAATATACTTGAAATATACTTGAGTTATAAAAGACGATTAGATGGATAATTTTTGTCTGAAAATTGTTCGCCAATCCCGAAATAGTTACAACAAAATAAAAAAGAAAAATAAAATTATAGAGCAGGAAAATCCAAAAAACGTACAATCAAGCCTGATTAAACTTATTAAGCCTGCTGTTAAAATAAATGAACATCGACGCATTGTGTCCAACCAAGCTATTGCATCGCCCGCGCATTACTTACTATGAAATTTCAACTGAAATACATAACGGATGGTTTTTCAGGTTAGAAAAACCTTTAAAAAACTAGACGAGCAAACTGACACGCAAAGTAGTGACAAAAGGAGGAACCTGCTTCCATTGTCCGGGTCAGTCAATCAATAGAGAACCCCTAATTTTCAAAATCAAATCGTTTCCCGTTAAGTAGCTTCAACCCATTAATGGTATCGCAAGTTTTGATGCCACCAGGAGATATCCGTTATGGCTTAACGACTGTTATCTTACAATAAGCACCGACTGACGGCTTTACGTGCCCTCCGAAGCACGGAAACGTTTTAGAAATTACTCTATACTTGATGCATTTTATTATGCTGTCTATAAGAGCGAATTAACATGAAACTCGAACCCTTTACCGATTGACTTGACGTCAAATCCACCGTAAGAACACGACACGTGTAGCGACTCTGCCGTGACGCGTTAGATCCGGGCCGTCTAGCATCTCGAAGGATTCGTGGCCTGAATGTCAACAGAAGCGTATAAGTCATTGGACGTTCCCTAGTAACAGCTATACACTGACAATTGTTTTTGAACAACAGCCATTTTAAACTTTACTATACTTAAATAATAAAAAAACTATCGTTACTACTTAAGATAATAAAACTGAAGTAAATTTTTTTAAAGCGCTACTCTGGATCTGTCAGTCGGGTTTGAAAACATCTTTTTGTATATGATAGCCACATTCATGAAGAGTATTATTTTAATAGAATCGAAGGTGTGTTACTAGCAATTACAATTAATTACACTTCCTTGTATGAAAGATCAGTGGAGATCAAAAAACTGGCCTTGTTTTAACACTTTTCGATTTGCCATGGTATCTAAATATGCATTGCAAACACAATTAAACTTATCTGGAAAGCGGAGCAGGGTAAATGAGAACGCGGTGTTGTCGCAATTCTGCGCAAATGTGTTTTTATAATTTAACTTTATATTTACTCGTACGTTAACTATACATATGTGCATTTGTAGTACTTAGAGCAGATTTGGCAGTAGAGATTCAGATTTTAAACTTATCATTGCGGACACTAAAAATTATATAAGAACTACTAGCTGTTACCCGCGACTTCGTACGCCGAAAATAAAGATCCCTTCATTATAAAACATGTTTTTCATAAATTGACAGCAAACTTGTCCATGCTATGAAGAGAGATACCCCACACTATAGAGATAAATAAAAAATTAATCCTCACGTTACCTGTAGGTACCCCTGAGGTACCCCGAAAAAAAATTTTTTTCAGTAGTTTATTCTACAATTTTGGAGTTTTAATAAATATGTATATCCATGCCAAATTATAGCTTTCTAGCACTAAGGGTCTCGGCGCTTTGCTTTGGGCAGACGGAAAGACTGACGGACGGATATGACGAAGCTATTAGGGTCACGATTTTACTTCAGAACCCTAAAAATGACGAAGTTTCGTATAAACATTCCCTGAATTAACCTTTTAAAGATTGATTTTTCAAATTATGTTAAAGTTAATTTTTGTTTATAACAGTCGAACTGAGAACCTGTTACTTTTTTGAAGTTGGTTAAAAAACCGGCTAATAACGTGTCAGGTCACTGGTAATATAGGGTTCTGAAGTTCTAAGTTTATAGAACTCAATAACTACGTATGCTAATAATATAGCCATGATAGTTTTCATTTTGAATTCATCTTAATGGTATTGCCATGAATTTTTTTACGTGTCCAACACTTACGAATATTTCCCAAACAGACCCCTCAATCGAAAAATGGACTTAGCAGACCCATATTATTTTTGAGAGACCTTTTTCACGATACCCCGCACGTGCGTGACGGAAAAAAATTATCCCCATATTACCTCTAGGAGAGGTAGGTATCCTAAAAACATATTTTTAAAAATGTTATTCTACCAGTTTAAAGTTTAAATAAACATGTATATCCTTGCTAAATTACAGCTTTCTAGCACTAAGGGCCTCTGTGCTATGCTACGGACGGACGGATGGACGGAAGGACGGACGGGCATGATGAAACTATGACAATTCTGTTTTGACTTCGGAACCCTAAAAAGAATCATAAAAATCGCTTCATAAATAACGAATCTATCAACTACATATAACAAAATTTGACCTTATCCCTCAGGAACAGGTCTGTTTTCCGTGATAAAAAGTATCCTATGTCCTTTCCCGAGCTCAATTCTATATCTGTACTAAATTTCATCAAAATCGGTTTAGTGGCTTGAAAGAGTTATCCCTCAGGAACAGTTCTATTTTCCGGGATAAAAAGTATCCTATGCCCTTTCCCGAGCTCAATTCTATATCTGTACCAAATTTTATCAAAATCGGCTTAGTGGCTTGAAAGAGTTATCCCTCAGGAATAAGTCTATTTTCCGGGATAAAAAGTATACTAAGTCCTTTCCCGAGCTCAATTCTATATCTGAACTGAATTTTATCAAAATTGGTTTAGTGGCTTGAAAAAGTGATCCCTCGGGAACAGGTCTATTTTCCGGGATAAAAAGTATCCTATGTCCTTTCGCAAGCTCAATTCTATATCTGTACCAAATTTTATCAAAATCGGCTTAGTGGCTTGAAAGAGTTATCCCTCAGGAATAAGTCTATTTTCCGGGATAAAAAGTATACTAAGTCCTTTCCCGAGCTCAATTCTATATCTGAACTGAATTTTATCAAAATTGGTTTAGTGGCTTGAAAAAGTGATCCCTCGGGAACAGGTCTATTTTCCGTGATAAAAAGTATCCTATGTCCTTTCGCAAGCTCAATTCTATATCTGTACCAAATTTCATCAAATCGGTTCAGTGGTTTTGGCTTGGTAGAGTTATCCCTCAGGAACAGGTCTATTTTCCGGGATAAAAAGTATCCTATGTCCTTTCCCAAGCTCAATTCTATATCTGTACCAAATTTTATCAAAATCGGCTTAGTGGCTTGAAAGAGTTATCCCTCAGGAATAGGTCTATTTTCCGGGATAAAAAGTATGCTATGTTCTTTCCCGAGCTCAATTCTATATCTGAACTGAATTTCATCAAAATTGGTTTAGTGGCTTGAAAAAGTGATTCCTCGGGAACAGGTCTATTTTCCGGGATAAAAAGTATCCTATGTCCTTTCCCGAGCTCAATTCTATATCTGTACCAAATTTCATCAAAATCGGTTTAGTGGCTTGAAAGAGTTATCCCACAGGAACAGGTCCATTTTCCGGGATAAAAAGTATCCTATGTCCTTTCGCAAGCTCAATTCTATATCTGTACCAAATTTCATCAAAATCGGTTCAGTGGTTTTGGCTTGAAAGAGTTATCCCTCAGGAACAGGTCTATTTTCCGGGATAAAAAGTATCCTATGTCCTTTCGCAAGCACAATTCTATATCTGTACCAAATTTCATCAAAATTGGTTCAGTGGTTTTGGCGTGGAAGAGTTATCCCTCAGGAACAGGTCTATTTTCCGGGATAAAAAGTATTCTATGTTCATTCCCGAGCTCAATTATATGTCTGTACCAAATTTCATCAAAATCGGTTCAGTGGTTTAGGCGTTATTGAGTAGCAGACAGAGTTACTTTCGCATTTATAATATTAGTATAGATTGCCACTAAAATGAATTATTAGTTCGGTTAACCGGACTGACAATCGAACCACTGCTGAGTATCTAAACGGGTACTCACAATTTTTTTATTCGTAATAAGGAAGTGATCAAAATATTTCAAGCTAAGATAAAAGCTACACGCTTAATATTCATATAATTATGGCAATAAAATTTTATTATTCTACCACTCAATGACAAAATACAAGCAAAAATGTTCGAGAGCCATTAATAAAGCTACATATATATCCTACGTAAGGTAAAAGGTAAAAAATATACTCAAGTATCGTAAGCAAAAGCAAAAAAGAATCGGATACGAATAAAAGATAAAATATTGGATAAAAGTTAAACCGAAATCCAATACGGAATCACAGTGTTGTGGCATCAGTGCAATCTATCCGCGCGATCTACTGCGAGTGTTTCGGCGTTTCATTGCGGCCTCGGCGTGGGGAGGGGACTTGCTCACTAGCGCCACAGTATACAGAGGCACAATATTATAGGAACATAAATTCCTATCAGTCATAATGCGGAGTTGCCAGCTTGCGTAAACAGTATTTGTTGAGTAATTTCAACCAATTATTATGTAAATTACCTATAACTGTATTAAAAGTAAGATAACAAAAAAAATCATTAATGTATAATAAAAAATTACCAATTTAATGGTCTCAATAACAAGCCGAAGTTAATGCGTATCCCTCTGAACATGGTGAACATATGAAGGAGTGAAACTTTCTCGTATTTGCACGTCTTCATCATTCCATCATTTGACAGTAGGCGCTCATAATCAAGTTGAAACTATCATAATGAAATAATATCACGGGAATTCAGTTTATTTGCAAAGTTTCATAACAAACAGTTCAGTATATCGCGCGAGGCACGATAAAATTTGTGTTTTTTTCAATTGCCTTTATTTCACTATCTTTTTTGTCGCGGACCATAGTAACGCGCGACATGGTATGGTATAAACCATAAACATACCTCACCCCGCACGCACCGCTCAACTTATACCTGTCATCGTTGGCCAGCTATACCAGTCCGATAGTCTGTGGCAATACAGTCGGGACACGATGCGACGTGTGCCATAAATTATTGAGTTATCACGAAGTTGCGGCTACGCGATGGATTGCCAATATAAAAGAGAAAGTGTATGCACGTATGTTGCAGTATAAATAACGTTATCTCAATTAGAGTCCTAGGGCTCAAATCCTACAAACATTTTAATTAAATTGTTACAAATATGTTCTAAAAATAAATGTGGATGAAACTAACCAGTATTTGGCTATCATGACGAACTATTGCCTCTGAACATTTCTGTTTAACTTGTCTTCGGAGTTCCTATCCCATTATGTAAATTGATGCATGAATTAGCCTTTATTAGCACGCTTTACTACCCAAAAATGTCATTGATGTTAAGGATGTCCGTAGTCAACGACATCACTTATAAGATGGCTCGTCTGTTATTTGTGTGCTATTCGCATAAAGTTAAGTAGACCTACTTCATTAATCGTGACATATATTCCTATGCTCAGATATCCTCATGCTTAGATATTCTGTCAGTCTTCATAACTTTTCGAAAAGATTAAGGAGATTTTTTTTATTCTTTCCTCACTATAATTTTCTTCATGAAGCAACTGATATTTCTGTGTGCACATCATTTTAAACTACTGAGCTATGACTGCTAGTCTATAAATTTGGTTACCAAGTACTAAGTAGCCAGCATCATGGCTGCACTAATCTAACTCAGGACGTCTTGTGGCGTCAGCGGTGATCCATTGCAGTGCAGAGCACGCACGAATACAATTGTCGTTTGTCCACAAATGGGGATATTGTTACTACGGTACCTTTACTGCGGACGTGACGAGACCGATGATTACTCTTGTGATTCTCGTCAATATTTAATGTGTAACGTACTTAAATACCTTAATAGGATTTTTTGTACGTTAAGTAGATGTTAGAAAACAATAAAAATTTAATCGTAGCAATTTTGTGAGATAAACTAAAAACAGGAAAGTACAAATTATTCGATGATGTTCTTGCCGCTATTATTAAAAAGTTTTTTTGCTATCATATTAAGTGTTATTATAAATATAAAAGTTTGTAAAAATATTTAGATGTTTGTTCCTCAATCATACCACATTTACTTGACTGATTTGACTGAAATGTGGAATGGAGATAGCCTATACTCTGAATTAACACATAGGCTACTTTTAATCCCGAAAAAAACCAGGGTTTCCGCGGGATTTGTAAAAAATCGATATCCACGGGCGATATTGAAAGCTTGACTACAGTTCTACCTGATGGTAAGCGGCCATGTAGGCTTGGGTGGTAAGACACACTTAATAAAAGCCAATAGACACACACATTACAATTGACCAAAAACAATGACGTGTGCAATTTATTCTAATCCTTTATTCCAGTCTATACAAGAGGGATGGATACCATTTGTGTGTCGGAAAATTCGATGGCTGAAATTAAATCGTGCAATTCCTGCGTACTCCCTTCATAATGTACTCTATAGAATACTGAGACGCTGGCAACTCTGCGCCAGTGCTTGAGGATTTTTAAATTTGTTTCAACCTCAACTAATAAGCCTATTAGTACGCCTTTCCAACGACTGACAGATAATATTTGGCAGCACCACCGCAAATCTGACAGCAGTATACCACACAAGGCAAAACCTGTGCTTTATACAATATTAAAAATTGTGGTGTGAATTACTGCCACACTTTTGCTAGGTTTTCAAGCTTCCTAGGAGCTACTTGAGCTTTGGACTCAACGAACCGCCCATAAGGTTTCGAGTCCTAGGTAAGATAAACTGTGATGCTGAACTCTCACTTTAATTCCGTCTACTTCTATTATAAATGACGTGTCGTGATCGTCCCGTGAAGAGAAATTGGCTCTGAACGAGCTGGAAGTGGGGTAATATTTCACAGTCTCCGGAAGAGCGTCGCCTCACGTAAATAATAACATAATGCAGTCGGGGACACTCGTTTTAAATGCACGCCGTATATATAGAAGCTATTTAGAACTTAATTCTATGTCTTCTACATTGTGATGTAGTGGTTGTTGTATGTGACCGTTTATATGCCAACTTCTTGAGATTTTGGCTGTAAGGTTGTTTTAGATATAAGTTATTCAGAACTATGCAGTCGATGTGGTTTAAAGTGGCCGCCAATGAATCATGAGGACTACCCCCTTGCGTCACTGTTTGGCCAGCCTTCTGGATGTTTTTATACAACTTTCTTGACCTTACTAACTACTTAAAGTATTTCATGAAAATTTTTGCAAAAAGTGGTATGTTATAAGTTTTACGTGCATATATGTGCGTGTGTGTATGTCTGTGGTAACGTAGTTCCTAAACGAATGGGTCAATTACAATGCAATTTTTTGTTTGAATGACGTGATCGGTCGGTCAACTTATGATTTGTTCAGACGTTTCAAGCTGTTTTTAGGTATGTTAACGAAAACTCACTTTCACTTTATAAACGACTTTATTTGATAGTAGACTGCACATATAAACACACTGACAACTCATAATTAACTTTTATTCGATATATTATAACTATAATCAATTATTAATTAATCGCACAATAATACACAGTAACTAAATATAAGAATCTCTGAACAATCCGGCAGCGTAACGCCTTACTCATGGCATGATCACGAATGATGCTCGTAGAATCCGTCACTCGCTTTTATAACCGTATCCCAGTTACATAGGTGGCGGCACTGTCATCCGTGGTGAAGTCAGTTGAACTCCTTGAATTATCGAAGTTGCCAACAGGTAAAAACAAAAGTGTTCTGCATATTTTCTGTAAAATTGTTATTTGAGGCATATTTAATTTTTGGTTTTTAGGTTATTATATAATTTTAGCACGAAATGTAAGTACTAAATAAATATAATACTTTGGTCAACTGAATCACATACAATACGTGGATGTTTTAAGTATTTATTTCTCCTCTATGTATGTCACGTAAAACACAATTTATATTGTAACAAGAGATCGCGTGAGCTCAGCGGGGAGCGAGGAAGGATTATGGCGACTAGCAGCAGCGTGCAGGCAACCCATGAAATGGGTTCAAGGTAACACGCAACCAACATTATTTGTTTGTTCCGTCGATTCTTTTTGTTTTCTTATTTTTTATCTTAATGTAACACGTAGTACCCAGCGGTTTCTGTCAATCGGCAGTTGAATAACTAGGTTAAGTACCGCTAATGACTGATTTTGTTAATTGCTTATTTGCTTTGGAGGACTTGTTTATTCATCTGTTCCAATTAGTACCTATTTTTAGATTACTGTTGTCATTTGAGTGGACAACAAATTCTGACTGATACTTATGTTTGCCACTCTCTCCATCAATCCAGTAAAACCAGTTATTACTAAGTTATTACTATAGGCCATGATTAAGTTCATAAATTCAGACTCATACATTAAATTGATTTAAATGATGAATTACCTTCTTGAAGTCAACTAAAAATGAAAATTTGAAACATCGTAACAAAACTAAACAGCAGCTGCCTCAGAGGAAAGTTTCTTGGAAATTTCTCAACTTTCTTTTAATGTATACTTTATGCACAATAATAATGGATGGATATTGAAGCCAATAATGGATGGAATATAAAATCTACAAGAAGCGCTCTCTGTAATATAATTCAGAATAAAATTCACAAAAATCTATCAGCAAATTTAGTTCTTTCTAACATCTAAAGATAAAATTATTCATAACATCAATCAATATTTTTAGGTGTCTATAACAGTTTTAATATGAATAAACTGACAATACAGCTACTAGTACTAATTACTATAATAAGAAGAAATCCTTATTGATATTTGATTGTCGGTTCCTTTGTGACCAAGGTAAGCAAAAAGAAAACATTCCGGTAAATGCAACCTCTAAGTGTGTAACATAAGAATTGAAAGTACGGGCTGGGTAAAAACATTACCTTTTGCTTTGGAATTTCAAAAATTAAAGAACATGTTTGATATCCAAATGATTTATCTTTTAAGTATTAAAAAATAAGGGTTGAAACATTGTACAATAAGGAAAAGAATAGCTTCCATTTAAAATAATTGAATACAAGCGAAGCCTCAAATACAAGCTAGCTAATGCATAAAATATTACTAAAAAATACATCATTGTTTATTTTAATTCATTTAAATTTGAACTCACAAAGCGTCTCCTTTTCTGGTCAGTAACACGAATCAATTTTTTGTAAAATTTTGAGAACTAGGCTACTTAAAACTCTCCAAAATGAAAATTGAATTAAGCGCTTTTAAAACGCCGTTTACTTTATACTTTCAAAGTACTTAATGAGAAGAAAAATGTTGGCGCTGGAAATTTTCCTTAACTTCCTCTTTAGATAGATAAAACACTTTCTTTCTTTTAATAATACATAGTTTTTTTGTTTATAACATTGGTATATAGCCCACGAAACTACTATTGTGGCTATAAAACATCATACTGGATCAAAATTTATATGAAAAAATAACCATAATAATATACTCATTAACTTACGTACGCGCACTGACTCTTTTATTAAGTTGTAAAAAGTCAATACGCTATACGCTAATCTCGACCTTATGTCTCATTACTCGTCTTAAACTATAAGGATAAATATGGCTCAAAGAGTATATCATGTATGACGCCGTTACAAACAAAGTTAGGGCAATTTTTTATACCTAGCTATGCTGCAGAATAGTTCAACAGGTAGGGAACTCTTACATAAATTTTAGAAAGTAATCATAATTGTTAATTCGGAAACTACTGTTCATTTAAGACTTTTAGGGGGCTTTTCCACCAGAGATGTGCTATGTTACGTTGCTATGGATGCGGTTGATATCCACCAATCATATTCATTGGTGGAAATCAATCAATTTATTGAACCAATAATATTTATTGGATTTCACATCTTCGCAGCATAGCTGCATAGCACATCTCTGGTGGAAAAGCACCCTTATGCCTTAAATACTCGTAGTCTGTGCAGTGTTTTTTTAATTTCAATTTGAAATCAATTTTAGTAAGAGTCACATTGAGTTTTCCGCTCCACAAGGATCAGAAATAAGTTTATACAAAATTAAATTTCAGCTTCGTATCGGTCCATATTCCGGTGAACGCAAGTAGCACCTGCCAGCAAAATGTTGGGAAGTTTTCCGCTGTACTTCCTTTATTAGATTCCCGCTATGAAAGATAAAGAGAAAAGTGCTTTATATTCTGAAACGTACACAAGGAAATCCTTCCAACTCGTTCCTTGCGGTAACTATGTTTATCGGGTAAATAAGCGGGTGCTTGTGCGGTGCTGAAGTCAACAGATCTATGTTCGAGCGACTTTTGCAATGTAAAGCATTCTATCTTGAGTTCGAATCAATCTCTTGTACTTAAATCAATATAAGATATTTAGCTTGACGACCCTTAGCCTAGTTCGTAGTAATCCTGCTCCTGAAGCCGGTTTCTGTGACCGATAAATATTTGTACTTAAGTCATGGGTGTTAAAGTGTCGTCTAATTTGTTCATGCCACCCGCGATACGAGGAATCTTAGCGTGTGTGGGTTTATTTATTTTTACCTGTGATTGTCGCTGAAAACGCGTAATTTAACATAGTTATACTCGTCGTTACGTTAAAATTTTTGTATATGGTAGCTAACTTCTCTATCTACCACTCTTCTTTAAAAATAATCGTAATACGTACTTTTAATTGCAATACATGATTTAGTTAACAAACAATATTTCTTTGTAACAAGCGTGTTGTTGGACGGCAATAACTACTAACTATCACAGTTGGTTGTGTATTTTTCAGTTACCATCAACAAAAAGATAAATCAATCAAGAGAAAAAAGTGTCACGTATCAATTAGCTTACAGATAGTTTTAGATCTATGATAATGTATTATAATATTGCAAGCAATACTCTATAACAAACAAGTGTTTGATAGCGATTTTTTATGGTATAGTTACATAAATACAATTTGCAAAATTTCATAATCACCTAAGATTTTTACAAAACAAACATTCAACAATAATTTCGTAGTTTGTTTGTAATATCCCTGAAAAAGTTTCTCAGCCTCAAATTTCTAAAAGTTATGTACTAAACGAGCTACACGAAATCTCTCTCACTCACTAATGCACATGTCGTGTTGGGCCTAGCACTCCTTTGAGCTTTAAACTGCCTGAATTAAGGCACAGAAGTAATATACATAACTTAGTTTTGACTCCATAAAAGTACTTAATTACTTTTAGTCTTATAAAGTTTCACACTTATCATAATGTTACTTTGACGTTAATGGGTGTAATTACGAATGAAATACGTTTCATTAAGAAATGATAGCTCGCAGTCGTATACGGCTTCTGTCAAATTTTAAATTGACAGTAGGATCAAATAAGGTTGGGAGTGCGACGACCGCTAGGGGCATAATGAATGAATTATTTTGTGCTTTGGAGTACAAGTCAAACTGATAGGAACCCAAAAATCCGGTAGCTATAATCCGACATCTAATTTGAATCATATCAACAAAACAATTTTATGTTACCAATTAATATTACGGGATCAGGGATACCTATATCTTCTCTCTCGTTGTGTTCCATTTCTATTTGGAGTTGACGTGGGTATTGGGCTACAAGAGATAAAACTATCACTTCAGCTTACAACGTGTAATATCGTATCATGTCTTCTTACAACATTCACAATCACTTGAATATTTACACCATAATAAGTAAGTTAAGTATAAGTATAATTAAGTAAGTTAAGTATAATTTTACAAACCGAGGGAACAGAGGTCTTTCCAGAAATCTCAGAGTTGTTTTCAAAACTTTGTTACTTTGCGGAAAATGCTTCACTGCGTAGTTTTTCTCCGTGTGTTGCATTTATATGAATTTAGTTCGTTCGGCTGTAGTAGTATTTGTGAATTGTATCGTTTATTAACATCGTTTGTTTATCGAAATTCTTTCCAAATCGTGAAAATATTTACCTATTAAATAGTCAACAATCGCCTCAATATGGCTCTCTAAAATATTTGTAATGTTGCCTAATAATTATTTTTCTATTGTTAAAAATACCTGCAAAGCAAAGCAACAACCCATAATTGTCCCACTGCTGGGCTCGGGGTCTCCTCTCACAATGTGAGGGGGGTAAAAAATACCTGAATTCCCAGAAATTTCCATTTAGAACACGTAATCATTAAAAAACTAAATTCACGGATTTCCACGAATTTTTCTTTCATATTGGATGGTTTTTGGTATAGAGGATGAATTTTCAAAAGTTATGTAACTGTACGTTTTGTACGTTCTGTAGGTTTTTATTATCTACGGAAAGTTAATCCCAAGTTCCGAGTTAAATGGATGCAATTAATTTTTATAATCTTACTCACTCCTTCATTCTCAAAAGTTCTTAGGTAGCTCTGATACTCCAATGGTTATGGCCATCCGTTGTCTGTCAGTTAGCCACCGGCTTAATTTATAAAAAAATGTTTATATTTTTCATGTTTATAGTCTTTATCTGTTACCATGTACAGATATTTATAGCACGGAAGTGTGTGACCATCTTGTATCGTCCTGTAAGTAACTGCTTATTGTTTTCGGAATTCCGTTCTATCAGAATACAATGTTATGATATTGTATTCTGATAGAACGGTAAACTGTCTGCTATGGCATGGCTATGGCAGACCGTTTGTTTACCCCAGCGTAGCACCGCGTAGCAAATCGTAGCACCTCGTAGCATAACGTAGCACCTCGTAGTCAATGTAGCACCTCCGATATTATTATTATCATGTTGCTACGAATACGTATAATATTTATGACATATTTCTCAGTTTAGGCACGTGCCATGTATCGACATATGATATGTGAGAGCCACGTATCAACAATTTAAAGTGCTTTAAGGTGCGCGGGGGACGCGAAGGCGTTAAGACGTATATTGAGTACTTCTGTGCTTTATATTCAAAAAAGTGTGAAAAAAGTTAACATAACGATATAAATTATATACCACATTATACAATAACATCCAAGCAATCAAGTGTCAGTGCCAGTGTGTTAAAAAATATAGTGATTTTAAAGTATTCATCATTAATTTATCACAAAAAAATTCTAAAGATCAAAGTGTCTTTGACTGTGTCGGTAAAATATAAAATAACTGAAGGTAGAAGAACATAAATCTATACTCAGTAATAACACATCAAACATAAGCGACCACAAATTTCATAAGCGACTCTTAATACTAGTATAGTCGATTGCGAGTACATTGGATCAGCAAACAGAAGTCCCGAGGTTCAAACCCCAGAGAGCGGAATAATTTTTAACAAATTTTCCACACAATTTTATTTCATTCTATAATGGAGCACTCAAACATCACACTACGAAGACCAAAATCAAAATCGTTTACTGATATTTCTATTATCATGGATGAATGTAATGTAACGAACGGTGCGAGTTGCTTCGACGTATCTTCTCTCAGCTTACCAAATACATCTATAACTGATAATGAACACACGCAAAAACAGCAAGATCTTATAAACAAATTAAAATTAGAATTGGAATCGGCAAACGGAGAAGTTGACAGAATATCTTTAGAAAATATTGAATTAAAAAGAACTGTAGAGCAGCAAGAAAAAACAATAGTACTTTTGAGAAAAATAGAAATTACCGATAATAGTCTGAAAACAGCATCATCTCCCGCACAAAAAAAGGTATACAGCCCCAGCTCGAAGAATATCACACCTACGAAACACAGCCTAAACAGTCCACATCGATACCTAACTCAAGTAATAAATCTTGAAAAACATGTTAAAAAACTTGAACAGGAGTTAGAAGAATCAAAAAAGATAATCAAAAACTTAAACGACACTATATGTACCCTACAACAAACTTTGATACCTTCAACCAGTACAATAGATACAACAGATTCAAAAAGTTTGCATATCCTCAATGAAAACTGCTTTCCAATATCAAAAAAGACATTATCGCAACAACCTACAGAAAAGCATTACGAAAACGCTACGGATACAAAATTAAATAAAAGGAAAATAGTGATAATTGCAGATCAACAGGGAAGAGGAGTTAGACAATACTTTCAAAATATTATTGGAAATGAATTTTTAGTGATATGTCTGTGGAAGCCGGGTGCAACGATGTATGAGCTCGTTTCTTCCTATAATCAAGAACTACTATCTTTAACAAGCTTAGACTATGTCATACTTATGGGTGGAATAAATGAAAAAAATCCAATAGAATTTCGTTTCAACGTTGAAAAATGGGTGAATAAATTAACAAATACCAATATTATCGTCTGTGAAATTCCTTTCAATAAATGTTTAAATGTAAAAAAGCTAAATTACGAGCTTAAATTCATTTGTAACCGATATGAAAACTCTGTTTTTGCAGAAATGGGTTTTGATCGATTTGTACCTAATAAATTCCATTTCTCAACGCATATTAGCCGATGTCTACTAAAAGATATACTAAGACAAGAATATCAACAAAAAATCAAAGCATATCACTTAATGAATAAAAATAGAACCTTATCATTTAAATCATCAAACCTTATTGACAAATGTATTCAAACAGACGAATCTCTTTGCAAATATGGTTGTGAGTGTACAAAATTGTCATCTATTGAAAATGTACATAATAATCCAAAGGAGTTTTTTCGTGTTTAACAATTTGACTGTAATTCACCAAAATATAAATGGACTCATGAATAAAATAGACTTGCTATCTGTTCATTTAAATGATTTGATAAGTAGTAATATTTTTGTAGACGCAATATGCATTACGGAACATAACATGATTGGTTCCGATACAGATTTGTTAAACTTTCCTATGTACAGATTAGCGACATTTTATACTAGGGATAATAGAAATGGCGGCTGCTGTATATTGATCAAAAATATCCATATGTATCATGAATTGAATAATATAAATAATTTATCGATGCCCAATATCTTTGAATGCTGTGCAGTTGAACTCTCTGAGCATCAAGTTATTATCGTGTGTGTTTATAGAAGCCCAAAGAATACCGCCCAACATTATGCATTGTTTTTTAATAAGCTTGATATTATGTTGAGTCAAATATGTTACAAAGCGAATAAAAAGGTAATCATTTGCGGTGACTTTAATATAGATATTAGTAAAGTAAATAAATACTCGTCACAATTTTTGCACTTAATGCAGAGTTTTAATTTAAAATTTGAAATAAATAAACCAACGAGAATATGTAGCGCGACATGTATAGATAATATCATTCATAATATCAAGAAGGGGGAAGGCAAAATATTGGACCTAGGTCTCTCTGATCATACTGCCCAGCTCTTTACTTTTCCAACTAAAACAACTTACGCACTAAATTACTGGTATATAAAACAACGCGATTATTCTGTAGAAAACCTTAAAAAAATTAAATATTATATAGGTAATATAAATTTTAATGACGTGTATACTAGTAATACAGCTAACGAGGCCTTTGAAAACTTTTATAATGAGTTTAAATTATTCTATAATTTATGCTTTCCAGTTATCAGAAAAAGGATCCATACAAAAATTAAACGAAATTGGATAACTAAAGGCATAAGACTCTGCTCCAAACGCAAAAGAAACATTTTGTGGAAATATAGATTAAATCCCACTAACAATAATAAAAACATGCTTAGGAACTACTCAAACAGATTAAAAAAGATTATTAAATTAACACAAACAGCTCGAAATGATCATTATATAAAATCTTCACACAATAAGTCAAAAGCAACCTGGAAAATAATCAATAACTACAAAAGTAACAAGCCCAAACAATATATAAAACAAATAAAGAAGAACTCTGAATATATTACTAATCCAAGTGACATTGCGCAAGCATTCAATGATTATTTCATTGATCAAGTTTATCAATTAAATAACAAAAACAATATGACATTTTCTAATACCCTGACATATAATAATCCTAATTCTTTCTTCTTTAATTTTATTACACCTAATGACGTTATATTAGTTATTAAAATTTTAAAAAATACAAACAGTACTGGATACGATGATGTTTCAATTAAAGTTCTCAAATATGTAGCTGAAGTAATAGCACCTATACTGAGTCACATAATCAATGCTTGTATTGAAGATGGAATATTCCCTAATGCTTTAAAAACTTCAATTATTAAGCCACTTTTCAAAAAAGATGACAAAGAGAATTTAAGTTGCTACCGTCCAATTGCGTTGATCTCAGTTTTTTCCAAAGTCATAGAAAAAGTAATCTATAACAATCTCTACAGATACTTTGAGAAATTTAACATTTTTGCGAAGGAACAAAAAGGCTTTCGGAAAAATAAATCTATCAATGTAGCAATTTATGAATTTTTATTCAGTGTGTTCACAAGTGTAGACAAAAAAGTCCCAGTAACAGCTCTATTTATGGATATCTCCAGAGCTTTTGACTTTGTTAGACACGACTTGTTAATAACTAAATTATATACTGTATATGGCATAAGGGGAAAAACTCTGGATTTAATCAAATCATTTTTAACAAATAGGACACAAATTACACAAATTGAACGCATATGTTCCGAAACTAAACAAGAATGTTTTTACTTATCTTGTCCCCGTGAACCTAATTTTGGTGTTCCTCAAGGTAGTATTTTAGGTCCTTTATTATTTTTAATTTATATTAATGACTTGCCTAAATGCATAAAATTTCCCATGACCCTATTCGCTGACGATTGTTCCGTAGTGTTCACTGGTAATGATACTAATAATTATGAAATCGAAATTAATGACAATTTAAATACTATTATTGCATGGCTGAAATCAAATAATTTATTAATCAATCTTAAAAAGACAACAATAATGACTTTTAAACAACGCAAATGCTTACTTAAGCCACTAAATATAAATTACAATGGAGAGATCATAAATGAAACAAGCTCGTTAAAATTCTTAGGCCTCCACATAGACAACGACCTAAGATGGAGGACACACTCTGAATATATATGTAAAAAAATTAATAAATTTTCTTATGCTTTATATATGTTGTCTAAAGTAGTAAATCAAAAAGCTGTACTAACTGCATATCATGGCTTTGTGTCCTCTACTCTACGTTATGGCATAATGTTCTGGGGCAACGGTACAAAGCGTGAAGATATATTTAAAGCTCAAAAAAAGTGTGTCCGTGCCATTACCAAGATATCTAGTACTGATTGTTGTAGACCACACTTTAAAAATTTAAAATTATTAACACTATCATCTTTGTACATATATGAAGTAATTTTATTTATAAAAAGGAACCCTGACATATTTAATAATTATTTAAAAAGTCAACGACACAAAACTAAGCTTCAGCAATTCAGTCAAAAACTGCTTTGCTTAGTAAAAGTGTATTTGGTATGGCACCAAAAATCCATAATAAAGTTCCTGCATGGCTTCGAGATATAAATAATATTGATAAATTTAAAATGGAATTAAAAAAGTTGTTAATTAATAAATGTTATTATTCTGTTCATGAATTTTTAACTGACAATTTAATTTAATTTATTAACTGTTTTATAATTTAATTTAATTTTTAATAATATTTGTATGCCCGAAAGGGTCGAATATAGAGGACTTTCTAATATATTTTAAGACCTGTAATACCTATATTTCACAAATAAAGAATTATTATTATTATTATTATTATTTAGTCTGTTAAAGGTTTATATAAGAGCGCGTGAAGGTTATCGGTCGGATGTTTTAGTAATAAAATATATTTTGTTTATACGGATTTTAGGGGTTGTTTTCGGACGAGGTTATAGTTCTATAAGTTTTAAATATACTACTACTATCAGTAGAACCACAGGCAAAAAAATGCGAGCTTACGTGCTTTTCCACATATAACTCCATTCTACGTTCAATTTATTCCAAATTGCGTAATTATTGAGAACACACTAATGCTTCTTAAAAAATCGTTTACTGAAATAATTCGGTGAAAAGGTTAATGAAGTTATTTAAAAACATAATTCAAATCTATAGTGTAATACCATATTTAAATATCTTTAATTGAATAACACTTCAAAGACTAATCAAGGAGTCCTCCAAAGTTAGCAAAGATGTATGAACACTAGCAACCTGCAGTGCTCTCAGCGAAACTCAGTGGAACTTTGTGTGTTGTACCGAACTTTATCACGTAATTATGTTAGTTCACGCAATATATTTCATTTAGGAGAGCACACGTCCGGATTATTTAGTTTTTACTTGAGCACCGTCATTACGCTAAAAGCTATGCGGTGTCTGGTTTATACCCAGCTGTAATTTCTTTAGGTACTGCAGGCTTTTGTCATACGATTTTTTTATGGAGATATTACGATAATAAAGCTTATACCTGATTTTCAAAAGCTCCTAAGAAGCTTTTTTTAAATGACGGAAAAATATTAAATTTCTTGGGTTTTGGTCATGGTAAGAACAAGATTAGATATAATTACAACTCAGGTCGTTTAATGATAATGTTTATTTGTTCCATAAATACCCGTATAGATAGATTATCCTTATTAACTTAGTCGAAATCCTTGTAACTTTGAATAAAAATAATAGTTATATTTATAGTTGGTATATCTCGAACGCATCGATTAGCAAACAGAGTGTAATTAGGTTCTTCAGGTTCGAGATTCACTCAATTAGGTTTTTACAGTAAAGCCAAAACCATCCATTTTATTATTTGCGTAGGATTTTCACAGCATATAAATTAATGCATTCGCATAAATGATGAATAATTTTACAATCTGCTAAAACTACTCGCTTATCAGTACGCTGATAAATATTATATTTGAGAACGAATCTCTCGTCTCGTCTTTGTTAGCCAACTATACGGAACAGTTCATTATAGCCACGGTAGTACTAACTACCGTTGGTGGGTACCCCGCCGACATGGCAAGCAACACTCAATTAAAGCGATCCGATGTTATGATAACATTATACATGCATGCGGTACCTGCAAATACTCCTGCTTGAGATGTCTATGGGATTTCACGTGCATCGCAGTTTGAATATTCAACAGTGATAATCTTAGCGGATTTTCACGAGTACATAGTTGTAAACAGTGTGACATTTTTTAAACGTATCCAAAATTGCAAATGCGTACTCACTTTTTGTATTTAATGCCGTGTATTTAACATGGACTGTGGTCAGAACGAAAAGACAAAAACCTGAATAAGTACCACTTGTCAATGTTTACTTATTGTTTACGTGTAATCTTAAATCAAACGGGAAGATCATTAGCAATCCTTGTTCTATTATCAAAGCTTCAGCAGATTTGCCCCATGTCCATGTGTGTGTGTAATTTGGATTAGCCGTAGCATTTGGATTAATGGAATCACCCATTGTCGGTACAGTTTGCAATAGCTAATTGCGATTGTGACGGAGGTAAGTCACAATAAGAACGACATCGCATGACCGAGTTAGGAAATCAACTCTGGATACATCAAACTTATAACCAACAGTTGATTGTGGTATTGAATGATATTTGTCTAAGCTAATATTATAAAGAGGAAAGGATTTGATAATTTGTTTGTAATGGATAAACTGAACAACTATTTGACCGGTTTGAAAAATTATTGCACCAGTAGGATGCTCTATTGTTTTGGAGCAACATGGGCTATATTTGATGACAAAAAATTGAGGATCTAATCGAAAACCGAAGCAAAGCGAGGGCGGTTACTAGTCTTACATCAGGTAAATAAGGAAAATCAGTAAGTAAATGTTAAGTAGTATGAAATAATCAATGGCTTTCAGCAAGAAAAATGTGTAAGAAGTACTCCTACAAGATTAAAATTGTATTGATGGCTTGTCTGTTGCTCTAGCAGCTGCTAGCCGCTAACCTGTATGCAACATTGACCACTAATGATTTATATTTATAGTGGACCATCTGCTATTCACATTAAAAACAGTATTTTTTCCAGTACGCCTGCTACTGCATAGGTTTTACAAAATTTAATGAGTGCGATTACTATTATACGTAGTTACAAATAAAGGAATACAGCATTGTGAGTCATAACAATTAGTTACATTTTGTAATAACGTTTTGTAGTTAAAGCGAAACGTTGGCTGTAACAATGTTGCTTTTATACCGCTTTGTTTGAAAGTACAAATAAAATAACGCGATTCATACGAGAGCTTGTATACATTGAACGATTAATAGGTTAATTGTTCCCTAGTCTTAGCTATTTGCGATACATTTATAAAGTGATAAGTATAAAAATAAAACATAACAAAAGACTTTTCTAAAAATCATTGTTGCGTCTCTATAAACACCCATAATACTTTTTGACAAATATCTTCCATGTCACATCAATTAATACACTTTTATTAGAATTATATTACCTAAGTCATAATACCCGTACTTCTACATCATTTAGTCAGCAATCATAATGAACCCAGCCTTCCTCATTAATGTGGCTATTATACACAAAAAGAGTTTTTCAAATCCGACTGACAGTTCCAGAGATTGGCGCTTTCAAACAAACAAAAAACTTTGCTTTAGTATATTAGTATGGATACATTACATAAATACACAACCACTGTAATAGATGAGCTGTCCAATGAACGGCTTCGCAGTGTAATGGCGTCGGCTTAATTCCACCGGCAGTTCAATAAGCAGGTTATTGGCGCTGCGATGAGCGGAATTACCAATTATTGTCACTGACAGAAATAGCCTGTTGAATTTATGATTTACAAGAATTTATCTATTTTGGAATGCTGTTGTTGGTTAGGTTGGTAATGAGGACCTTGACCCAGGATTCCCATGGATGTGTGATGCCTCAATTATGGGACGAATAGATTGCGTATTAGTAGTTATGTGTCAAATGTCTTGGTCCATGCCACCCACGATATAAAATATCCTAACAAAAAATTATGAGTGTATGATCATTTATTTATTTATTAAAATGAGCTTAACTCTACTCCTTTTGAAAGGAGGTAACTTTAAAAAGTTATTTTTAAAGGTAACGTAACTACCTCACTGCCCCAGTGCGGATTGGTGAACAGTAAGTTGTAAACCAAAGTGTCGGAAGTTATTATTCCGCCCGAATGCCTCCGACAAAGGTTAATTACTGCTATGTGAATGATGACAGGGATATACTCGTACTAGAATCTAAAGTATAAAGTGGTGACGAGTAACACATTAACACTCAGCAAATTAGAATTAAATTACCTGATGGTTAAACTTACGATAAGTTTATGCACTATGGAAAATTGTGTGTTATCTTAACAGTTAAATTCAATTTATAATGAAACCTGACATTCAAAAGGTAGGTTTGTAACCCGCATTTTTTTAAAACAAACTGAAGTCACATACAAAAAACAAATAAAGAATGGAACAGATTTCACCGAATATTTTTTTTTTCTCGAATCTCAGACAGCTCTCAGGCTTATATGTGACACTATTCATGATATGAGATACCATGAACGAAATAGAGGAAATATGAAAACCCGTTTAAGTATACGACGTGGTTGCGAAAATTATTGTTTAGAACAATCAGATAATTCGAAGTTTGTATACGAGTTCTAAACACAATAATTCCTTTCCTTTGAACATGGTCCAAATAAATCACAGTTCGCGCGAGTTCACTCGCAAGTGTTATTGTAAATCATAAGTTACACAACGTTCATATAATACTTTATAATAAATTGAGATATGTAATTTTGTGGAGAACTTGCAAAGTCCAAGTAAATGGGGGAATGTCGGGTGGTTCGAGTCCATGACAACCTCTCCCACTTATAACACTCTATGAAACGAGAAACGAACTGACAGCCCAAGGATTCTGCTCAAGATTAGCTGGGCTCTGTCTTCCTATTTGAACCTATCGGTAATCATGCATAATGATACCTACTAGTAGGGTTCTTTACCAGCCTTCCCAGTTAAAGACCTCATCAGCCGTGTAATGTTTAGCTTCAACCCATTAATGTCCCGTTACAGTACATTGATCTCTCCTCTCGAGGAGGCCTAGACCATACACCACGCTGCTAAAGTACGGATTGGCGGAGTTCTCCAGTGCGAATTGATAATGTTTAAAACTTGCTAACTTTTTTTATATTTAAAATTGTCAATAACAGTTACTGGTTAGTTACACTAACAACAACAAATATTTAATTTCAACCAGTATATCAATTTAAAACCAATAAAACTTCGATCTAAATGATTAAACGTTATGATAAATGCTTAAACGGTAAAATACGTCGTTTACGACGCTCGTAAAATATAAGCCAAAGAAGATAAGCATAAACTAAGTATAAATAAGATGTGATGTTTATTTGTACGGCGTACCTTGAAGGAACCAATCCCCCGGGGGCTTCAACTACGAATACAACCATGTTAGCCAGTTACATGTCAATTCTAAACAGTAGGTACACGTGCTTTTATATCACATATTATATTTAACTTCGTATGGTACAAAGAAAAAACTTTGTGATGTCTTGATATGAATACGTTTGAACAAGATTTTGGTGAATGTATTTCACCGAATGACAGTATTGGCTTCAACCCATTAATGGCCCACTACTTGGCACGGGTCTCTCCTCTTGAGGACTGAGGAGGCCTAGAGCATTACTCCACCATGCTACTCCAGTGCGGATTGGTGGAGGGGTTAGCGGCCAACCCGAGTGGCGGAAGTTTTCAAACCACCCAAGGGCCTCCGACATGGCTTAACGACTGTTATCTTATGATAACAACCGGGACTGACGGGTTTACGTGCCCTCCGAAGCACGGAAACGCTCAACAATTTTTTTCCACTAACAGTCACCTTTACTTATCTTATTTTTTACTTACAACGGTATACAATTAGTATTCATTAAAGCGGATGTATTAATTATGATTGTTTTAAAACGGAAAGCTTTCCCAGAAAACTTTAAATGAGTTCATTGCATTGGTACAAGACATTGGTTCAAGGTATTTGAAACAATAAACATACAATAATTTGAAATCATGATGAGACTTAAAAGTTTGAGGATTGTTTCTATAAAATGATTCTTAGTCTTTGTGATACAAACCGAAAGGTAGCGCTGTTGACAAATCATAAACATACTTTCTCTTTCTATTGCAAAACATTACACAATACGAGAATAAATTAATTAGGTAGATAAAATAATGTAACGTTTTGTTATCTCCGTGGTAGCAATTTGTGTATCGCAGATGGCAAAGAAATCATAATTAATACATCAAGATCAGCCAAATCTATTTTTATTGAGTTTTCTACACATCAATGAACTTTGACAAGATGGCTAAGGATGTATTTTAACACTCAAATTAAAATAACAAAATGTTATTATGTTGTACATAACTGTTATACATTAAAAGAAACAGCCATATATTTTAACTGCGTATGAGATACTAATTTTAAATTGTAACCTCTATGCTTTCCTGAGAAAAAGGGTGTGTACAGATAAACAGAAGGACAAAGAAGTGATCTTATAAGGATTCTTCAAAAGATAAATTTTTAGGTACGAAGCCCTAAAAAAGATCACAACTGTCTTCACTTGTACATTTGACTTAAGTATTTTAATTAATTTTATTACGACCGACAGTTCACCAGTCGATAATGTAATCAAGTGAACTACAGTATGGCTGCTGGTTCTGTTTTAATTAAAACTTGCCAGCCCGGTGCAATTCCTCGCCTCGTTACTTAAGTAGATGAGGAGCGTAATCACTTGCCAAAAAGTGTCTCATGGAGGTTTTATCTGAACTCTAAATGGGGCAGGGTCTGACGAGCTCTCACACTTTGATCAATTTCACATACTGAAAATTGATTGCATTTAATTCATTTTTAACCGGGTTCAAAAGAAGGAGAAGGTTTTCAATTCGGTTGTATATATTATATAATATATTTTTTTAACATTATATGTTGTTACCTCAAAACTCTGACATTAGTCAACCAATTTGAAAAATTTTTTTTTTATTTGAAAGCTGTAATTCAGATCTGATGATGGGTATAATGGAACCCATTCTTCCGCAGTTCCTCAATCCTCATGTATCAACCAGTATAATTGGCATCATACAAAGTTACAGTTGATTATTTTTCAGGCAACAACATTTTTTTTACACCACAAAATGTTTTCAATGTGAGCCAAAAAACTAACAGATTATGATTTTTGTCTTTGACTGCTTTTTTCTAAGCTCCTAGATAATTAAAAATTAAGAATTATTTATTCATTTTACTATCACTGTTATCATCTCAGTTAGGCAAGTCATTTTTTTATACTACCGCCAATATGGAAAGATGGTTTGTCATGGAGAAGAAGTGTTAGATCGATTGTCGACTTTTGATAGTAAAAATCTTTTTTCTTTACCTGTCGCAACAAACTCAATCAGGTAATGTTACTGTCTAAACACCTTCTGATTCGCGGCACGTGATTCCAGCTTAAGTATATGCGAACAGCTAGGATTCAGGGTGCTCAACTTACTGAACTAAACAGTAACTAGGCCACAAGTTTCGACACAAAACCCGAGCGCGCTTTATGTACTCGTAAATACAATAGTTATTTACATTTTTATAACTTTTATGAGCCATAACTTTATTATAATCAAAACTATTTTACTGAAAGATTGCGATCTCTTGGCAAAATGAAAAAAGGGAAGGCCCTTACCAGCCAAATTGTCAATTCTTACACGATATTGAGAATGCTGAACTTTTAGAATTTTGGAAATTATGTTTCCATTTATTAAAGCCCCTTAGCTGATTTACAATTTAAAACTTCATAAATGTAGCTCAAACAGTTATTAATATTATAATAAGGGTTTAAAACCCTCATTTTGGTGACTGACTCACTGACATAGGATCAAACACCTAACCTACTTTCAGATTATCTAGAAACTTTATATTTGGCATCAAGGTAGACTAGTAATTTAACAAATAACAATAGGTATATTAATTATCAATAAATACTAATAAGTTCCTAAAAAAAAGTAATGATATCTCAACAAAATCATAAAAGGCTTGTTTCCACTAAGAATAAATCGAATGGCTTAGAGTTTCTAATGATTAACCATGATAATTAGTAAACAAAAATGCAGCTTTTCTATTAAAATAATAAAAGATTAATAATATTTTTGGAAAATAAAATCGACAAATTGAGGCGTTTAGTCACGTGACATTAAACATCAATCAGTGAAGCGCATGGAAGCGTGACGTCACACCTCCCGAAACACTACGTTGTAGCTGTCATTTTCGTATAAAATGAACAGGTTATTTGGAGTTTTCAGCAATTCTCGTTAAATTAATACAGTTCGTTTTTAGTTTAATCTTGAAAGACAGATATAATTTGCTATGGAATCACGATTTATCGTTTGGCAACTAAAAAAATAAGAAGAGTATGAATTATTACATTTTATAAAACGAAAATAATATTTTAACTCAAATAAATCATAAAACCCTACTCAAGTCATAACATTTTATAGGTTATGTGTGGTATATTATGGTAGATTTTGCAAAATTCATTTCTTTTAATATACATTTATAAATAGATACATCAAGTTGTGTTTATTACTTACATCAAAATGATCTTCACAGAAATAAATTGTGGAATCAGTTGATAAAGTAAGAGCATCTGGCCTCCTTGCCATATTTAACCACTTTCTACGTATTTGTTTATTGTTTGGAACGTATATGAATAATTTGTTTGGCGTTTTTATACGTTGTACTTTTACATTGGGGCACTATACAGTATTTATAATACGACGAATTCATTATTTATTAAAAAACACAATTGACTGTCATACACAAACACGGCTGTTTCGCGAGGTGTGACGTCATTCAAAACGCCATGACAGTCTTGGCTTTTTTCGCGGTCAATTTCAAGTTCATTTCTAAAAACTCAAAATACTAATGTAAAAGACTTATTTTTCTTAGAATAATATATTTTTGGGGTGAAATAGATGCTAAGCTATAGTTTTAAACTAATTTCCAAATTTTGTCAACTAGCCTAATGTGAAATGAGATCCAAGTTCAAAAAAATTTAGATATAAACGGGTGCCAAGTTCGGTGTAGGGAATCCTACCAAAGTCGAGCATATATAATAATAAAGAAAACATTAGTTATTACGAAGAAATCGTGACAAAAAACAAAACCATAACATAAAATAAACTTAGCCTTTTCATTTAATTCATTAAAAACCAGCTTTAAATAAGTTGAAAAGATCATGAACTACAAAATATTATCATTTTAACTGATATCAAAAGGTAACGCACGTCAACAAAGTATCATCTGTATCTTCCTACGTCACCAGAGGATTTTGGGTCGAGAAAAATGTCTGTGAGCTCAGGACACCGCTCGCAGCGATAGCGTAGTGTCCTTGCTTACATTTGTCAAAGGATTAAATTATTCAACTTGTCCTGTTACCTACCCATGTTCAATCTTCTGGAGACGGACACAGACTATATTTTGGTTTCATTTTCAGCTTTAGCCCTAAACAAACAACATCAGAGTTTCGCGTCAGTATTATAATATTATCTTTATGTTTTTATCGTTGTTTGTTGTTGTTCTTTACAACAACGATTTTCAAAATGTATTTTCAGTATCGGTCTGTGGTAAAAAATGTATTATTATTTTGAAATCAAAAACAACAGAAATATTCAATGTTTGGTTTACATTTGTAACCTTCAACAATCGCCACGTTTTTCTAGGCATGTAGGAACCAATTTGTTTATACCACTTTTCAATATTTATAACTAGCGCGATGCCAACATACGTTTTCCGTGATAATAGTTGCCTTATATCTTTTCCAGGTCATCAACTTCATGAAAATCCGTGCAGTAGTTTTTGCGTGAAAGAGTACCTCTGTACCAACTTTGGAATTTACAATATTAGTAGAATTTCACCAATCTGAATAAAATAAAATGTTCGTGTCGGTCTCACGCGGATATGAAAGTTAAGTTATATTCGATATCAAATAATATTTATTTTGTTATCAATTGTTAGGAAGAGTGAGTCAGGAGAAGTTTTAAGCTCGTGATTTGCCGCTCCAGTCACGTTGCTCGAGCCAATATCCGGAGACAGCGCCTTGTCAGTGCAGCCAATAACACGTCTGTGGAACCTTATATAAGTTTTATAACTTACGTAAACTAACTTAAAACAAAAACTACAACGCCAAACCACAGTATAATAATTATAATGTGGCCAAACTGTATCCCCCAATTTTGTTATCAGTTGGTTTTTTGCCAAAATTTAAACACGTATTCACGTCAAAAATAAGCAGTTATAAGGACATCCGACAGAAGTGAAAATTCAAAACTATATATTGAGTACTCACTATTTGTACTGCACAGTGATTCTACGATTAATAATAATAAATAACGCTTCACACTCATAGCCCCTCACTAGGATTCCCTGTTTCATGGGTGCCATGGACAACACACAAAGACCAGAACACACACCCAGACTGAGAACAGAAACTGAAACATCATTTAAAATTCCCCCTCACTGGAATGGAACCTAGGACCCTCGGCACAGCAGTCCGGCAAGGTAATTGTTATGGCTCACGGGTCGTCCAGATCTTAGGTTCTTGTGTCGAGACGTTTGCAAGTGACGTAGATATCATATAGACCCAATACCCATGTAAAAACATTTATCATATGTGTAAATGTATACTTCAGCCGGCAATCGAATCCGAGATAACATGCTTAACAGGCAAAATAGCTACCTACATACCAACTGAATGAGATCGTCACTGGGACAAGATATTTTGTAATCAGTTTTATTGGTTCTAGATAATATTTCGCTCAATCACATAAATCTTATTCCTCCATTAAAGCTTATTATACCCATTCGTTACAACATGTCGACTGTTCTATCGCGTGTTTCACATATTATATTATTTTGTGTCGCTTTTCTATCTATCACGCTTATGTATCTCACACACGATATAGAAGAAATTATATACCAGTAACCACATCACACGATACGAGACGTATTCTTCACCTATATCGATTTCGTAATCCGTGCGAATCGTTATTTGGACAGTGACGGAGTTTTTCCCATTAGCGGTGGCGAGTATTGGAGAAATCTCGTGACTTGCATTCTCATCGAATAATTGTTTGATATCGTGAACTATTCCTGATAAATACGTGTGCGGATTGTAAGATTACAAAATTAATATTACTTTTAATCATTATTTATAAACAATAGGTGTTTCAGCACTTTATATGAATCGTTTAAAGTTTGGTGATAATGGTCACCCATTCAACTCCCGGCCACTGTGACAAAAAGCTATGAATGATTATGAATATGCAATACTTAGACCTCTGCATTGAATTGTTGACCTAGAAGGATTCGTTTAACATTCACATAAAGTAAACCCAAGTTTTAGGATGAAGATTTTGTTATTCTTTTTGTGCTTTCTAAGGCTTATTCTTATGTACAGATTATAATTGGAGATGGATAAAGATTGTAGCCGACTAACTAAGTGACGATCCGTGTAGCAATAGATGGCAATGTGAGCTCGATTCCCATCGAGGCGGAAACTTTAAAAAATGAGTTTGAATTGCTGTTCTTATTCTGTATGTGTAATTTTGTTTTTGTGTGTTGTCCGTGGCATCCAGACATAGGGAATTCCATGTGGGGTTATGAATGAGTATCTAGTATTAAAAGAACTATGTTATGTAACTATATGTTGCCATTCAATATTTGTGGCATTGCACAATACTGTCAGCCAGTTGAAGGAGAGCTTTCCTTGCCAGCGGATTTGAAGGAACAGTACGTGACTCGTTCCCTGAGCAGGTTCTGGGAAAATTGCGCTGTTTGTGCGCACGTTATCTATTGTATTTAGTTAACCTACAAAACACAGGTTGGTGAAAACCTGAATTAGAGTGAGGGAAATGTGTAAGTGTATTCTGCACAAATTTTTAATTTTTTAAAATCATCATCGTGGCTTTGAATAAAATTCTACATCACCATTACATTCAAAGATATGTATTTTAGTGTTGTATTTAAAACGGATTCGATAAAACTTATATATTTTAAAAGGTTTTTTAAAATAATCTCGTGACACAATAATCGCACTATTTACTATTTACAATTTTCTTTGCTTCAATATTAAACGTTTTTTTAGTTTTTAAGCTATGTATACCTAGACTATGTATGTTTCCGATGAAATAGTGGTCCCAACACAGCATTACGTTGACTTTCAGTGGCACATTCACTTCGCACATAAGCCTACACTGGTTTAGCGTATCCAAATAATTAATTAATGTAGGAACAAAATTAATGATGTAATTTTACAAACTGATTGCTTTTAAAACACTGTGTAGTTTTAGCGTATATTTTATAATCAAAATAAATGTCCAGTCAATTTAACTAATTAACTTTGTTCGGTTTTGTGGTTCAGTTTGGTTTACCGATATGATATTGAAATGCTCTTACTCAATAACTAGCGAACACTATTTACCATTGGGGAAAATGTTGACCCCAATTTTGTTGGTAGACCAGGAAAGAGGTGGTAGATTCCGGCCTTGCAATCCCGGTTAGCAGTCGACTCGAATGCCACTTGTTAATTGGTAAACATGATATTGATCAATACCATGCTGCTATTCCATGAGCTATGATGTGAATATAATTAATAGGTAAGCCAGTGCTGATGACACTTAGGGTCCGGCCACATCATCCCTAGCCATCAATCAAACATGTAAGGAGTCAATTGCTTAGGATATAATATGAACCAAACAAATTATAATATTTAATATTATGCTCTTTCTATAATATTTACTGTTAAAGTAAATTATTTTTAAAATGTTGAGGACAGTCTGCTCAAAATAGTTAAAATTTTGTTTTGCCTTACATACATTAATTATTACTCAATTAAAGAATGAATCTTTTAATTCATGACGTTGTTAAATATTTGATATTTTTCCGAACATCTGTATTTTCTTTGGTTCGACAAAGAAAGTAAAATGGCGTCACACCACTCCACGTACCTACATCGTAGTACCAGGCACCAGGCACTCCATCGCCATCAATAATATAAGTAATAATATAATTGTTGTTGTTGTTGTCAAGCACTAACTTATTTCATGTAAAATAATAAAAATATGGAGGCTCGTTTCACCAACGATAGCACTCGCGCCATATTTCGAATTTCAATACCGAGCTCAACGATGTCGAGTGTCCTTCGCACGATTTTCACTTCGTTAAAACGTAAAAATGAACATCATCAATGTTATATAAAACCCCTGAGGGTTTCACGACCCTCTTCTCGACAACCGAACCGATACGTATTATATTATGTGCTCATGGAGGCATGTGATTGATAAAAACATATAATATTTTTTGTTCAAAGTTTATGCTTTTATTATTATGTCAAAGCAATTCGGAAAAAAATATAAAGTATTTTAAAATTTTAAACGAAAATATGCACCTTAGCAACCAAAATAGCTTTATGTATTATATCGCAGGGAAATAATATTGTAGAATCCGTGTTTCTATTACTGCAAAGTCACAAACTTGTGGTATTGATTATATCTACTCAATAGTTTAACAACAAAAAGTACTCGAATCCACCTTCAAGGAATTAAATCTCTCCCACAATTTATTGACAAAGGATTACGGAAATAAATTCCGTTTAAAATACCTTTTTCATGAAATGGCGAATGTTTAACGATACCCATCGTTCATAATTCAATTGAATAAATATTTTGGGAATAATAATTTTTTCAATGAACAGAAATGTTTTTCTTATTCAACGCAGAATGGGATTATTATGAGTAAGAACTTAATATTATTTTGAACAGATGAATAAATAAAAAATACAATTTTGCAAATTTATCTTGAAAAACATTTTTCCCACTGATTATAATGATTTTCCACTGACCAATATTATTTTTATACGGATGAATTAAGTTTCAACAACTTTAAATAAAAGTAATCGAAAGAGCGTTTACCTAAATTTAATCAAAACAAACAAAAGGTTTATAAACAGCAAGAACTAATTATTCTGATGCATCCAAATGACGCTTTTGAGTCCAAATATATTATTTTCGTCAATGTATTCAAATCTTTTCGCGCTACATGCTAGATAAAAACTGATTTTTTTATGTACCTAATAAGCATATGAAACTATCCTGTAGTGCCTTCCTCTGCCATCCATAACCTCTCTGCCGAACCCCGAATAGGGCTGTAGACCCTGTAGGGGGGATTCTAGTCGGATAGTAGGTCCTATTACTTTTAGGTGTTAAGAATATCAGTAGTTACTGTTCGTTAGAAACACGATGGTGGAAGTATGGAGGGCTATTGTAGGTTTGTCGTATGGATAATAATATGATATGATTAGGCATTCAGAGAAAGAATAAATTAAAAAATGAAACAACATAACTAATTAAAAAAAATAAGACGGAAGAATTCATCTATGCACTCTAATTCACAGCCTTCGACTTCACTAATCTTAATCAACTAATATTTTTTAAGACCATTTTTTCGTTAATGACCAAATGAATGAGCCATTTACACTCTGTTTCACACAACCACCTTTTATCGAAATATGTTATAATAATTTAGTTTAAAATGGTTATTCGGATAAACAAATGGGTAACTACTAGAGAGGTAGGTTCCCGAGACTCATTTTAAACTAACTTGGTTAACTGAGCTGCGTTTGTGCAGCAGCAAGCAGAGGCAGAGAGTAAAGATCTCACACAGGGGGCAATCGAATATTTTATACTCGTTACTGACTGAATGACTCCTTTTACAATGGCAAAATGTTATGTTATGAAGTATAATTAACTCCAGGTACGAGTCCTTCAAACATCATCATTTAAATTCTTATTTTTAATGGAAATAGCAGACAAACGAACTGACGATCCATCTGATGGTAAGTGCCCATTGTTGCTCATGAACATCAGCGATAACAAAGGCATCATTGATGCATTGCTGGCCAAGAAAAAGAGAGAAGAAAAAGAAAGAAAGATCTGACTGGCTGACCCAAGCAACAGGGTGGTAGCTAACCATGGAGAAATAATGTCTATCCTAATATCTAATAATTTATCTACATTGTTATTTAAGTGGTTATATTATGAAAAAAAATGAAAAGATAAAGGCGTCTTATGTAAGCAGTGCTGTAAACTTACATCAGAATAAAACCTAACGGTATCGCTAATGTCCATGAGCGACGATGGCCACTTACGGTATCTTGTTTGTAAGCTATTTCTTTTAAAAAAGTTGTATGAAGTTTCCTCTCTGTATTGTATCTAGACTCATGCGGCACAGCAAGCGGACATTGTAGCTAAGTTATTCCAGGCAGGTGGAGCCGTCCGTTCTGGACATTTAACTTTACGTCGTCGTTGTGTGTCGTTGTGTGTTTGTGACCATAAACTTGTTTAAATGTTTGTTAAGAAATCCTTTTGCTGCTATATTTACCGCTTATTATACTAAAACTGAATCGGGTTGAATCTTAGTAAAGCTCTTAAAATCCTCATTAGGCTATTACAGCAATGAATAGTAGTAAAGTCGTTCACTGTATTACAGGGATTCTTCCTATAACTGAGGAGGCCTAGAGCAAAATCCTAATAAAACAATTTTCAATTAATCATGATTATTTCTAACTGTGAGATATTTCATAGGCGTTGCAACAAATAAATAATTCAAAATTTTGCGAAAGGCAAATTTTCTATACATTGAATATTTTTTCAAAATTTCGATTAGGCCCCCTGTATGTTTGTCTGTCCGGGAATCAGATGAAAACCCTTGAACGAATTTAGATGAAAATTGGTAAAGTTATTACTAATACTCCGGGCCACATTTTAGGAGACTTTTTATCCCGGAAAATTAATACAATTCCCTGGGAAACGGGATGAAAGTTTGTATGGAATAATTTTGTATAATAACATCAACCAATTTGCTTCAAATCTGCAAGAAATGTTGCTTGCATAAAATGGAGTACATATTTTTCAATTTTTCAAAACTGCAAGAAAAAGAAATAAAATACAAATTAATATAAATATTGCTTACTGTTCAAAGCCCGCTCCTTGAGAAATCTTTTGTGATTGAATCGTGGGTTTCAGTATATAATTTTTTTAAATTTTCTTCTGCAAGAGGGACAAATAAGGTAATACATAGTTTCCGTATGCGAAGCTGCGGGCAACATACAGCTACGTTACATATTTTTGGTTATGGGTACCAATTGCTCGTATAAAGTTTATAATTATGGAAGGATCCTGTTTCTCAACGAGAACGTTAACTTTTCCTATACGGTACGGTTAATTTTCAACTTGTGTAATTTATTAATGAAGCTAATGCCAAGGCGCACTGCAGGCTAATCGGCGTCAAAGTTAGTAATAACCCTTCCTGGCAATCGGGTAAAAAATATTAAGCAACACAAGCTTGCTGAAATAAATCTTAAAATTCAGCTGATTGAATTGTATATTAATTACACTTATCACAATGTTAAAAGAAGGGCAGGAAAAAAGATTTTTTTAATATTTCTTTAAGCTTATTCTAAGTCAAGGGTAAAAGTACTCGTATTATAGGTATAATAATATGTTTTGAACACATCTCAACTTCCTTTTTTTACGTCGTTCTATTTTAGACATGGCTACTTGACTTCATTCACCTCTGTTTCTAAGTTTTATATCAGTAATTATTTCTTTACTAGTTTTGTTTAATACAGATTAATAAAAATAACATAATAAGATAATTAACTAAGTTAATCATGCAGAATGTAATTTACAATGAACTAATATACTAACATCGTTCAGTTGTATATCTATTATTATTATGATTAATTTAAAAGGAAAACTATAACGTGTACTTTACCTTAAGTAGAACCCACAAACAACACTATTGTAGGTGTACGAAACTTCTTGTTAAACTACAAAGTTCGTGAAACTTTGTAGTCTTTATTCATCTCAAAATTGCTCGCAAATAATATATTTTATAACTTGTACATTGGCAAAGTAGTAAAAACACTTTATTCGAAATTCGTCATAAGTTCTCGATGCTGACTGTAGTAAGTACACAAAGAAATTATTTTAAAATAAATAGAGATACCAGCAAACTTTTCAAGAAAAATTAAATAGTTACTCTTGTCTTCTCGCCTCAAATTTAACTATTTTTAGGTGTAACCAATATGAAACAAAAATACTTTAAAGGTCGATGCATACGTAACGTGTTTTACCCGAACAGGACGGGACGTGAAGTTTAAAAACATCGTTTCATAGAAAATGTAAGGCACGGAAGAGACGGGAACGTGGCACGTAAGTGCCCCGTCTCGTCCGTTATTCCGTTGCGTATGCACAGTCGCTCCGTTCACTTCGGAGAGCTACGAGTAAGTAGTGATGCAGATGTATTTAGCTAACAAGGGAAAATGGAAGACGAAATCTATTATAATCACGATCACATGTACGATCACATTCAGCTTTGTATAGTTTTGCAAATTTGTAAAATTTTTGTCATAAGAAAATACTTATAAAATTGAGTTTCATCATCCAAAAGTTCTTTTTAGAGTGTGTGGTATTTTTTAGTTCTCTTTTCTGCCATTTACGATGTACTACAGAAAATCTCCTTTTCTTCTTGACGGCCATAGCTTCTTCGTCATCTAAAGTAATAGCAACAAGCCAGTTCTTAAAATCAAAAATTCATCTTTCCTTATTCACAACACTAACACGTTAGGTCCGAGATACTGCCACGTTGCGTATGAATTAAAAATCCCGTCAGTGTTTATTAACCTTAAGTATATTTAACACACATAGATTCGTACCTATACGAGTGTCTTACAGGCGTATTCACGAGTCACAATGTCAAACCTAAACTCCTTTGTCTTTGTATGTACACTTGGTTGATGTACGAGTCAACAGTGCGCTGAACAGTACACAGCAGCTGCAACACAGGTGCACCTGATTGTACGGCTCAGTCGTCTTTAAACTGTTCACTTTATACGTATACGAGTACAAGTTGGTTAAACTTGCTGTATGCTAAGTTGGATTTGTGGTTGCGCTGCGCTAAATACGTGACTTCGTATGTGTGAATGACAGTTTGCAAGTTTTTTGAGCGAACTGAAGTTAAATTGCTGGAACTGCAAAATACCTTATTTCCAAGTTGTAATTTAATACAGGGCTTCTCAACCAGTGGGGTTCGTCCCACTTGGGGGGCATAGGGTGATCCAAAGGGAGCGTTTCCGGTTTTTAAAAGTATACATAAATAAATATTTATTATTTAGTGTTTAATATCGTTACTGTCTACTAGTACTAAATGCACCCAATTCGGTATAGTTTTCACAGTTTGTTTATTTATTTCTCCTCCACTTGCAAAAAAATTTGGTGTTAAGGGGGGGCGTGCTATTTAATAATAATAATAATAATAATAATAAAATCTTTTTATTGCCATATACAATTACATCAATAAAAATAATTAGAATTAAAATAAAATGGCAATAGGAGCTGGCTCAGCTTTTGCTAACGCGGGGCTGGGCTCCCGTGAAGCGCTGGTTTTCAGCCAGTCCTTCCTCCCTAAGATGTTGTGCGGGAGTTACGACAGTCAATTTATTGTAGCAGAAACTTGGGTGAGGCGTGGGTGAGGCGCAAGCAGTAAAAGGTTGGGAATCCCTGATCTAATAGGACTTCGAAACAAAGTTAAATATCCAAAATTTTATAAGCGTAGTAATGTTTATTTGTCAGCGGATTTCACCAAAACTAGTTTCAGTTCCATTCTGATTGTAATTGACCATTCTTTTTATGAGATTTAAATTATTATTTTAACTTGGGAAACACAAAAAGGTATTAATAATTTTGTTCACGAACCATCCTGATACAATTAGTAATTAAGAGAACATGCTAAAACAACATTACTTCATCATTATTATGTTTGATCCCCAAAAAAGGAAAGGAGAGAAAACACTTTGTGACTCAACGTCAAACTTAAACGAACTTCCCAAGAACTTCAAATTAAAATTTTATATAAATCTTCGCTTGTTTGCGATATGTTACTTTGGGCCACTTTGGGCACCCAAACAAGGGTTTGGGACTAGCTAACTTTATAAATTTTGAACTCTTTCCCTAGTCAAACATTAACACAATGTTCAATCTGCCGCCGGAACTTCATTTTCACGGGAAGCTTTTTTACTTTTTATAGATAAAGCCAGTTTACGACTTTATTACGTCTAGAGGCGTAGTTTATTAAAATTTAGATAATATTTTTTTACATTTTAATATCTAGTTGAAACACTGTTAATTTTAATGAATTTTATTTATTTTTAAGTAAAGTGGTAGGCGCCATACTACATCGTTGACAGATTTTAACAAATGAGGTCTGAAAATATAAGCGTACGAATTATTGATAGGGAATCAATTCCGTATCAAAATTTTGCTGTCTATTTACTCTTAGTTCGCTTTAGCTTCATGACTTATTTATTACTTGAAGGTATGTTTTATTTTACTGTATAGTATTACTTTTAAACACCCTTATGCCTAGTTATTCACATTCAAAGTCACAGATTAAATATAAAATATACTTGTCACACACAAACACACCACACACACCCTTTGGCACACAGAGCCGGAGAGGTGTGTATAATCATGGACACATTATCAAATTCATTATAATTTGAATTATATCCATCATGATTAAAGTTACATAATTAAAGTTACATAAATGATACGCGACTGATAGGCGGCGTTAGATACGCACCATCAATTGGTGTTAAAATATACGGAACAGTTCGACTCGACAAACCTTTTTTTCATTTTGCGGGCTGAACGGAAATCGGGCATCCACAATTCACGAGAGAACAAAAAGTCTAGTTGGCAATTAATCGTTGTAAGCGAATTACATGGAATCCAAAGGGATTTCAGGTTTAAAATTAGTGTGCATTCAACCAAATTGAGTGAGACGTAGCCGGTTCCAATTTGTCAGTTGTTTACTATTTTCTGATGGATCCGTTTCAGTAGTCTTTGAGGGAATATGGACGCTTCACGAATGAATAGAATGGTACCAGTTTCCATTTTCTCAATAATTTTTCTTTTGAAAACAAACCGCTGATTTGGAACCCCGAGAACAATCAATTAGATCGCTAGGCTATTACTTAATAAGTTTATACGGAAGTACGATATAATATTAGTTTTTTCTGAATTTAGCATTAGTAATATATTTTTATCCATGAGGAACTTTAAACCACTTTATCTAAGGGACTGAATGTTACCAACGTAAGTTATTCCGCGAAAGAATTTCTGGTATGGAACGGAAACTTGCGCGGACGAAGATACCTTAGATATCCGATAGGAAAACGCAAAGCACGTAACGGAAAATATATTTGCAATTCTTGTACTTGATAATGAATTGATAGTTATTTTGTATAACTATGTTATTTTGTATAACTATCAATGGAAAGAAAGAAATATATAAAATTGAAATATACGAAACAAATTAATTATACAACATGAAAAAATGCGATCCATTCAACAGTATAGAGTAGGTGATTCTGAAAACTTCTTCCTGGGTAAGGTTCTATAAAACTATAATATAGTTTGTTTAGTACTTTTGGGCTTTTAATTAACATCACTTTCTGATAAAAATCGTTAAACAGTGGGTCACGTTAAACATAAATTAGATAACAGTCTTAAGATACGGGCGCAAGGTGGCAAAAAGACTTCCGATACATGGGTTTTCCATAGTTGACTACACCCAAGAATACCCTGGTGATAGCGGAATGTGCTTTAGGCCTCCTTAATGAGTTAGAAACGGACGCTAATGGAGTCATACCTAGGAATTATTATCAAGTACAATAGCTTGATGATTGTTAATCAAGTTAATTGCCTATATAACTGTTAATTGGTAATATTGGTAATCGGAATATCTAACTAGAAGCCTTTCAGCTATACTGTAATGATATGCGATATTGTTGTTTTGACGTAGATAATATATAATATCGTATGATATTGCAGTTTTGACATAAAATATTGGACTATCAAATTATCACATAAATTATAGTGATAGCATCATAACCCATGGACCATGACCCATGGATATCATCTATGCGTTGCTTATCAAAAAAAGTATTTTTTATTTTTATTTTACTCTACACACTCATATCCCTACAAGAACACACACATCCAGACCAGGAACAGAAATTCAAACCCATCATTCAAATTTCCGCTGGGAATCGAACCCAGGACCCTTGGCACGGTGGTCTGGCGTGGTAATCATAGCACCACAGGGGTGTCAAAGGTCCAAACCTCCATTTCTTTTTGACACTACGACATTTCACATTCGATTTCAGAAAGAGGGTGGCTAACCAGGTAGAATAACAGAATGAAAACAGTTGTATTTTTCATTTATAACATCCAACACTAGGACTACAAAAACGTAATCCACCTCAGTGACGTCAGCAACAAAGCTGAGCGTTTATCAGGTCACGTGTCATCGCGCAACAATGGGGGCTAATTGTTTCGCAGAGTTAATCCCGGGGAACTCCCCTCGTGATAGGGAAGGCGGCTTAGCGACCGCGAGGTGAATAATCACCTGTACAGTGTACAGTAACCGACAAAAGTGGCTTAAGACTCATTTGTACTCGTAATGTTGCTGTAGGGTTGACGCTTTTTGGATGTAATCTTTGTTTTGTACGCGAGTGTTCTTTCAGTAGTAGTTTGAATATAATAATTGTTGGAAGTTTTGTAGATTGTATATGAATTTGCATAAATGCGATCATTTTTAAATTATTTTTATCTAGCTTGTCCTGTTTGGTCTTTTGCAAATTATATTAGACCTTCATATACTTACTTCTTCATATCGTAAGAAGTTGGAATTTTGCATACTGCTCTAGTTTTGATGATAATACATTTTGTGATAAGCATGACCCGATACTAGACGCAGGTTTGACTCCAGCCGAGGGAACTCCTTATGGGTTAACATCACATTCACAATTTTTTTCTTTGGTAGGTTTGACATTGACTATAAAACCGTATATTTAGTTTTAAATAATTAACTGGTCTCATATAATTAAAGTTAATTGAAACCACACTTGTATGTAATTTACGATACAAACCCCTTCAGCACCGTTATAATGAAAGAAGAAGTTGCTTTTTATCTATAGGTTTTTTGTTAATTAATCAAACAAAATAATATTATGTTCACAAAAGCTTAACTACCCACCAAGAGCTGCCCACAAACACGCACGTCAATTGCACGCTACCGTCAATAACCGTTTTCAACTTTTTTACGGTGTTTATGACTCAAGTTGTTTGTATTTTGAATTTTACAGCAATTGGTCTCAGAAGTCTACAATTTAAATTTATGATGCCTTAAAATGTTTGCGTGAAGTCACGCAAATGAAGTAGGATTATGAAATGTGAGAAAAATGAGTTTTTATAACAGTTTAATAACAATTTAGTGGCCCTCTGAAATGTTGCAAAAGAGAAAGTTGATAAAGAATTCAAACTGACTTCAGAGACAGACACTTAAAATTCCAATGTCTTTCAGAAGATTAAAATTTAATTCAATTACAAGGCATAAACGACAGTTTCTAAACAAAGTAATCTAAAATGGGAGGTCATTCTCTACTATTTAGAGCTCTAAATTAGAAAGCTCTAAGTTAGAAAATTATGTTTAAAATGTCGCCGGCTACAACATCTAAATTAGCTTGAAACAACTACAAATAAAATAGAAGTTATAATATCGATGACCGGGATGTCCTTCCGTGATGTAACTTATCCATCCAATAGGTGTTTCCGGGATAATAAATACCCTATATCTTATTCCAGAAAATGGTCTACCTGTGTGTAGTTTCATCAAAACCCATTTAGTATGTTTTGCGTGAAAGAGCAGTGAACACCAAAAATCCATACAAAATGTCATATTTATAATTTTAATAGTATTATAATAATAAAACAATTAATGATTAGGGTAAATCGGGAATTAATATTCTTTTTTAATAATTGCCGAAAACAAATAGACAAGCCACATGATAGTGAGATGTGTTAAACGTCCATTGATATTTTTGACGATCCACCTAATGGTAAGTGGCCAGCGTAGTAACAGGGTAATAACAGAGGCTGATGTTATTTGCCTCACAAGCATTCTCCAATTGAGCCGATGCGTTACACACACAGAAATAAGAAAGGAAAAGAAAGAAAGAACTGGCACTTAAGCCCCCAGCCAAGAGTCGTTTGGCGGCTGACTTAATTAAGAGGCAGTCTTCACGGAAAAATGCCACATAAAAAGTACCTATGTATCGCCTTCTCACAAATCACCTTCGGTCGTCTATTATGATATGCCAGCATAGCATTGAGGTACATGGATATCAGTAACACAGTGTGCATTACAATTAGACCAATTCACTACTAAAAAAACAAAAAACGGTCGATTTTAAAAGACAGAAAAAGGAAGTTGTTTAAAATAAACCTGACTAAAATTAACCACTATCTCCTGGTAGCATAATTAATTCCCTCGTAATTTCTCACTAAGTGATTATAATAGTAAATTGCAATCGTAAAAAGCTCCAAACAAATTGGATGACGACCGCCCATACAAATTGAAACAATTCACATGGTCTTAAAGCGTATTTTCATTTATCTGAATCTGTATTTATCTGTAGTTGTACGGCGCAGCGAGAGTGGAACAGCAAGCAAAATTAAACGCTCCATTTAATCCCGTGTAAATAGTTTTATTTTATTTATTTTTAGAAGCTGTGAAAGGAAATCAAATATGTTTAAAATTCTAAATTGGAGTTTGGTCAAAGCAAACTATTCTGTGATACTTTATTTATCGGTGTGAAAATAGAATCGGGTAAAAACGATAATTTTTTGATAAATATGGGACCAATCTAGAAAAAGATATATTAACTTTTGTATAGAAAAAGAATGTCTCAAATCTGTTCTGATGGTACAAACATCAGAATTTTTAATAAACAAAAAAAACACTCCTATTTTTTGAATTCGGTTAAAAACTTTTGAAAACGGTAAATATTTCCATAGCATTGACGTGAATAACAAAATAGCAGACCAAATTCAGGCACCAAACAGTTTATTATAATAATTGGTTCTGCCATTAGAAAGCCCTGTAATTGGTTTTGGTGGCACGTCACAAAGAAAACATTAGAGCCATGAAATGGCCCGTACCACCGGAAATTGGATTTCCAATATATTCGATGTCATTCACCGCCTCGGACCGGCCCGCAGTGATAAGTGCTTTTTTGAGTGACGGCACTTAATGGATTGTACAGTGCGCATGTTAAGAAAAAAATTGTTTTAATAACCTAATTACAAACCTCAATATATCATACAAACTATATAACATCCAAATCTCTACCGTCTACTTATATTACTGTAAAACTAACATCTACAAATCCTTAATTTTTTACATAAACACCTTGAACTTATCTCTTAAACTTTTGTCAACTTCTACTGATTCTCACGATAGTCAATATTCAATAGTCAATAGTCAGTTATACATATGGAAAATACACGTCATGAATATAAAAATAAAATTACAAATATCTATTTACTCAGTATAAGTTGTATATATAAGTTGTAAAAAAATATTACAGTGGAAAAAAAATGTCATGTATAATATATTAATATCAATGACAAATCTTAAAAAATAATAATATAATAATACATTCATTAAAAACAGTGACAAAAATACACAATGTAAATTAATTGTTTAAAATGAATTAAACTAATTATTTATATTGTAATGAAATATGCACGTATAAATTATTGACAATATACAATTGTGATAGTTTTAGCTGGATTTCGATTTAATCGTGGAATCGGAGCTATGAGTATATAATTGTTTATTGTCTATTTATTTAACTCCCCATCCATTCTTTCAGGTAAAATAATATCTCAAAAAATAACTTTGTACCTCAGACATCGGAAATGGTATGACTATCACGATCAGTTTCTAAGTGGACGGTTACATAAGACCTGACTGTTTTCCAATCCATTTATTCGTTTTTTTTCCTTTATTATGTTACGCTTAAAATAACTGCTGAGCTGAAACTTTATATCTAGTGAAGCATCTACTTTCACTAACAACGAGTAGGGTTGTCCATTGGTAATTCCTACTTTTATCGATATTACTTTTGCTTTATAAACATCGCCGACAAACGAAAAGTCGAGCCACCTGATAGAAAGTGGCCGACTTCGCCCATTAATGTCAGTAACCTTGAGCATCACAAACGCGTTGCTACCGAGAAAGCAAACCTTCAGCCGGAATACGATGAGTCGTTTGATGACTCACTGAAGTAAGAGGGTGGTACCATGGTAGCCAGCTAAGCAGACTGAGGAAATAACTATCTTCAAAGAATAAAAATATTAATGAACTAATAATTATAAAAACCCTTTAGAATTAGCAATTCCTTCAAGTTTAGTGTGGGTGAATTAAGTTTTTCTGAAAATTCATCCTCTAAAAGGTAAATTGGGAAGTAAAAATAAGGTCGCAGGAAATGACTGGTATATACTGAAAACTACCGATATCGGTATTCCCATCCCGTCCCGTCTCTAACTTACTATAAAGAGTGTACACTGTCCGCGTCCCACATTCCGCACTCCGATACTCCAACACTTCAGTGAAGCATCTGACTCAGTCACGGAAATCAATTGTGATAGAATATATCTATCGTAATATAAACATTTCGAAATAACTCGTTTAAGTAACTAGTTTTTATGGAAATAGCCGGCAAACGAGCTGACGATCCACCTGATGGTAATTGGCTATCGTCGCCCATGAACATCAACGACAGCAAAGGCATCACTGATGCGTTGACGGTCAAGAAAAAGAGAAGAAAAAGAAAAAAAACATGAGAGGTGTCAAGGGACACCCAGATGGAACGAATTTCCTTTCGATTTAAGTGTTGTATTGTTGTACAGCGCCTGTTCAGACTTAAGATATTTAGTTTGGTTAGTTGCGGATAGATGGCGGTAGTAAATTAATTCTGAATCACGCTATCAACTTATACTTGTAACATACGTAAGTTCAAGGAAACTATTAATTTTTTTGATAGCGCTCCGTCTCTTCAAGCGGAGTCGCTTCCGATGAAGGCTTAAAGGTCGTATGACCAAAGCCATTTCAGGCAGTTTTTAGTGGGTATTATCCTTGGAGCGGCGATAGATATAGATATTTTTTCATAAATATTTATTATTTATCATCCTTGGCTCAGATTAAAGAAATAAAAGGCAGATATAACATTCGCAAAGAAATGCAACGAATGACGTGAAGCCGCTTTTTCACTATGTGTGCATGACAACCATATTGACATCTAGCAATGGCATCGTAGAGACACATACTTCTTTGTGTGTGTAAGTTGCCAGACATTGAAAACAAAGTCGCAATCTCCCGCAATTTAGTAAATATTTTTTGCCATATTTTCAACTTGAAATATTATGCACAATTAAATTGGCAAATTATTTATTATTATATCACTAGTTATCAAAAAGTATAGATATTAAATATGTCAAATGTTACTTACTACTTAATATGTTGAATTGTTTTAATTTATGGTTTTTTTCTCTTTTGGGTAGTTATTTTTAATTGAAAAATATCAAAATTTTAATACATTTATTATAATTAAAATACATGAAATGTCGGAGATGGCCATCCACTGATGGGGGAGTAGAAGAGAGTGAATATTATGTTTTATGCTCGCACTCAACCCAGACGTCGCCCACTGGTCCTATGACCGCTAACGATGATGTCGAGGAGGATGGGTTTTCTCCGACATATATAATATACGTCATTTTCATTAAAATGCAATAAATAAACAAAGCCAAATTTGGATGGCCAATCATTATCTTGCCTACTTTAAGGAATAATAAAAACCCATTTATCTCGTATAATAGCATTTATCGGCAATCTGCAAAATAAAATAATTTACTGAGTAGGCTAAACAGGAACTAAAATAGAATATAATATTTTCCTTGAATCGTCCATTTTATCGTAGGCAAACGTGATATTTTCAATCAACCAGGTTTACCTATGTTAAAAAATATATTTTATCCCTCTAATACATACAATTTGTACAATCTATCTTATGTTTGTAATAATCCAGCGACAGGTATTTATGCATTGGCTGCATTTCCTGATATTTAGATTTAAATAAATACAACTATTTACCTACTTTTAAAATATATTTTTTTCTTTATAAATTTATAATCGATCAGTGTTCAAATAACCCATGCATATTTACCCTAATTTAGGGTAATCGATTTTCATATATAGCTGGTATAAAATTGAATAATTGTCGAGGTTTTGTGTTCCGAGCGCACCGCAAAAATATTATTATAAATAAATAATAAAATAATGAACAGTTACCTATGAAAAGATATCTAATCTTCTTTTCCTTGATTTTGGGAACAACTTTAGCAGTGTTTAAAATTGCAAGACGGCATTTTATCTGAGAAAATTATTTAATAAATTTTGACAATTGTGACATGCAAGCTATTTGACGCTTTCATTAGTACTGACTCGGGTTTGTATTTGCTTTTTTAGTTTGTATTTGCTTTGGTAGCCTTACATTTTAGTTGGATGAATATATCTGCCTTTTATTTCTTTAATCTGAGATCCTTGGATTGAGTCTCCACATAACCACCAGAGACGGCTCTGCTGGTATGCGTAAATGCATTCTCTGCCTCCCTCCCGTGAGGGGAAACAAAAAAAAAAAATTTTTTTGAATTCGCTCTGGATACTTAGTTTCATTTACCTTATATAGTTACGCAGTCACGCTAATCACGCTAGCGTGATTCAGAAAGTTGTACAGTACAGCGCCATCTCTGTAAAACTTACTGAATCACTTCAAAAAAAGTGTCGTCATTCGTAAAATCAAAAAGTGTCGTAATTTTCCGTCTAGCCCCCTTTCACAACGCGCGACAAGGAACTTCGTTCCAAAAACCAATTGTGAAATATTATAAAGTGATTTGCATTTTCAACAACAGATTAAATATTTCTACGAAGTAAGTGTTTGACTGTTTCATATCAACTTTGTTTTGGATAGTACATTCTTGTGTCAAAACAAATGTAGCAAATATAGCAAGCAAAACACTTACCTACATCGTAGAAATAATCTACCCTTTTCTAACAGTAACACCAAAAATATGTCAAAATTTTAATGTTTTAAATAAATTATTTGCCAATATTTTTATTAATATTTTTATCATTTTTTTTTACTGTTGCGATAGATGTATAAACACGTAAATATAAATAAAAGGTATATTTAATACCGATATTTAAAGCAGAACTGCTAAACCATAAACAAGATCATATCTGCAAGTAGCAAGCCTTGTTTACCTCCTGCGGCGCTTAGCGGCTTTGTTCATATCACACTACGAACAAAACAAACTTATTTAGCTAGTCGAGGAATCTGAAATGCCAAGCCAGATTCAGGTATTTCTTTTTACCATTTTCTTACATCGGTGAGGTAACTTGTTTGGTCGATAGATGGCTATTTAAATAAAAAACAGAAAGTAAAGTTTCGTGAATCGCCCCTCTAAGAATTATGACGCTAAAATAAATATAAAAAAATATTACCAAAAAATATTCCAAAAAATATATTTGAAAAATAAATATTTTAAATATTTAAAACGAATGGCAACGTATTTATATTTTATTTATTTCAAATATTTCCACGCGACATATCGTCTACCCCCCGTACGCTCTCCACGCGAGCGTAACGCTTTTTCGTGACAGAAAAATCCTAATGTCCCGCCTACATAGAAGTTTAAATAGTAGAAACCATAGAGCACACTTTAAACCTCATGAGCAGTAATAAGGCAGTACATTTAGACTATGGATTGTAGCCAAGCCGTACATTTAGAGTGAAACAACGATAGATATCTACACCGTTCCTAACACTACCTCGACCTCGTTTGCATAATCAACTAATTCATTACCGGCCGCCGCGACGTCGGAATATTAAATAATATTGTTCAGTGTTTGCTGGAATACTCCGAATTACACTGCGATAATAAATACTTCTGTATTGATGTTATAATATTACACGTAATACTAATTGCACAACATTAGACGCTAACGAGAATCCATTGTGATTGAGTTAATATTAGTCTGTTTTGTTTAGATACTAACTAGACTAACATAATTTTCTTCAAGTACTGTTATTCCTCTGTCTATATACATAGGTATAGACGGTTGAACATTAATGAAAATGTACAGTAATTGAAAAGAAAAACAAGATAATAATTTATTTTCATAAAAAGTAAATTTAATATAATAGAAAATGTTAGTACACAGGAATCCAGTCTGTTATTTAAATATCTGGATACTTTCTACGCCCACAATCAACCCATTATTATATTTTATCACTAACTGACCCGGCGAACTTCTTATCGCCTAACAATCAATGAATGTCCTTTGTTGCTACTTTTAACTTTAATAGTTTTGGTATGTTTAACAAATCAGAGAACATTAAATTCCCTCTCCCTCACCCTCCAAGTGTACTTCATACATTTCGGTCCTTATGCACGTGAGTATCACTATGTATTAACTAAATAGATTTCAGAAGACAGTTGATATGAGAACCTAATTCCATTCTATTGACGTGGTATTAACTCGCTTTTCCGAAAGTTTTAATAAATATGTATATTCGCGCCAAATTACAACTTTCTAGCAGCTTTGCCTTGGACAGACGGACATCGATTGGATTTTCTATAAAATTGAATTTTCTATAAAAGCGTGTTTTTTAGCTTTTTCTTTAAATATTGAATTGTCATCGGTCCTCGATAAGTCTACGAAATTTGAAAGAAATTTTTTGAAATGAAAATTAGGTTTTTTTTCTTTCGTTCTTTATTCTTTAAATATTGAATTATCATCGGTCGGACCATTTAAAGCTAATTAAAGCGTGTAACTAGGTTTTTCTTTCTTTCTTTTTTTTCTTCACCTTCGCCAGTCAGTAACAATGAGCATTTTGTTGAGAAGGTGCTCAGACGCTCATAGCGTGATATCTATAACCGTGATAATGTATGTATATACCGCACTTAGTCTTGAACTTTGCTCAGACAAAGTCAAATCTACTAGATCACTGGCACTTTGTTAATACGAAAAAATTAAAAGTTATATAAAACTTGTAAAAGTCATTAAAACGACTAACGTTTTAATGACTTTTGAGCAAAGCCTAAGCAAGGTTCATAGAACCCATATACTTTGAGTTAAGATTTACAGTATCGTGGCCAATAATGAGGGGAACACAAACACCGACGACCCGCGAACAAACATTTATCTGTCAAACAAACGTCTACCCCGGTAGGAATTGTGACCACAAAAGCGCGGTCTGAAGGCGAGGGCGCTTTGCTGGCAAAAGTGAAGAACTTCTCTTCTTCTAAGAACCTGAGTTTACGTCATAAACAAATTAGCAAGTTAAACATGGACTATAAAATATTTAACAAGCTCAAGAAGCCATAAAGCAGAGCACCACAAAGCCGAAACATTGTTCATCTATAACACCCCCAAATGGAGCAATACAAGTCGTTTAATTTTAATCACCGCGTCCCTTATTGTCACGACCGACACGGTGAACCATCGCTCGTTAACCTTTATCTGGGAGGTTTATAACTGACTTATAAATTTACAATTCAGTAGAAAGGTATTGATCGTAAAATGACGAATACAAAAGACGTCAGTTTATTATTAAGTATCAGTCTACTCTGCAACACTCCATGAGCACGAATTATGCTTGTATCTACGAGTATGTAGTATCTCTCAACAGTAGTTTGTAATAGCATAAAACTCGTAGAACTTCTGATGCTACTCTGATTTGGGGCTTAACCCAACAATAACAACAGTGTAATTTGTTTATAAGAAGTTGAACGACAATTTTTAATCTGCTGTATAAATTATTTTACCTCCTCTTACTACGCTATTATGACTCTGACCTATCTCAGTACAATTTTTCGGGATTTAAATATTGAACTTTTCACTTTGCTATAAGTTATCGGGTCAAATCTACGCTCATTTTGACCTGTGATGTTAGGACTCATTGCATGAACCGTGGCTACGGCTACACAATGACACCGCGAATGGCGCTTATCAACTTTTTGCAAACAACTTCATAGCCGCAGGTATTCCGTACGGAACGACATTACATCCCTCGACTACGTGAAGTAATGTTGTGACATGAAAAATATCATCACTGTAAATGAAAGAGTTTGTAAGGAAATTTGTCACTCTCTCACGCAAAAACTACTGAATGGAATTACATGAAGCAAACAGTTAGACCATGATCCAGTGCCGGATTTATATTTTTTATGAGTGTAGCCCAATTAATTTTCGTGGCCCCATTCGTCTTTCTAAAATAATAATTTTCCATTCATAGTAAGGAAGGCACTGAATTAGTCACTAAGAAAATGGAAAAAAACAAACAGGAATTACTATTTTTTGCGACACTTTTTAATAGCAACATCATCTATAATATATCATCTTCTGAAATCTGCCGCCCCTAGGTCGCGGCCTATACGGCCTATTGACAAATCCAGGACTGCCATGATCTAAAAAAGACATCCCTAATTATCCTGGTAAACGCAGGTAAAACCGCGGGAAGCGCATTAATTCATAATAATAAAAGTCACACTTCGTCTATCGCAAACTGTTCACAAATTCTAACACGTTTCATTTACAGTAAGTATAGTTTCAATAATCATCGCCTGTGCTCCCAACAAAGCGAGCAATGTAAGCAAAATTCATTGTTTTAGTTTAGTAATCGTCTCATATTGCCTATTTTGCCCGCTCGTCCCTTTATCAGTTCGGCGCTTAGATGTCCCCAATGAGGGACAACACGTGCCAATAGATTTGAATAGAGGACGAGATAGCAATTTAGTACGTTATAAAGTTGGCCTAGAGACCGTAATAAATTTGAGTATTACAATGTCGTTTAGTAGCGGCCGTCAGTCGAGGACATGCTGCATCAGACTTGATATATTAAATCGGTAAATATTTAACGAAATACTAAATAGAATCGTTAGAGCACTAATATTTTTTGACCGTATGAATGAACGCCATCAATTCGCACTGGAGCAGTGTGGTGGAGTATTCTCTGGGTTTCTTCAAGAGCAGAGACCCATGCTCAGTACTGGGCTATAACGGGTTGAATCCAGAAGTCATGAATGAAGTACATCATGGAAATGTGAATACATATTCATAACTAATTGTACATTAAAGTGCGTCGTTCAGTATCCCAATAGGTAAAACTAAATAGCACTTTTTACCAGTTTAAAACTAGGTTTTTTTAGTACAATCTTTGAGGAAAAGAAACTCCTAAGCATGTCAAACAAATAAAAGTATTTGTAACTTAAGTTCAGGCTGGCTGTAGCACTATTATTTTCAGGCGTCCTCTCAAATGAAGTATTTAATCTACTATGACATCTTTACTCCAGCAGCCTTTTTTCACCTACAGTGCAAGAATAAATTACTTTAAATTGATTAAATTTGTTCAGTATGCTACAAATCTCCATGCACTCGTAATTCCCCAGATTCAGATTGGTTTTTATACGTCCAAATGCTTTCTGAATTCCGACGAGTCCATTATGAAAATGTTTAAAAAATATAAAAAGCGAAGCGAATAATCCTACGTCTGAAAATTAAAACTTTTATTTTCTACCATGCATGTATGAAATTTTCCTTTCCTGTTTTTTTCACTTTCCACTCTCCAATAGGTTCTTTAAAAAATTGTTAGGAATTTGGTTCTGATGACGTTTTTAAAATTGGAGCTAAGTTCATCTTTGAAACGAGAGTGGAAACTGATACTGACACAGTTAAAACTCACCGATGTGACTGAACGACATCAAACAGAAAGGAGTTCTAGTGGAAAAGTTAATGATGCTACTAATAGAGCATGCAAACATGATTTAGTAGAGCCACATTTCCAAAATTAATAAAGAAGTTTTTTAATTTTTAATTTAATATTTTCAAACTGTTAGAGGTTTTGATTTGATTGAGACACGTATATAATATAAAACATATATTCATACTATAGTTATATGAGTCGAATACAGTCCATTTTTTAAGTCGATAAAAAGGGCGACATACCTATCATGACCAATTTTAATTACCTGATATTCAGGTATAAATTAATATTATAAAATTATACATTACAATATAATTTATTAGAAAATATTATGTAGCCTGTATTTAAAACGAAAGTGCAGCATAATACATCATTAATTTTATTTGAACAGAAGAGGTATGTGCTATTCCATTTTATTCGTTCTCGTAGTTATTTTGGAACAAAAAAGTAAAATAACAATATAAGTGCGCGTGTATTATGAAATTGCTTTATTGCGATAGTAGTTTTAATTTAATTAGGTACATTGTTAAAGTTATTAGCTAGTCGATCGTGAATATTGCTAATGAATTAAACCGCAACACATTGTTTTGCTAATATAGGTCCTACTTAAGCAAAGCAAAAGCAAAGCAACAACCCATAATTGTCCCACTGCTGGGCTCGGGGTCTCCTCTCACAATGTGAGGGGTATAGGCCATAGTCTACCACGCTGGCCAAGTGCGGATTGGTAGACTTCACACACCTTCGAGAACTTTATAGAGAACTCTCCGGTGTGCAGGTTTCCTCACGATGTTTTCCTTCACCGAAGCAAGTGATAATTAACTTGTAATACGCACATAATATTTTAAAATTAGAGGTGCGTGCCAGGATTTGAACCCGGGCCCCCGCGTTCGGGAGACCAATGTTCTAACCGCTAGGCTATCACTGCTACTACTCCTACCTACTTAATAAATCCAAACACAAAATTTAATTTAATCAAAGTTAAATCTCCGGTATACTTTCCTATACGCGTCATCATCAAAAAGATGCATTGTCATAGCGAAGAAGAAACATTTTTTACATATTTTGAAAACTGATTTATATGAATTTTAATTTAAAAAATATCCTTCCAGGTAAAATTATCCTACTAAAATTATAAATGCAAAAGTTTGTATGGATTTTCGTTAATTTTTCACGCAAAAACTATTCAACTATATATTTTTTATGAAACATAGCACACGGGTAGACATAATCTAGGATATGACATATAGGAATTTAGTTAGTACAATATTATAACATATAGTATAATATAATATTATAAATGTCAAAGTTTGTGAAGATGTTTGTATGTTTGTTCCTCAATCACGCCGCAACTACTTAACCGATCTGGCTGAAATTTGGAATCGAGATAGCCTATACTCTGAATTAACACCTAGGCTATATATTTTTATATATGTACGTAGTTTCCTAGTTTTCATCCCGTAAAATTTCATAGTTCCCGCGAAATTTGTAAAAAATCGATATCCACGTGCGCGAAGCCACGGGCAAATAAATCTAAGTTAATTAATAATAAATTTAGTTTCAAAACCACTAACCGCGGGCGAAGCCGCGAGCAAAAGCTAGTATAGTATAATATGACTTGAAATAACGTTCACAAGATATAATTACAGTGCCGTGTCGCCAGTGGGCGCAAGTCCTAAGAAAGAAGAGGCTTCAACCCATTAATGGCCCACTACTGGGCACAGGTCTCTCCTATTGAGGAGTCCTAGAGCGAGAGAGAGAAAGAAGAGAAAAGAAGTAAATCACTGGCTCTCAAGACGTCATGACAATCACTCAGTGATACATATGAGCCTGTTTTTTCTTTCTCTCTCTTCTCTTCTTTCTTAGTCGGCAACGCGATGGTTAAGGCCACTTACCATCGGAAAGATCATCAGCTCGTTTTCAGTTACATAAAATCACATAAATCCATAGTTTTCCCATACCTAATAATTGCTCTATTCATATAGTACACGATTATAAAAGGGTCAATCGTTTGTGGGCATTGTCGCAATTAGCGGCGGTCCGCGGGGAGGGCGGGCAGGCCGGGAAAATACCGTTTTGAGGTGTATTTAATACAATTGAAACACCGACTATTGCTATTTTTGGTACCTACATACCTACATTGATGGCTGTTGAATCATTAACCGTTAGTTGAGTTTCACCTATTCCTTGATTTATAACTATTTTTTATGTTTATAACTTTTCCAATAGGCCTTTGTTAATACCTAGCACCCCGTGTGGTGCCGGGTCCACTTTGTAGAATAGCACCACTCCTACTTCTTCCTGGGATGTCGTAAAAGGCGACTAATAGGATACTCCAGGAGACGGGCAGCAGCGTCTCCCTGCGGACCAAAAAACATCTAGTGCGGTCACCAACACGCACTGGCCAAGCGTGGTGACTACTGGCTACAACCCCCCAATGATAGCCACAACTAAGCCTCGGCCCCCAGTCCCCGGCAGCCCCGCTATTCCTAGTTACGGTAGCGGCTATGGTAACGGCGGGGCAGGGGGTGCTAAGAATCGCCAGCAGAGATCGGGCTACCAATCTAAAAAACGACTTCTGCACCTGGCAACATACAACACCAGGACACTGAGGACCGACGACAAGGTAAACGAGCTGGAAGAAGAGATAGACAAGTTAAACTGGAGTATTGTGGGTTTATCTGAAGTCCGAAGACAGGGGGAGGACACGATAATACTCAAATCCGGAAACTTGTTCTATCACCGGGAAGGCGAACATCAGTCCCAAGGTGGTGTCGGGTTTCTCGTTCACAAGTCCCTCGTCAACAACATTGTGCAAGTTGGGAGCGTGTCGTCCAGGGTAGCGTACCTTACACTCAGAATATCCAAACGGTATTCGTTGAAGGTTGTATATGCGCCGACTTCGACACATCCTGACGATGAGGTTGAGGTTATGTATGAGGACATAAGCAGAGCCATACATACCTCTAAAGCACATTTCAATGTTGTTATGGGGGACTTCAACGCGAGACTGGGCACGCAAAGCGGCGCCGAGATGAAAGTGGGTCCCTACGGAATTGGACGACGGAACCACCGAGGACACTTGCTGGCTAACTTCTTGGAGAAGGAAGGTCTCTTCATGATGAACTCCTTCTTCAGAAAGAAGCCGCAACGCAAGTGGACTTGGATAAGTCCTGATGGTTCCACGAAAAGCGAGATAGACTTCATTCTGGCAGACAAACGGCATATATTTAATGATGTCTCTGTGATCAGCAGGTTTAAAACCGGAAGCGATCACCGACTTGTAAGAGGCACATTAAATATCGACCTGAAGCTGGAACGGTCACGCCTGATGAAGTCTACGCTTCGCCCAACACCTATCCAAATCCAGGGATCCGAAAACTTTCAACTTGAGCTGCAAAACCGTTTTGCGTGCCTAGAATCGTGCACGTCAGTGGACGAGTATAACACCAGGATGGTAACAACTGTCCACGAGGTAGGGTCGAAGTATTTCAAGACCCACCCTAGTGGTAGATCTCAGGTTCTCTCAGAACAAACTCTCGGTCTTATGAGGGATCGACGAGAACTATGTGTGCAGTCTCCAACCTCTATGAGGGAATACCGACGGCTTAATGAACAGATCTCCAAGTGCAGGCGACGCGATTTGCGTAAACACAACGCAAATCGTGTAAAAAACACTATTGAGCAAAACCGGGGCTCAAAAGTGTTCGCCAGGGATCTGTCCATTGGGCAAAGTCAGCTTACGAGGTTGAAGACCGAGTTCGGCACCATGGTTTCGTCGAAACCCGAAGTTCTGAGAGAAACTGAGAGATACTACGGACGGTTGTAAGCTCCACCTCCTCGCGACGAGAGTGACAAGCGAGCTAAACACTACTACACAGAGGATATCCCGGACGTCAGCCTGTATGAGATTAGAGAGGCTCTCAAACAGCTTAAAAACAACAAGGCACCGGGAGATGACGGAATCACAACCGAGCTTCTAAGAGCTGGAGGGAAACCCCTTCTAGTGGCGCTCCAAATACTGTTCGATTCCGTCATTAATACTGGAACTACCCCGGAAGCGTGGGGCAGAAGTGTGGTGACGCTGTTCTTCAAGAAGGGCGATAAAACCCTTCTGAAGAACTACAGGCCCATTGCACTTCTGAGCCACGTTTATAAGCTGTTTTCGAGGGTCCTCACAAATCGCATTGCACGCAGGCTTGACGACTTCCAGCCTCCCGAACAAGCAGGATTCCGAAAAGGCTACAGCACCATAGACCATATACACACACTGCGGCGGATTATACAAAAGACCGAGGAGTATAATTTGCCGTTGTGTGTTGCCTATGTGGACTATGAGAAAGCCTTTGATTCTATTGAGACCTGGGCGGTACTAAATTCTCTCCAGCGGTGCCGGATCGACTACCGGTATATCGAGGTGTTGAAATGTTTGTACTCATCTGCCACCATGTCCGTCAGAGTACACGACACGGCAACGAACCCCATCCAACTGCAGAGAGGTGTCAGACAAGGGGATGTTATATCCCCAAAACTGTTCACCGCTGCGTTGGAAGACGTGTTCAAGCTGATGGAGTGGAAAAGACGTGGCATTAACATCAATGGCGAATACATCATACACCTGCGATATGCCGATGATATAGTCATCCTGGCGAGTTCCCTGGAAGAACTTGGTACAATGCTCGGGGACTTGAACAGCGCCTCACAACGGGTGGGTCTTAAGATGAACATGGACAAGACGAAAATCATGTCGAATGTCCATGTCACACCCGTACCGGTTGTTGTTGACGGCGCTGCTCTCGAAGTTGTAGACGAATACAATTACCTGGGACAGGTGATCCAGATGGGTAAGTCCAACTTTGAGAAAGAAGTCACTCGTAGAATCCAACTCGGATGGGCTGCGTTCGGGAAACTGCGTCATATCTTGTCGTCCAAAACACTACCTCAGTGCCTGAAGTCGAAGGTGTTCGAGCAGTGTGTGTTGCCAGTGATGACATACGGATCCGAGACGTGGTGCTTTACTATTGGCTTAATCCACAAGCTCAGAGTAGCGCAGCGGGCTATGGAGAGGGCTATGCTCGGTATTTCTATACGTGATCGAATCAGAAATGAGGAGATCCGTAGACGAACAAGGGTAACCGACATAGCTCAAAGAATTAGCCGGCTGAAGTGGCAATGGGCTGGCCACATAGTGCGAAGGACCGATAACCGTTGGGGAAGAAAGGTCCTTGAATGGCGCCCACGTCTCGGAAAAAGGAGCATAGGACGCCCCCCGACCAGGTGGACTGACGACCTGAAAAAGACAGCGGGTATCCGCTGGATTCAGAAGGCTCAGGACCGGTCAGAGTGGCGCAAATTAGGGGAGGCCTATGTCCAGCAGTGGACCTCCAAAGGCTGATGGATGGATAGATGGAATACCTAGAGAAAAGAACAGAAAAAACAATGTTGCGGATGTCCAATGTAGCTGTGGGTGTAAGCGATATATTCGGCGTCTGGTAATAAATCATACCATATACCTACCATGTTCATAGTCATCCTACTAATAATATAAACTCTTTCACGCAATAACTATTACTAAACGGAATTTCATGAAATTTTGCGCAGAGGTAGACCACGATATGAAATAAGACATGGTAATTATTTTGTTGAAAAAACGTGGGCAAACCCGTGCGCAGAAAGCTAGTATTATATGGTCATATTACACTAACCATTTGCCACTAGATCGTATGATAATGACCACTAAATATTCATCTTTATTAAATTTAAATTTCCTCGATGGGAAGTTAAAATAACGTCCTCCATGCGCAGCGACAAAACACCAAAACGCACGTGACGTGTGCTTTTAAATAACGATTAAACACTTTTAAATTGTCGCGATAAAAAACCGCGAATTTTGTTTGCGAATAAAACATTTTATTGGGTAAATTTATAGCCACGAAACGGCTGTAGTGGGTCGCAGAGCGGCCGTATATTCTCCATTTGCATATTAGTACGGAAATATTTGATGGCACGCTCTTTGATACTTTGAAACGTTTCTACATTAAATTGTGCCTTTCACGCTGTAAGATGATACCTTTTATTTATAGCGCACATCTTCAAGTTATGACATACAAGCGAAAAGTTCCCGAAGCGAGATTTAAGATACACTTATCTGTGCAATACTCATACTATTGTCATGAATGGACTCACTAAGTTGCCACGATTTTATTGACTACTCTATAAACAGCTAATGACCCTGTCTATTAGGAGATCTAGGTTTGTTTCCTTATGAAAAGATTTATGTGTTACACAAATGGTACATACAGTGATTGAGATTTAATGGAGTATGCTTCACATTGCTAATTACTTAAAGTGATTATGTATACTACTACTTCCCATAAAGCAAAGCAACAACCCATAATTGTCCCACTGCTGGGCTCGGGGTCTCCTCTCACAATGTGAGAAGTACAGGCCATAGTCTACCACGCTGGCCAAGTGCGGATTAGTAGACTTCACACACTTTTGAGAACATTATGGAGAACTCTCAGGTGTGCAGGTTTCCTCACGATGTTTTCCTTCACCGAAGCAAGTGATAATTAACTTGTAATACGCACATAATATTTGAAAATTAGAGGTGCGTGCCAGGATTTGAACCCGGGCCCACGCGTTCGGGAGACCAACGTTCTAACCACTAGGCTATCACTGCTACATTATTTGTTTTATCATAAAAGGTTATATTGTATTACTACTTCCCATATAACAATTTAAACAATTCATGCTGTTTTACATTGATAGATAGGACTCACTTCACAATAACTTCTAAAAATATAATAAATGGCTAAGAAAAGATAATGCCTTCAGAACGCCCAGAAACTTAATAGGTACGAGTATATTCAGGCTGAAGATTATCTCTTTTGATTAACAGAGGTTGTTATGAAATAACATTATAGACCTGCTTATTTGCAGGATAAATAACAATGGTTACCTGTAACAATCTGCACATTTATAAGTCACTAACACTTTTTCTTTACGAAAATCTTTAGAGACAGGTTACTTACAAAAGCTTATTTTAAATAAACGTTTTTAAAATAAGATAATAAAATTAATTCTAGTCGCCGTCGCTACTTGCGTAGACGTTAAAACTGCTGATGTACGAGTGTACGGTCCTCGCCCTCCAACAAAATACACAAACAAATCATAGCACGTCGCGACTGAAATTCATTGCATTGTGTGGGCGTCTTTATCAGCTGTCTTGCGGCTCGTAAGACAATTTGCATTGAAATTGCTGAATTATGTACTGAGTACTGACTCGCCGCAAAATATATTACGAGTGTAACCGCACTCATTTGTTATTCCGTTGTAATTATCTATGTTAAATCGTAATAATTCCTTGCAGTTGATTAGCAGAAATCTTATTAAATTTAATTATTAAATATTCATTTAGGTATATTGGAGTAGATTAGGTAGGAGGTGGGTTAATGATATTTTCTTTGCGTAAATTGGTACGGTAAAATAAATGTTGTGTGCCATAAGAAACAATATATTATATCGTTTTAGAATATTTATCGATTTCATGGCAATATTGTGGTTTAATGTAGGTAATTATCATTTCATCGTAAGGCAAATAATTATGTTATTGGCATTAAGAAATCCTAACGCTTAGAATAAGAATAATTGTTACAACAAATATTCAAATTATAATTATAACAAATACAGATCCCTTGACGTTACACGTGACCATTTACCTTTAGGTGTCCCGCAATCCTCGTAAATCTGTTTACCTATCACACCTGAAAGAGAAAAAAATCTTAAGACCTATTAAGACTATTAATTTAATATTGTATCATGAATAATATTGTATCACAAATATATTATCTCATAATCTTTAATAAGTTTCCGCTATTTCAAATAAGCCCGATGCCCTATTACGTCTTTACCACTGTATTACAGAGTGGGCACGTGATATAATTAACAGTGTATTTTCACATGGTTTTATTCCTTAATAATGGAAATTTCGCGTGGTAGCGTTTAGGCTCATTCAACGTGCCAACATCACATGTGGCTCGAATTAATGCACTTCAAGCGAGAAGTAAAATCAAATACTGCTTTATTCATACAGATACACGTAGTAAGAGAATTATAATCATTTGCCATAAAATAAACGACTAATGAAACAGTCTTTGAAAAACAACAAATTCGCATTTTTACTCGTATATCGAAGCGCTCATAGCCTTGCGGCGATCTTAAGTGATCGACAAAGTTAAGCAACAGCGGGCGCGGTCGGTAGTTGGATGGGTGACCGCTAGTGGCAAAAATTCTTGAGCGTTTCCGTGCTTCGGAGGGCACGTAAAGCCGTCGGTCCCGGTTGTCATCATATTATAACAGTCGTTAAGCCATTTCGGAGGCCCTCGGGCGGTTTGAAAACTTCCGACACTCGGGTTGGCCACTAAACCCTCCACCAATTCGCACTGGAGCAGCGTGGTGGAGTATGCTCTAGGCCTCTTCAAGAGGAGAGACCCGTGCCCAGTAGTGGGCCATTAATGGGTGGAAGCCACACTCATATATCAATTATATTTGAGGACCCTCAAATCTTCATAGATGCCAGAATCAAAACTGACTTTTATTTATAGTAAACGCTAGCATAGTGAAACATCGGCGGTTGGTTTATAATAAGTAGCTAATAATTTTAAATAGCCGAAACTCAGTCTAATATAACATCAATTTTTCAATAAATATTAATATTTTCTAGTTTCACTCTAGCTCTAATATTTAGCACTGTCAAAACAACTCGACATTCCGCATTGGGAATAGCCTCGACCAGACAAGGTCGCAGGCTAGCTTCTCGCCACAATTAACAGATGGTCGTCCCAGGTGAACACAATAGTAAAACATAAATTATGTACTATCTCAGTACACCGCAATATAATCATGCATACGTAATATTGTCTGATAACCGAAATAAGGCGATGCGATCCTTTACTTCGTTGATTTACGAGACAAGCCATAATACCCCCGATTATAATGTGTTCGTCTTCAAATTATATTCTGAATACATTAAATTTACATACGTAAATCATAATGATATAATATTGTAATAGCTTGTGTAAATTCTTGTAAGTCGAATATGGTGAGTCGTACTATTAGGTGTTAACGTTAGACTAGTTATTAAAAGAAAGTCTTTTCGTCACATTTAATATTATCTGCAGTTCGTTAAATGTACAGATATAATCCAACATTAAAGTCAATGAATCAAGCATTGGCTGGCTTCCCACCTTCGACCCATTAATGGCCCACTACTAAGCACAGGTCTGTCCTCTTACGTGGCCTACCCAAGTGTCGGAAGTTTCCATGCAGCCGAGGCTTCCGATGTGGCTTAACGACTGTTATTACACGGTAACAAAAGCCTTTACATGCTCTCCGAAGCATGGAAATGCTCAAGAAATTGTCACCTATCCAACTACCAACCGCGCGTCCCGCCCCGATGTCCTCCAATAGGCGACGTCCTTAGGCGAGGTCCGAACCCCACAGATAAATGGGGGCTCTTAGGCCGTAGCATGCCCCTACTTCTCGAGGTGTGGAGGATTCCCACTTCGCAAATATTATGTCTTCTCGGCTGAGCCTCTCCAGGCTCGCCCACTTTTCCGCATGAAGCTGTAAAGGTCGCTAGAGCCAACAGCAACTATCCATTCAAAAAAAAATACCGACCACGCTCGCTGTTGCTTAACTTTTTCGACCACTGAGAATCGAAACAAGCCGCGGCGCTATGAGCACTTAAATAATGAAGTTAGCAGCACATTAAAAAATTTTGCAGCACGGAACTACCACCACGATAGTTTGATTCACATTTAACTATTTTTTTAATAGCAGGTACTTAGTCGTTTTATTTTAAGTGCAAATTCATAGAAATGAGGTGAACAAGCAATTTAAAAAAGTTTGAAAATTATGTTAATTTATGCTCTTTGAAGATGAATTTTTTAGTACAAATAGATAATCTACTTAAGTACGAGCAGTAAGAAAAAAAGTATTGAATTAATGAACAACAATTTCTTTAGCCCTATTTCTATCGTGTCCAATTTTGTGGTCCTGAATTTGACGCCTGATTGCCCTATTATTTAATTAACGTATTGATCAGCAAATACGTTCAGTTAGTTACCTATACTAAAAATAATGCTTAATTGTGGTTATCCAAGCTACTTTCAAGTTCAATAAGAAGATTAATGCTAATATCTAAGCGTGTGATTTGTTTCATGGTTGAAAAGGAATATCTTTAAATACCCATAAAATGAAACAGTTTTTTATAAACCTTGATTTTTTATTTAATTAAGTTTTAGTTAATTTTCCAATTAACTCTGGTCAAAAAGTATGACACGTTCATACTTACTCTTTCAAGTTATTATGAAAACTAATTCAAACCACATTTAAACTCACCAGAGAACTGGCCATCTGAGATTTTTTATAAACAGCAGCTAGTTTTATAAAAGTAAATTTTGCAAGAATACTTTTTCAAGTTCTTATGGATGTTATAAAAACACTTCATAATTTGCACGAGCGAGATTCTTTATATCTCACTCGAATATGAAATTTAATACACCAGTACTCGACCTGATAACTTAATATAAACTTCAAACGGGAAAATTTTATTAACCGACTGACTAACGAAAACTGTAAGTACCTATAACGCAAAGCCTTAAATAAAGCAGTGAATATATATATATATATTTTTTAATTTTCTTACCTCTTATTAGTTTTTCTCTATAAGTTATAAACTCGAACATTACTATTAAAAGTTATGCAACTACTAATGAATCTTTATTGTGAAGCAACCCTCTGGCGTCTATACAAATAACTCGGCCTAGCAACGCTGATAGCAATATTTTTAATGGAAGCCCTTGCATATTTGCGTAACCCGTGCACAATGATTTCTTCGTTATTATCTTGAATAGATGGAGGGAGTGTTTCAATCAGCCTCTGAGATCGATCAGCAGTCAATGACCATCCGTGATTGATGTTACGGGAACCTCGTCACCAGGTCTGTATTGTTCAGTACTATTTACAGTACAGTGTTATTTTGTAGTTAAAATAATTATATAAGTAAAACTATAACGAGTAAAACTATAATAATCTAAAATTTTAACAAAAAAATAACCGACTTCAAATAAAGTACATCCAATAAAAAGGAATCATCGAAATCGGTTGGCGTGATATTGAGTTATTCGTCCATTTATCGCGCACATACTTAATGCAAATTTAAGACTTATATGTTTTTGACATGGATGCCATAATCAGATCTTGCTCAAATTTATGTGAGACCATACGACAAGCACCAGCTTTCGATTAAAACAAGAATCATCAAAAACGGTTCACTCAGTCCAAAGCTCTGAGGTAACAAACATAAAAAAATACAGTCAAATTGAGAACCTTTTTTAAAGATTGAGATTTTTTTGAAGTCAGTTAACAATAGCACAGAATACTTAATACTAGTTAATGGTACAGAAGAGTCACTCCACAAAATCATATAAATAAATAGCGACTCTTGCTCCGACACAATAAAGTGTGATTCAGGTCGCAAAGCGCTAATCGTCAACAGACGTTGACATTTAAACATTGCCTCTCTTTCTAATCAAAACTCTTATCCTTTCTGTCAATGTCAGGGTTGTCTCCTTTTTTGTGATGACATGTGTGATAGATTACAAATGTATGACACGGCAGCCCTTCTGAAATAGGGATGTTGACTTACTTTTGGATTCAATTTTATTTTATAGATAGAACCTCAATATTCACGAAAAAAATATTATAAAAATAATAATCTTCAATTTAAAAACAAAAATTGATAAATAAAATTCATTATCAAATTTCCCATCAAAAACGTCACGTGACGTCTATCTGTCTCCTGAAGTTTATTGAATTTCCATATAAAATTGTTCCAATGACGTCATATTCTCAAAATGGCGTTTGAGGTCACGTGACAGTGAGTACAATTTTTAACATTTTAAAATAATGATATTTAATTTATTGTGATTGATTTCAATAAAAGAATCATATTTTAGGCCTTTAAATGTTACCACTAATATTTTAGACAAAAATTTATATTAATTTATAATTAGTGTCAACATCCCTATTGGCGCGACACGTCGAATGCGGCACGTACTTGTAACATCATACCAAAAGTGCGGAGTGCGCCAAGCCTGACCATGGACATAAGCGTAACCAAAGGTATCACTGTTGCGTTGCCGGCCAAGAAAGTGAGAAGAAAATGAAGAAAGAACTGGCTCTCAACACCCAGCTGGAACAGAACGTGTCATTTAGAGGCTGACCCAAGCAAGATGGTGGTAGCTATCAAGGTGGACCCCGTGAGTCACTGCACCTCATCATTTACTGCTCCTCTCTGTTGTTTTTACGTGTAGAAGGTAACACATTCACAACGTATTAACAATAATCTATGAAATTCTATGACAAACTAGAACTTATAGTTAGTATTTACAAAATGATGCGAGTTACCGAGTCATTCTATATGCGATTGATATCCAGAATCCAATCAGGTGTGATAAATTATTGAGATATATGGCGTAATAATATGCTGTAAACACTTGTTATACTGACACCGAGCAGCGAGAAGGGAGCTCCCCGGAAGGGCATAAAATATTACAATGAAATTGTACGTAGTTTGGTATGGTTTCTATCAATAAATAACATAATAACAAATAACGCTACATACTCATATCCCAACACTATTCTCTGTGTCGTGGGTGCTATGGACAACACACAAAGATAGAACACTCACACCTAGAAAGAGAACAGAAATCATCTCAAATTTAAAATTTCGCCTCGTTGGGAATCTAACCCAGGACCCTTGACACGGGGCGTTCCTGCATGGTAACCATAATGCCTGGGGTCGACATATCAATATGTTGTTTCGGGTCTTCCTGGTCATCATTTGGGTCGTTTTGCTGCAAGAGGGTGGAAACTAGCCAGACGAGCCTAATTCTGGCCACACACGATCAAGTTTGCAGCGGACTTGACGCGGCATCCAGTAAACTTGACGGTATATGGCCACGGTATGGCTATCTGGCTATATAGATGTCTCATGCAAACTGGATGCCACATCAAGTCAAACTGCAAAATTGACAAGTACACTTGATCGAATATGGCCAGCTTTAGAAAGAATCTAACATTGATAGTTGTAAGTACATTGAAAAAGGTAGTAATGTATCGCGTGTTAAAGAGTCGTAACTCGCATTCAATGAGCCAGTCAGACTGACAACAAGGGCACAGTGATGGCTATTTCGTCACTGAGTTATGATGACTGATAACTACGATGTACGGATAACACGTTGTTCTGATTACAATTCAATTTGACTGTATGCTTGTTTATTTGTACGAATGTTCTCACACTGGTCGAAATATTACCATCAGAATTGTAAATAGGAAAACATGAATTTGAATATTCGGAACATTAATTTTACATGACATACACTTTGCTCTGGACTTATTACAAAAGAGACGTAATTTAGAATTAATTTTTTAGTTGGTACGTTTCATTAAATGACTGGCTCCAAAGAAATATCCTTCGAAAACCATATATCTAAATCGACGGAATGTAACCTACGATATTTGAGAAATCCATCAAATATCGTAGATCAATTCCTCATTGATCCCATCATCAGAAAAATATGGGACAAATCTGGAAGCATACCCTTTCCAATAAAGCAAGAATCTTCCAAATTGGTTTTTAAATGACGTAGTTCTGAGATAACAAACAATAAAAGAATACAATCAATTTGAGAACCTCCTTTTTTTGAAGTTATATTTTTTAAGGTTAAAAAAGCGGTGAAAAAGGAATCATACTATTTTGTAATAATTTAATAAGGTAGACAAAGAAAAATTATTCACGAAGATTTGATTCATATACCCTTTGTGTAGCTTACTGCACTTATATTTGTACCCAAAACTTTTTTTGTAAATCCAGTATACCTAGTTACTTCCTACATAGTACACAAAACTTTTTTTGTAGATACAATGTACTTAGTCGCTTCCAATTTAGAAAGAAACAATATTAACTCCACATAATTATAGACTGGTTTTTAAATTGTGATTATCGTATACTTAATTAGTCCACAAAGGATAAAACGCTTGCACACTGACAAACACCGATATGTAATTTTATTCGCACAAACTGTACTAGTCTAAATAATTAAAATTTGTTGAACCAATCACTAGCAAACAACATGTTATTGCCACACAGTTTTGATATCAACATTGTATTTATTCCCTGATATTATTCCCTGAAATGATTTGATTTTTGATAATTTCATGACTGTTCAAATATTCAGCCATTTCATGGTATACAGCGAGAAGTTAGGTATACAACTGAAACACCGGACAGAAATTACGAAAATCAAGTGACTGATTATAAACAAAACAGTGATTTACCTGTCAGGGTTTTTTTTATGGAAATAACCGGCAAACGAGCTGACGATCCATCTGATGGTAAGTGGCTATCGCCACCCATGAACAGGCCCATGTCAGGGTTTTGTTTATAATGAGTGGAAACACGTCTCAAGTCTTCGTTGTATACAACAACTTTTCTAAAAATTCCAACTTTAAACTGCTCTCCTGTAAAGTTAGCTTAATGTCGCTTAGTCAATGTTTCCTTCCAAGCTTCGGTATGTATTTTATTGATAACTGTTTAGTTGAGGAATCTAACTACCGAACTTAAATTCGACTATTCTGCACAAAATGGTACTGTCTGTAGTCAGTAGTCCTCTATTATTTCTTAGTGTTTTTCCAACTTGCTAGGAGAATGTATAAAAATTCAGTTACAGGACAGCTCAGTGCCACCTTCAGGTGCAATTATCCAAGTTTGTTCTGTGTAATTGCTTCACGTTCACAGCGCAGTGTTAGCATAGTCCATAGACGTTTTGTACAGGAATGTACTAGCTACTGTACTACTGCTGGTGTAATTAATTTTAGTTGTTCTCAGTTCTAGGTTAAAAACACCTTGGTATAATATAATTTGAAATACACTCTAATAGTTGGTCATTCTTGCATTATTTAATTTCATAGTTTGAAGTCTATGTGGCAATAAAAAGATTATTTTCTACGCTATGTGAAACATCCAGACGTCTCATTAATTGAAAGATTTTGATGCGTGTTACGGTCCGATAATTACGAGTATATAATAATAAAATGATAATTTTGTGATTGTCTATAGTTTTTTAGTTTAACAATGCATATTTTTAATTTATTTACCTATATACTACTTTATTTGATAATGGTTAAAGGGTCTGTCCCTTAAAAGTACCTTTAGTTGTTTATTGAAACCTAAAAATGCAGTTACAAATATAACACACAACCTCTTTCTACGACCTTGAAACAACAACTTTGCTTTAATTTTAAAAACCAGTGGCTAAACACAATTGAGACATTGTTTGCCTAGCGCGAGCCGATATTATAACTTGGGATTGCCTTAGCCGAGCCATAATTAACTTACGCTCGCAAATCTTATTTAGCCAGACAGTTGAGACCCGACAGAGCCTGGGAGACGGCTTTAATCAAAATATTATTTTTAATCTTGTTGTATTTGTTTATTCTTGTTATTTTTTTAATGTCCACCGAGTCACGTGACGTTGACGTTGAAAACGTGGGCAATACTCAATACTCAATACTCAAATTTTTATTGCAGTCATATAGTGGATACATAGGTGTTAGTGTTTACATCTTTTAGAGGCACATATGAACCCTAATTAGGGTATTGCAATGTAGTGGGAGCATGCCGATCTATGCAAAGCCGCGGGCAGTTGCTAGTAGGAGATAGATGAGCAATTTTGCCACCTGATGGTTGTTGGTCATCGCCCATAGACACCAGTAACAAGGCACCAACCATGAATTGCTGGCCAGTATAGAGATTGAAAGAAAATAGTCAATAATTCTTGACATAAAAATAACCGACTTCAAAATTAAGAATAACTCAAAAACTAGTCATCAAATCTCATTTAAATTTAAGTGGGATCTTATGAAAAGCACTAGCTTTTGATTAAAAGTAGAATCATCAAAATTGGTTCATCCAGTCGAATGTTCTGAAGTAATAAACATAAAAAAATAGAGTCGAATTGAATACCTCCTACTTTTTTGAACGACGTGCTAATATAACTTAGTGACAGATGTTGTAACGCATGGCAGTCCATTCATCAAAATAATTTGAAACCGTTTCTATTGAAATATACCGCTTCGAGGTGCATTAAAGGCAGAGGCTCTATCCTCAAATCCGACTATTCAACTCCCCACCATGCGCGGAGTGAAACAAATTGGCTCTATTATACACTGCACCGATGAATATGCGTGGGTAATTAAAACTGGATGTAAGCACCTAATAATTTCTGGGTTACATTTCCGTCAGTAGTAATAATATTATTGGATAGCAAATTGATGTATTGATAAAATATCTAAGAATAAAGTCATACAAAGTATACTTGGGATCGTTAGTTCCACACTATTATTCCCTGTATTGTGGAATGCCAACAGACCAACATCTTCCTCTTATACATATTCTATATACCTATAATTATTCAGTTTATCTCATCATGGTAACAGTAACACAGAAATTAAAAGAATTTAATATATAGAAAACAAGTTTTGAGTCTAAAACAAAAGCAAAAGCAAAGCAACAACCCATAATTGTCCCACTGCTGGGCTCGGGGTCTCCTCTCACAATGTGAGGGGTACAGGCCATAGTCTACCACGCTGGCCAAGTGCGGATTGGTAGACTTCACACACCTTTGAGAACATTATGGAGAACTCTCCGGTGCACAGGTTTCTTCACGATTTTTTCCTTCACCGAAGCAAGTGATAATTAACTTGTAACACGCACATAA
>OZ010691.1:17108753-17258008 GCA_963932265.1 Thymelicus lineola | reverse complement strand
GTAGAAAACAAGTTTTGAATCTAAAGCAAAAGCAAAAGCAAAGCAACAACCCATAAGTGTCCCACTGTTAGGATCCGGGTCTCCTCTCACAATTTAAGGGGTGTCATAGTCTACCACGCTGGCCAAGTGCGGATTGGTAGACTGCACACACCTTTGAGAACATTATGGAGAACTCTCCGGTGCGCAGGTTTCCTCGCGATGTTTTCCTTCACCGAAGCAAGTGATAATTAACATGTAATACGCACATAATATCAGAAAATTAGGATGTGAACTCAAGCCCCAACGTTCTAACCGCTAGGTTATCACTACTATGAATATACTCGTATGTAGTACTTAGTAATCGTAATAGCACGGTAAAGGTAATATAAACCTAATAGTTGGCAGAGGAGCAAAAGACCCATTTGATGGTAAGGAGTCGCCGTCGACCATGGACATAAATAACACCAAAGGCATCTGATCTGAGACATGTACTCGTAGCCTAGACAAGAGCCTTTTGTTTTGTTTTATGGCAATAGCCGGCAAACGAGCCAACGATCCACCTGATGGTAAGTGGCTATCGTCGCCCATGAACATCAAAGTCAAAGTCAAAATATTTTATTCATATAGGTATCATTGATACACTTATGCACGTCATTTTTAGCATCAGCAACACTAAGGCATCACTGATGCGTTGCCGGCCAAGAAAGGGTGAAGAAAAAGAAAAAATAAAGAAAGAACTGGCTCTCAAGCCCCCAGCCGGAATACGACGAGTCGTTTGGCGGCTGACTCATGCTGAAGGGTGGTAGCTATCAAGGCAAACCTCATTGAGAAATAATAATAGTAAGAATGGTATTAATTAACAAATTAATTAGCCTAAAGCTATAACTTAGTTTTTAATACAACTATATAAACATGACAAAGTCTTTGTGATTGTTTCGGTATGCAACAAAAATATAACATCCCAAGCAGCAACCCAGGTAGTTTTAAATAATTAAATGTTATGTTGACCCGACCTAGATATATTGTTGATACTGTAACTAACTATGAACGAGGTACCTACTTCTCATTACTAGTTTTAAACTTCTCTTCGAATATGAACGTGGCGAAAAGGAGAAACTAAGGAATTAAAAAGTTAAATACTTTTTAGTTTTATAAAGAACTAGTTATAATGGCTTTGGAGTCAGTTTGTAGGTACTCAAAACATATCCTAATAAAGTGAGATTGGGTTATTAGCGTGTTATTTATAAAAAAATCATATAATATAAAAACACAAATACCGTGCAAGTAGGTACGGTACAACTTCCGAATTCATTGGAGTTCTACAAATTTTTATTCAAAGAATTACGAAGTGAACATAGAACCGTCTTACCCCCAAAAACTCCAACATGGGAAACTTAAAAGTATAACAAAATGCTTTAGGTGCTCAACGTTAAGAGGCATGCTAAGCAAAAATGGTATTTTTAAGTTCCGTGCCACACATCAATACTGCGAAATTCGTTTAAAACCGATCCAGTTCGCTTTGTGGCGTATTTCAGGAAGAGCACTTGTTTTTGCAGCCTTTGCGCTGTTTCTCCATTTTGTCAGTATTTGCAGAACTCTGCACGTTTTTGAAGTCTAAAAGCTTTTGTAAGCGTCATAAAAACATCCTTTGCTAACTACTTTCGTTTAAAACGAATCGAATTTAGTTTCCACCGTAGAAGCTTCCTATGTAGCACAATACACATTTTTTGGTTTTTAGAACAAAAATAACTTGAAGAAACATTAAATAGTAAATTATGAAACTGTCACTGCCATCGCCTCTTTCTACGGCTACATTTACTGTGTTATTTATAAAAGTATCTTATTGTAGGTTTCAATATTTAAAATTCTAATAAGCCTTCTATCGGAGGAGACCTCTTTGCCGCTATACCGCTTTGAAACCATTGAACGTTTATGATTTCAGTTTTTCAATAACTACCTTACGAGTATAAGGCTTATAATCCTTCTATACCTTTTTATAAATAATATCGTTAATAAGCGCACGTAAAATTCTCTTTGATATTTACTTTCATACTCAAAATATATTTAACAAACTATATCAATAAAATACATATGTAAGTAAACGTCAAATTAATTTTAGTTTAGTTTACATAATTAATCTCCAAACATACATGAATAGAAAATTTGCACATAGTTCCCTATATAAAAGCTTTAGTCTAATAAATATCTGAAAAATCTTCACAAGATAAATTTGCGCACAATGATGAGATTAATGTTGAGGCACATCAGGACCATACATCGAACTTAGGCCTACAAAGAAAATTCATGAGAATAAATCGGTAGCAATACGTGCCAGAAATTTAACGCGAAAATCTCATGATATACACACTGAGGTTACCGACACACGCCAGTCACGTCTACGACGTGAGAATGCCCCCTAGATACCTGCTTGGGAACAGGTTCTATAGTACACGAGTAGCGAGTGACGCTGGTAATACGGGGACAAAAAGAGTACAATAAGGGAAGAAAAATCCAAATAACCCATGAACGAAAAATTTGGTTCTAAAATTAACATGTACCATAATATAACTGTTGACATCGGCCTATAGCTGAGTGTGTAACATTTTTTTAAATGAAAACTTCTTTAGGCGCGTTAGGCATTTTTGAGATGGGATAAAACCAATCAGCTTGCGACACCGTAATCATTTTAATCGACACCTACCTATAGCGCCATCTCTGAGAGTTTAGAACAGAACAGAACTATAGTTACTTAATTTACCTACAGCTCGTTTTTGTATCAAGATTGTAGTTTACATATACTTTACGAGGTGTTGGCTGCCATTCACTAAAAATGTAATAAATAAATAAAAAATTATAATTTAAAACTATGCACTGGACAATAAAATCTTTTCTGACGATTCAAAAATACGCACGTAATTTTTCTTAACTTCTGTGGGTACTACCGGAGTGCCTTTTTCTTTTTTGTACAATGGGACAGACAAATACATCTTTTGCCTAACCTAGGTAGATTAAATTGGTTGATACTAAGATATTATTAATAAACAATTAGAACCTGTAACCACCATGTTGAACTATGTGGCGACAGCGCACACACGTCACACGGTGACGTCACGCCGCCCTGATTGCCGCTATCGAAGTTTTCTAAAATCACTGGCATATATACGAATGCTCCGACAATGTCAGTCGGGGCTCGGCCGCCTCCCAGACAACACACCTCGCCTGGCGGGAGATCTCCCTTTGCCAAAACTACATAATAGCTAATAATTTAGCTGACTCTTCAAAAATTTTACTTTTAACACTTCATAGTCTTTAATTTCCAATAACAAATTACATACATACTCGGTTACAAAAATTCGCCTGTAACTGACGATGAAACACGACACTAACACCCGGGGAGTAAACACACTCTATCTCAGCAGTCACTTTAATGGTTGTCATGAAAACAAATGCACTGGCTGATCTCTAAGTCCCTTAATGATTGAGCATTTACGGTGCATTCACATGCGACCGGTCGCCTCGCTAGAACTACTGTTGTTATTGACACATTCACCACGGTTGCCAGCGACATATTGTTTGTATTTTACATTAAACCAAATATCCCTGCTGAACTGTAGCTAATATGTTTATTATTTCTGTTTGTCGTCGTTATATTATTTATATCATATTTTATTCAATCCCTAAGGGTGTAATGAAAATAAGCAGAGTGACGTTGCCTTTATGTAGCACGATGCAATTTTATAATATATACAATAGTTATCTCGACTTTTCGTGTCATAACCAAACATATAGTACAGATAAAAAATAAGTCTATATCCTCGCAAACAAGTTAAGTTTGGTCTTTCAATTGCTATTGAGGTTAATCTGATTGTTAAAATTGTCATCTTGATGTCATTGAATTTTTGTACTGATCAGTTCACTACAATACAATATTTTTGTTTGTTAAATTTCATTTGGACAAATTGAAAATGAATTAAAAAGAAAAAACTATGAAACATTAAATGGAACCAGCAGTAACGGCGTAAGTGAAGGGAAAACCTGAAGTGCAGAAAGCTATGTTTTACACACAGCATACGTTATAAATACATTTATTAAATAAAATAGAACATTCAATAATGTTACCCTTTGACAAAATAATAGTTGAGAAAGTTTTCACTTGATAGTCTCTAGTTCAGAATAATTCTATGTCAAGATACGAGGAACCGAGGTAGAGTGTAGCCGGGTTATATACCGTCCAATCTCCCCTGTACCATCATTCATGTAAGGTTTATTTCCTTAACAATACCAACCAAAATAACCCGATGTTCATATTTTTTTACAATTGCCAACTTGGAGAGCCAGTTCAACATTTTTAAGGACGTGTGACCACCAACGCTTTACTAACTTGAACTTATCACTTTTATTTACTTATAACTTTTCATTTACTTATAACTTTTCATTGTTTATCGATAGTAGTATAAAATATACTTTCTTGAAATTTCGGGACATAAAACACGAGTTTAAAGGAATAACACTGTTTTTTTTCTATTTTCATATATCAATATCGTGTGGTTCGATGCGATAACATGTAATCTCTCCCGCAAAGACGCCCAAAACATGAAGCGGTGTCCGTGATTGGGAGCAGTAATTGGCGGTCGGTACGTGTCGGCGCCGTCTTATAACTGTAATCGTAAAGACGCCCATCTCTGCCTCTTATGTTCGGCGATAAAAATTTATTGGTTCAAGAAGCGCGTGGAATTTCCTCGGAAACCAACACGATTCTCCAGCATTTAGAAACAATTGCTTAGTTTCAATTGGTTTTATTCTGATCATTGTTTGATGGCATTTAACATGTGCCTACCTGATATTAAGCGAATTTTATAGTCCATAGACATTTGTGTTAAGAATACAGTTACAGTAGGTAGTTTTATTTCCTCTTGATAATGGTATTTGGATTCAGTTACATGGATCTCGTATTGATCAGTTCTAGAATCGATTCTAAGCAGTACTTATTTGACTGGTAAGTAGATAAAATGAAACGGAAATATAATCTCCCCGGCACATCTTAGAAACAATGTGACATCATAAAATTACTAAATTGAGCAGAACTGGATGCGGATGTCTATTTCCAACTATCCCTGTCATGTTTAATAATATACTCGTATTCTTACACACTACGAGTATAATAACCCGTTTTCCATAAGCCGTCTTAAAGAAGTTTTCTTTAATAACTCTACGGTTAAATCAAGGATCACATATTATGACACTTTATTTTAAAATCATATTGAAACTATGCTATACTGTCATGGGAAGACAAAGTAAGCGATTTTTTTAATGAATTACAATTTCACAAGGTAAACAAAGCTCTTAAAAAACAATATTTATTTAGTATTTTCCTTTCCGTTTCGAAATTGAATGATATAAAACACAACGTACAAACGTATTGTTATACAAACGAAGGGAGCAGCAAAATAATTTTATTTTCTCTTTTATTGGAGCGATTTTAATTAAGTGGCTCTAATAACGAAATGGAATCGGGCCATAATGAGCCCCCGGGCCGTTTTACCGGAGAGAGAAAATAAGTGTTTGCTACATACTTTTATATTGGTTCATTAATTATGAAGCTATTAATTCGATTCTTTAATTAATGTTACAATGTTTACTTTACAACGAAGTTCTAATGAATGCCTGAAATTTTTTATAGTTCTATAAGCGAAGTAGATTCTTCAGACTTCAATAAGCTTATAGATTTCATATCTTTATTTACATTTAATTAAGGTATACAACAAATATAAATTACCTATAATAAATTCAAGTTTAACGTAAGTACAAGCCATGTTACCAATATTTATCTAGTCAATTTATCTTCGTTGCGCATGACTACGCAAGATTTCTATTTGCCGGTACTGTACATATACTGTTAGGCTAATACCTATGTTACTTTTCTAAAATTTGGTTTGTTGGTAAGAACTACCAAGTCAAATCGTGGGCTTTAATTTCATTATCTTGAAACCAAAATTTTTAGATTTTCTACACAGAATTTGACCTTAAACTTACATAGATCTCAATTATTTTGTTGGTGAAGTCGACAAAGACCTAATATTTATTCTTACCTAATATTGAACTTGGCTCTCATTTCACATATATGTTTTTCATAGGATAAAACCTTCTCAAATATTTTGTCGTCACGATAAAGTAGACCTAGAATGGATTACAACTTATGTCAGCGGAATGTAAAAGACGCCATCTTGAACTGAGGTGGTTTTCGGTTCGTTTGTTAAGTAAATACAAGTAGGATAGCTGCGTAGAGGCTACGAAAATTAAGTTATTGAATTTACTTACCTACATGTTATACAGGGTGTAACAGGGGTGGTAGATCAACGGTGGCCCAGGAGTGGGGGACCTCAATATCTACCAATTTGACCTCCATGTATGTTCAGCAATATTCAGTGGTTCAGCTGATATTTAGGAGTTAGTGACTTTTTTGAAGAAATCAGATTCTTTGAGAAAACTTGAAAATACAGCCTAACTGTATGCAAGTGAAATATTTTTTCTACAGCCCCTAAAAATTAATGTAAAGGACCCCGCACTAATTGTATGGAAATTGGGTTTCAGCGAATTGGTCTGAATTTTTGGTATATTGTAGCCCTAACCGTACTGATCAAAAGTCCCAATCCAAGGTGCCCCCTGGAGGAAGAAATACGCATTTGGGGGGGGGGGGGTCGTTCCCATTGGGACTCTTGTTTGGCATGATTAGGACTACAACCTACTAAAAATTCAGAATGATTCCGCTGAAATCGAATAAATAGACTTTAGGGGGAAAGTGCCCCCTGAAGTAAAAATTTCCCAATTCCCAAACCCAATTTCCATACAATTAGTGCGGGGTCCTTTTTAATTTTCTAAAAAATCAAAATTGTTTCAATGTTACTTCGATTTTTATAAACCAATGATCTTCAAAGAGCTGGTTTGAGGAAAAAAATCACGGTGAGCGTAGACCTGTCAGGCTGATTTTCAAGTTTTCTCAACGAATCTGATTTCTTCAAAAAAATGACTATTTCCCAAATATTAGCTGAACCACTTAATATTGCTGAACATATAGGTTGTAGGTATTGAGGTTCTCCACCCCTGTGCCACCGCTGATCCACTCCGCCAGTTACACAGTTATTTGAACAATTCTGGTATATTTGGACATAAATTATTAAAAATTAAGGAAGGGCCCATTAGGAGAATCAGTGAAAATTGCTTGAAATATACGTACGTTATTATTACATGTTTTTTTTCGATATAAACAGTATAATAGTATGTACCTAAAGATTGAATGGAGACACGTGTATTTATCCTACAAGCATTTTTGAGTTGCAAAGCTATGTCTTAAAAATATTTTTCTTCAATACAATATTATGCAACTCTAAATTGAGATATTTACAGGTTGTAATTGTAGTTAAGGCTGAGACATGCTGTTGGCGACGTTCGAAATTACTTGTAAGTATATTAAAACAATGTATTTCGTAACTCAATTAAACGTTTGTTATTTTAGTTTAAATTTTGTTGCTAATGAATTCAGATGAACAATAAGTTATCAGCGATTAAGAACATTTTGTAGAAACAGGTGAAAATATTAATCTTCAAAGTTATAGCTTAGGGAAATTGCTGGATGCTTTTTCAGAACAACTTTTGTTATTACAGCGATTGAAATATTTTTATGGTAACAGTCTCTAGGGGAATCAAGATAATGATTGTGTCAATGCTGCTAGCTCTTTGCTCGATGGTTCGAAAAAGCCTTAATTAATTTTGAAATAAGTACTTAACTGTCATTGTTTTCTTCTTCTATCTATCTATACTATAAATAGCTGACCGGACGAACTTCGGATCTCCTAACAATTGATCAGTTATCGAGCTGAATGAAAAATTTTTAAATTACTAAAATTACTATTAAATTATTGGAGTTGGTGACAGAAGGGTGAAAATTTAGAGTTATATGTATTTTTAATGCCACAAAAAAAAATAAAAAAAAATTGACCAAAAACTAAAAAAATTTTAGGGGTGGACAACCCTTATCACTTAGGGGTATAAAAAATAGATAGTAGTCAATTCTCAGGCCTATTGAATATACATATAAAATTTAATAAAAATCGGTGAAGTCGTTTTGGAGGAGTATGGTAACTAACATTGTGATACGATAATTTTACTATAATGTGTTAGAGCGTGTTAGAACACAATTTTTTTTTCTATTATGTCTGTTTGTTTGTCTGTCCGAGCATCACATGAAAACCATTAAACGGATTTCGATAAAAATTGGTATCTAAAGTTATTACTAATACTGCAGGTCATATTTTAGGAAATTTTTTATCCCGGAAAATTAAAAGGTTTCCCAGGGTAACGGGATGAAAATTTGTATGGAATATTTTTAAAACTTTGTCAAACCTTTGTCACAAAACAGGCTAAACAATAGCTTAGAGACGGTACACATTGATGACCTAAAGCTGGGTGTACATTGTAACCTTTTTCCTGAAGGGTTGAATGAAAATAAAAAGACTGGATCGATGATTACAATTTATTGAAAAAAAAAAAAATAATAACTCAAAATTTTATGAAAAACAGTTAAAACATGAATGTGTAGTACTTAGAATATACAGGATCGACTAGGCCGTTATTTAATGAAAAAAGATAGTAAAAAATAAGGTTAGACTACAGCGAGTTCCCACACTGAATCAAACTCAAGGTTTATCTAAGAAAATTCTACTGCCGTGGCTAGCGCCCGTGACGACCGAAGCAAATACGTCGTAGATTCAGTGCAGATAAGTGCTGTTCTCCTGATGACGTGGCTGTTACGCATCAAGTCAGCTGCAAACATGCCAAGTAAACTTGATCATGTATGGCCAGCTTAAGGAATTGTTATTGTTCAGACAAAGTCAAACAAGCTTAAATCTTTCATAAGTGCCTACGATGGCCAAAAGTTATGTAAAAGTTATAATAAAACTCTTATTTAACACCTAGCTTGTTCCGTAGTTTTCAAACCGCGATAAGACAATGGTTTAACGTAGCGAAGAAATTACTAAGCGAGGAATTTCAAAGGAATTGTATAGTGAATACCTAAATTACGGGTTTAACTTGAATAATTATTTGACGCTGTCTAACTCCAGCATTCTAGGTCTAAGGTTGGTAATACGAATACATTCTGTTATTTAGACCTTTAATTTAGATATAGAAGGCATTTGGGATTACTAAGACGGATGGAGTTTGTAAACTATTTAAATATGAAACAGATTCTTTTCAACAGCTTTATTCCTACATAATTTTTACTGGACATAGTAAAGGAGCAGTACTGATGGCCTAAAGAAGACATCGGGCATCCATTGCATTCAGAAGACTTAAAAACCGGGCAAGTGCGTGGCAGGCCACGCGCAGTGTTGGATTCCGAAGTAGTAAGTTTATAGACTATTACTCATTAACTTTTTATATGCTAACATAGTCGTGATAGTTATTCTTGTAAAATCATAAACTATTTTTACAATTTTTTCACTTCAACTTCAACCTTCTACCAGGGGGGACTTGACTCTAACCAAAATTAGCACTTAAAGCCAAATATTTCGCAAACGGTCCTAATTCCTAATTCCTAAAATGGTCTTAGAAGACCTATAATATTTTGGAAGACCTTTTCAACAATAATCCTAGCTAGATGTATAATATAAATAGCTATAGGGTACGCGATGAAGCCGAAGAATAAAAAATTCATCCTCATCTTACCTGTAGGGGAGGTAACCTGAAAAAAAAATGTTTTTCAATATTTTGTCTCAGCGCTTCGCTTCGGAGAGACAGACGGACGGACATGGCGAAACTATGGGTACCGATTTTACTTCGGGACCCTAAAGAACGGTCAGAATAGCGCAAGTCAGGGGAGGATTATGTCATTTCATGGACATTCAAAGGATCAGTGGAACTAGTAATCAAAGCAACAACACGTAACTCTCCCACTGCTGGGCTCGGGGTCTCCTCTCACAATGTGAGGGGTACAGACCATAGTCTACTACGCTGGCCAAGTGCGGATTGGTAGACTTCGCACACATTTGAGAACTTTATGGAGAACTCTCCGGTGTGCAGGTTTCCTCGCGATGTTTTCTTTCAAGTGGACGTCCAAAGGCTGATGGATGGATGGAATAAGTAGGTTGCATTAGTATTGTAATGCACTCAACCGACGTTGATACTACTGTAGCGAACACTGATTGACACTTAGTGCAGTCTTGCGATATGATTCGGCTTAGTACCTAGTATATGGGAATGGCCTCCCCACTTCCACTGTGACTTGTGTCTTTGTTTATAGGTATAGTTGACGATTGTCATTAATTTGGACTCAGAATACTTGTAAGTCAGACTAAACGTAATATACTGTAAGTAATGTAAAGTACAAAACGAAAATAATGTATTTATAGATTCTAAACAGACGTGTGTTCAAAATATAGTAAACTCCAATTTTCTAAATTGCCTTTACTACCAGCATAACACTATCCCTGTGTCAATCACATTGCTATTCTGGAAGTGAATAATAGAGGCCATACACGACAAAGTTTATTTGTCAAGTTTGCAGTTTAATTTGTCAAATTTGCACTTTGACTTGACGCGGCATCCAGTGTGCATGAGATAGCTATATGGCCAGACAACTATACCGTAGCCATACGATCAAGTTTACTGGATGCCGCATTGATATGTACGATTGTACGCGCGCCCCGCGCCGCCGTCTTCAATTGCTACCGAGCGTCAGTAATAAACTATCTCAAGAGTGAAACGGCCGTTTTATTTTGTATCAACATACCATATACTACAAGTCAGCTGCAAACTTGACGAGTATACTTGATCGTGTATGGCCGCCATCATATATTTCATGGAGAGCACGTCAATCACTAAACGCCAAACTTTGAACTAACTACTTGATCTTATTCCTCTCTTAATATGATTTAATTTCATTTATTTTTTTTATTGTATTATATTAAATTTAATTCGTTGGTGTTTTGTTGGTCTAAATATCTTCCAAAAACAGTAGCAATATCAAATCGTTCTACAATCCCACTACTTACTACGAACCTACTATTAAGGAAACAGCCGATAACCAAGCAGACAGGTCCCGGTAATATTATAATCATCATCATTATAATAAGCAGTGGTCAATGTCGGAGGCCTTTAGCCGGCATAGAAGCATCCGACGCTTGGGTTGGCCTCTAAAGGTCGTAGCTCATCTACACGACACCGCTCTAACCCAACCAAAGTATGAGAATTCAAATATAGACTTAAAATCGTGCTCTGTAGGTGCAATTTACAGTAACAACAAAAATTAGTAGCCCGCGCGCGGGAAGCAAGCTTACCGCAACCTTGCCACTCAATAGTTGCATCTACAGAGCACGATTTAAAGTTTATATTTGAATTCTCATACTTTGGTTGGGTGGGAGCGGTGTCGTTTAGATGGGCTACGACCTTAACTCCTCCACCAATGCCACCTCTGTGCCACCCGGCTACACTGTGTAAATTATTTAAGTGTTGCACACATGTTTAAATTAGTGAGAATAAATTATTCATCTCATTCCCGCGAACTATTTATAAACGTTTGGATTTGCGTAGTTAATTGAAATATCGCGTAGTGGAACAGCTGTAATTGCGCGTTGGCATCAAAGCGGGACTCTGTCGCTCGGTAAACATTTATAATTCATGCGCAAACCAAACAGTCTGTACAAATAACTTCCAATTATGATATTGTTCTGTTTTATGCATAATAGATGACCTAGTGGACGACCTTCGGCATTTCAGGGGACACTGTCCTGGGCGTGGTAATTGGGTTTTGATTTCCGACTGAGTCAAACATTTATGTGATTTTAGTTATTGGCATGGATGTGTTTCAGTTACGTATATCAATGCCACACATGAAATACGAGAGATACAGTGAAAACCACATTCAAATCGGCTAAGCAGTTTCTGTATTTACTTGGAACAAACAGAAAAAAATTAAAAATCATTGTTATGGGATCTATTGCGTTAATAAGTACACAGATTTTTTTCAAGCACCTTTATCTACAAGGCAAACACATGACACATGTAAAAATCATTCCATCAGTATTTGATATTCTAGCTTTCCAAAACTCTTTACTACACGGAAAGTTCAATCGTCAATCTTATCCGAGCGACGCCGTGGCGTGACTGCATAAACAGCCGCACTCTGAGTACTGATTGCGTATTGACTCTCCTCGCATTCACCATCTATCCTTTATTTGCAAATTGGGTGCTTATACACACTGAATAGGGCTTGTCAGTCCTATTGTGCGGTGTTGATTGTGAAGTCAGATTTTAATTGGAATAGAAAATATGTAGGATTGTTGGATACGATTGCCTTTGAGGGTGTTTTAAAGGAATTTTGCCAAAATGTGTCATTCGTGTTACAATTAGGTATATTGCGGACTAGCAATCGCCCTCGCTTCGCTTCGGAAAAAATCTTGGGTGCTTTAGTTAACTTACATAACATACTCTTAAAGCAGCATGATCGCTCATTAGAACAACGTTACTATGAAAGGTCAATACTCGAAATGACGATTCGATATTTTTAGGGTTCATTACCTCGAGAGAAAAAACACGGTTCTCTTAAGATCACTTACTCCATTGCCACACACGTCTGTCTGTTTGTATTTCAAGACCTTTTTTCTCAGGAACGTGTGAAGGTAACAAATTAAAATTAATCCAACACTCAGGTCTGCAATCCCTAGGAGCTGTGAAAACATATAATATTCTGTATCCTCAACGCAATCAAAAAACATTCGGCTAGAAGGAATGTCTTAGGTAAAACGTAGGTTAAATAAAAATCTTCAAACTGTGAATTTGTAAGTATCACAAAAAAATATTTTTAAACCTATTTGCAGAACTTGGTAATTTGATCGGGACCCATGTCGATACATATATGGGGACAACAGTTTTTCAACGGCAAAGTTAAATTTGTTCCGTTTATCTTTTCGTTACACAATTATGTTAGGTTTTACTAAACAGTTAAGTTAGGTTCAACAACCCTCCCCCCGGGGGTTGCCCGCCTTGTCGTGGCGGGGGGGCTTAGTAACCGTAGACTGGTCACCCACGGAGAAGCCAAGAGGCAACCAGGGCCGGCCAGTTTGGGCCGCCGCCGCGCCGGCTGGCCCGAGGAGGGCGCTCCCAGCGGGCTGAAGAAGCCCGCTGCGGACGCGCTTGGAGGTGGGACCGCAGAAGAAGAGGAGTGCCGGTATTACGGTGCGCCGTTCTCCCTATCTTCTGGGGCCGTGGAGGGATCGCAGGGGGAGAGGCGCGTTGGTATTACGGTGCGCCACTCTCCCTACCCCTGCGAGCTGGCGGGGCCGTTCCGCCGAAACGGCACTGGTGGGGCCGCAGAAGAAGAGGCATATCGGTATTACGGTGTGCCGCTTGCCCTATCCTCTGCGGCCGAGATGTGGTCGGTGGAAGAACCACAGACCTGATCTTCCACCGGGTACCAGTGATCTGGTACCCATGGCCTCCTAGTAGCGGACTCAGGGGGAGTCTGCTACGGTACTGGTGGAGGCCGAGGAGGGAAGCGCACCTTACCATCTGGTGCGCCCATCGTGGAGGGCCTTCGGGCTTTCACGATGGAGCCGCTTGTGGGCGGCTGCCACCGACGGGGTCGCGGATGTGTGCGAAAGCGTTCCCGTAACCCCGTCACAAGGCGGCGGGGAGGAAGATGGGGGGGTTTTAGTGGGTATACCGTGGGTCTCATTAGCCTATACGGGAGTCCCACATAACCACTCGGGTGCCCCCTGCGCCCGGGTGGTATGCGTAATGCATTTTCCCCCCCGGAAAAAAAAAAGTTCAACAACCCTAATTTGCATTGCGCCGGTTGCTTTTACTTATTATTATTATTTCATCATATTATTTTCTAAATTTTGTGTTTCCTACTTAACCCTTAGTACTTAAATTACATTGAATAAATAAATTGTATGATGATGTTTGCTGATCCATCAGTATTTCACATTAGGTACCCAGACTTTAAAAAAAGAAATAGTCTTATATCGTTCTCCAAGGTACAATCTATGTCTATACCAAAACACATCAAGATTGGTTCAGCGATGAGAGAGAGTTAAGGTTAATTCGATGAGTTATATGAGAATGGTAATAAAGGAGCAATACATTTTCGCATTTATTACATTGTAGTTTTGGCAAATCAATAATTCGGCAAAGGGAAGATATTGCTTCACAGAAAATGAGAAAATTCAGCACTCTGCACTCTCAACACGATGTTCCTCAGGACTGCATTATAACAGAACTACAACATCACTACTACGGAACTCTAAAAATGACGGAACACTTAGTTATTTCAAAGAACAATCCTAAGCTTGATTTAACACGCCGCAATACGTTTTATTTAGTGGATTTATGTATTTTATGATCAATTATTCAATTTGTTCGATGTCTACTATTTGTACAACACCAAATTACGATTTTCAACCCCTTGCAGGGTAAAATACAAAAAAATGCTATGACGTTGGAGGCCATAATACGCAATTAATGATTTTAAAAAAGTGGATATAAAAATAGATATTTAGTAAAAATTACTTCAGTGCCGTATTCTAGCTCCATTTTGCGAAATACAAATAAACTAAGAAATGCATGTATGCCTTGTTTTGTGCGAAGAAAAGGTTTTTGTAAGTTTAAAACAAATTAAAAACTCGTTTCTCGGTTTTGGTATCGTGAAAGTATAGATTTACAACTTAAAAAATCATTTATTTCGAAATCACAGACATTCACTTCAGTTATATTTATGTGTATTTGAATTATTGTTTTGTAAAAAAATAAGTACTCGCTTTGGCTCCACCTCACAAAATATAAAAAAAACCAAGAAATGTATGTACCTATGCCTTAATTTGTGTGAAGAAAAGGTTTTTGTATGTTTAAAACAAATCGACTCATATTTTATTTTCTCGCTTTGTTATGTAACCCTGAAAAATTGCCTATAATTTAAGTTGAAGACTCGATATTGTAGTAAAGTCCTGTTGAAATCCGTTCAGTAGCTTCAGAGATTAATGAAGACAAACAAACAGACAAACAAAAATTAAAAACTCATTTTTCGGTTTTGATATCGTGCTAGTAACGATTTATAACATGAAAAATGCAGTTATTTCGAAATCATAATTACATTATGTATTAAAGGTGTATGTATTAAAGTCGTTGGCTTGAATCAACAAATACAGAGCCATCTAGTTGCCAAGATAGTAATCGATTATTTATTGGATATCGGTTATTTATACAGACTTAATTTGCGTTTTTCTACCACTTCCCAGGTGAAATTAATAAAATGCTGAAATTATATTGGAGGTCATAGATATGCAAACAATATGCTCTTAAAAACAAAATACAAAAATAGATATCCACTCAGTAATAGGGATTTGAATTAATGACAAAAATAACCTATAAATGCATTTTATGGCCTTTCCGTGCAATATAAGTAAAATCTAAGAAATGCATGTATGACTGTTTTTGTACGGAGAATACGTTTTTAATAGTTTAAAGCAAATCAGCTGATATTTATTTATTTTTCCATACAAACCATCCCTAAGGAACCCTTTAGTATGGAACCCTAAAATATTGCTTAGTTGTTAAGGTGAACACTTTGCAATATCCTAGTAAAAGTACTGTTAAAATTCGTTCAGTGGTTTCGGAGATTAGCGGAGACAAACAAACAGACAGACAGACAAAAATTTTAAAAACTCATTTTTCGGTGTTGGTATCGTGCAAGTAACGATTTGCAACTTGAAAAAATCATTTATCTCGAAATCACAGACAGACTCTTCAATTTTATTAATATGTATAGATTAAAGGTGTATGTATTAAAGGCGTTGGCGTGAATCAACACATACAGAGCCATCTAGTTGCCAAGATAGTAATCGATTATTTATTGGATATCGGTTACTCATACAGACTTAATTTGCGTTTTTCTACCACTTCCCAGATGAAATTTATAAAATGCTGAAATTATATTGGAGTTCATAGATACGCAAACAATATGCTCTTAAAAACAAAATACAAAAATAGATATCCACTCAGTAATAGGGATTTTAATTAATGAAAAAAATAACCTTTAAATGCATTTTATGGCCTTTCCATGCAATATAAGTAAAATCTAAGAAATGCATGTATAACTCTTTTTGTACGGAGAATACGTTTTTAAAAGTTTAAAACAAATCGGCTGAAATTTTTTTATTTTTCCATACAAACTATCCCTAAGGAACCCTTTAGTATGGAACCCTAAACAATTGCTTAGTTGTTAAGTTGAACACTTTGCAATATCCTAGTAAAAGTGTTGTTACAATTCGTTCAGTGGTTTCGGAGATTAGCGGAGACAAACAAACAGACAGACAGACAAAAATTTTAAAAACTCATTTTTCGGTGTTGGTATCGTGCAAGTAACGATTTGCAGCTTGAAAAAATCATTTATCTCGAAATCACAGACAAACTCTTCAATTTTATTAATATGTATAGATTGATTTATAAAACATAATTGAACATTAAACCACGATTTAATTATGTCGGTAGATAAAGACAATGAATTTTGGCTATATAGTGATTTAGTCTAACGAGTACGAGTATGTACGAATGTTATAAAATAATATTTTATTGGAAGGATAACAATTTCAAAAGTATGGTCAAATCCGCACTTTCAGTATAAGTAAATAAAAATTAAGTAAATAAATTTGAAATTAGTTCTAGAAGTCAAAGTTGCGATTGTCAAGCCATCGATTTTATCTATACTAATATTATAAAGCTGAAGAGTTTGTTTGTTTGGTTAAACGCGTTAATCTCAGGAACTACTTCTTCGGATTGATTGTCAAGCCATCGATTTTATCTATACTAATATTATAAAGCTTTATTTTTGTGTTTGATAGTCCATTTATCGAGAAAGTTCAACATAATATATTAATTTCTACAATTATACTTTAACTTGCCACATTTATATTTAAAATGGAAAAATCAACCTCAATAATCTTCATTACATCTTTAAGCTCAATGAAGAACGATATTGACAAATGTGGAATGCATAATTATAGACATGTTAATCGAACATTCATGAAGGATTGCATTTTTTTGTCTGTTTGCATGTCACTAATTTGTCGAACATCATTGCCGTACAGTACAGTCAAATATTGCCAAATATATAATGCTCATAATGCTTTCGATAGACCATGGTTGCTAGTTTCAACATTAAAGTTGTCATTTAAGATTGAAGTAGAATTAAAAAAAACTGCTACCTACAGAAATAACAAATGTCCCCGTTATGACTAATATCGCGTGATCTAGCAATTTACAGCCACGGAGTAAGTTTCAGGAAGAAATGTAAGAAATACGAGGACCGACATGAGTATAGCTCTATACGGGGAGCGGATACTTTAGCTAAGAGCGACCCAACTAACAGCGGGCGGTCCATTTTGCTAAGTATTGGGTGAACCGAGCCGTTTAAGTAATTCAATAATCTTGTACTATAGTAGGATAAGTACCTCATAAGATTTACAGTTGGTCTATTAAAAATTAGCGATAGTTTTATTTAGCTGTCATTAAAACGATTTATAAGTAAATACAAGGAGAAAATAATGAAACATTAAAAAACTTATTTCAAAAGTAGAAGAAAATGTAATAAATGCTAAACGTATATTTAAATTTGCCATTTCCATGAACCTTGCAAAAGCAACTCATAAACAATTTCTTAAAATAGACCTCCCTAAAATTAAAATCAAATTCCGTCCCTTATATCGTTAGTCCATTTACCGCATTACAACAATATTAAATGAAGGAACAGAGAAAAAACTGGCTGTCATCAAAATCCCTCCGTCCGCAGCGTTAATTTAATATCCAGTGTAAACCGGCTCAAACCAGTAACGTCTGGCAATAACTGGTATCAACTGGATTAGCAGTTTGCAATATCTGTTATATTACTCGCCAGTCTTCTACCGCAAGCCTCGGCTTCTAATATAAAGCTTTAATTAATTTTGTACGTGTGAACTTAATTTGTACTGTTGTCGTAAGCGTTAAGTGTAAGCGCTATACCTAAAGTAGGTTTAAGGTTAAAACAAAGATTATGTAGATTGTAATAGGTAAAATGTTCTCATTTCTGTGTGAATTAGTCGTAAGTATAATTTTATTTATTTAAGTAATTATCGCCTTAAGTTAGCGGTGTCTTGACACATTGTTACATCAAACTGAAAGTCAATTTAGGCCAATGGTTAGCTGGAAGAGAACGCAACTCGCCATTTGTAGGTACCGTATTATTTATTACTTTTTTATTAATGTAGATACTTGTAGTGTATAACTACATACATACTTGAAAGAAGATACTTGATAAATATTATTAGGTACAATAATAAGTCATTTCGAATTTTGTTTTTCAGTCGGTGCATTTGTTCCAGTGAATCCCAGAAACAGATTTACCGATTATAGGGGAGAGTTGGATAATACCGCGCGTCTGATAATTCCGTGCATCAACGTATTGCAAAACCTAAACACTTCTAGCACTATTCATTGTTTAAAAATCATAGCCCGAAGTGCGTACCCCTCCCTGCATGCACGACCAGGTTGCTCCGAGCAGCGACGGAATAACACCGCGTCGTGCAAGTTTTTACTAGCGTTTCTTATAATTTAACTGGTATTTTTGATAAGAAATAAGTTATTCTGTATTTATATTGTAACTTATTGTTTCCTTCTATTCTAATGCTTACATATTGTAGAATTCATGCCTAGATGGATTTGAATCCTCGATTAATTTTACTATATAATTTTGAGATAATAAAATGAAATGATCGAGTTTGACAATTCCGCGACAAGGGCGCGGTATTATCAAACGGGGCGTGAAATTGTAACCTATGAAAATGATATTATAGATTAATGTATTTTTGTTTTAGATGGATAAATCTCCTCATACATCCCACAAGATGCAATATCTCGATGTTATATTTTATAGATCACTAAAATGAACATATTCTCGTGAATGCGACTTATTTATGAAAATGCATCCTTATGTAAAAAATCACACACACATGATCGACGGCTTCAATTTTAACAAAGCTTATACTCGAGTGGCAACAATGGAAAAGGCCGTCAAAAGCGAATTATTATTGTCGAAGAAGTAATCTCTTCTGGACTTATTTTAATACCTAGTCATTTATCTATACTAATATTATAAAGAGGAAAGTTTTGTTTGTTTGCATTGAATAGGCTCCGAAACTACCGAACCGATTTGAAAAATTCTTTCACTGTTTAAGCTACACTATCCCCGGTTGACATAGGCTATATTTATATTTTTTTCCAATTTTTCCGAAGCGAAGCGAGGGCGATTTCCTAGTAAAATAATAAACGTACCTAGTCTAAGTGCATAACTTTTGTTGACTTAAGAGGGCTATCACAAAATCGAAGCGCTCAGGTTTAGGTAAATTTGACAACTCGCGGCAAGGAACGCGCCCGTGTGCGTCTAATGAAGTACGCTTTACACACATACAAACCACTATGCGTCGAACGCCAGGAACAAATCAACTTGATACTTGCTTTGGAAATAAATTAAATTAAGTACCGTACTATTTTTATAATTCGTGAAATATTGTTTGAGTCGATTAATGTTATCAGCTATCACTTATAACGGCTTTTTTACTATAATGTAAGGAAATGAATGCAATGTAATGTTGTTTCTACAGTTTGAATAATGTTGATACAATTTGGTTAGTAGTAGGTATAAAGGGCATGTGATGTGTTAAAAGGGGTAGTTCAGTTGGTAATTATATCATAAATCCACATTTAATAACTTCATCACTATGTATAAAACCCTTAAATGTGTATAGTTCGAGATAACGTATAAATGAATAGGTACAATTGGTTGATAAAAACAAAGACTGAATAAAAAGTATATTTTGTACCAAATTTTTCGCCATGTTTGTCAATTCAAAGTAATTGATTCATAAAAAAAATTAAATTTATAATTCGTCTTCCTTCTATGTCTAGATTTTCCTGAAACAGGAAAAACCAGGAATGTAGATAGTTAAAAAAAAGTCAAATATGCAAGCATGTTTCGTTACAAGTTAACAAGAAAATACTCACCTTATTATTTGTACTTGTATCAGATTGAGCCTGATCATCTATAGTTGAATAAAATATGGTTTCATTATCCTGTAAGAATCAAAGAAATTCATCAGTTATGCAATAGCTCTTAGATCATTTAAATTTAGTAAAAGTAATAAATATACTACATGATATCAAAACGTAATTTATCTGTTAAAAATTATAAGAAATAAATTATTATTATCACCATGTTATTTGTATTTCTGTCAGAATGCACTGTAGAAACTGTCGCTGTATCAAACGTCCTTTTACTAGGCTGAAAAAGCAAAATAGTCCGATAAACATTCCTATATACCTAATATCAGAATATCATAGGAATATGCTTATACATTAGAATCATATCATAACTAACAAAAAAATACTCACTTGTATCAAGAAGTGTTGATTGCGCTATATTCGTAGCGAATTTGGGGTATTGCGTGGCGCACAAGGTGCCAACAGCGAGCGATACATCCTTCCTTCGTAAGCGCTTGGCGCGGACTAAAGCTAAAGACCGCTCGTTCGGAGATTTATATTGATTTACAGGACTGCATACAAAAATTGTTTAAAAATATTATTTTAATTTTGAAAGGACTAATTTTTTTTTTAAAGCAAGGTGACATAGTAACCTTAGTTATTAATTACTTTTTGTTTCAATTTGGATTATATTTTCATAGATAAAAAATACAATTTCAGACCAATAATTATCAGTAACTCTTTGATTTACAGAATTATTTTAGGTGCATTACTATGTGAAACAAATTAAAGTGAATTAAGCATTCCAAATTAGAAGATACAATTGTACCATAGATATTTTTGTTGATGCTTAAATTATTATATCTTCGATATAACAAAGCATCTAAAGATGGTCAAAAGTAAAATTTTATGAAACATCATTTGCAAAAATAAGGTTTTTACTAATTTATGTAAATAAATTGAAACATTTATTTAAAGCACTCCAAAGAGAATTAATCAAACTTTCTCGTGCATGTATTTTTTTTTGTTTTGGTGATTTATCTAAACCATAATCACACTTCAAACACGAGTCAAAACGCTCAAATTTAAGAAAAAGTGTGATAGCCCTCTTAAGGAATCTAATTTTATGTTATTATTTCGTTATATTATTTTACACTTGATTTATCTTGTTCTAAAATAATATTTCAAGCTATAGAAGGTGTATATGTCACCGGAATATAATAAGAACCGTAAGTTTATAAATTTCCTAGGAAATTTATAAACTTTCGTAGGATTCTAAACGAGAGATAAATTGTATTATTTTACGGCCACATTTTCGGAAATTTATCAATCTGCGACGTCTCGTGGTAAATTTATAAACTAACGGATTGCCCATCCGTAAAATTCTAAACGGCTCGACCAATCACAGAAGAGCTTTTAATTTTACGCTTCTTTATAATACGGAAAATAACACACTGCATTCTGATTGGTCGATGTTGACAGTGGCAATGCTTGTGTCCATAGACTTAGGTACAATCAGACTTGCCAAACTATAAACTAAATCTATCAGTTTCGATTACCTACCTAACAGTATTTTTACTTTAAATCTATTTAGGTACCTATAATACAGGTTTACTTTTTTACATAATATGCTAATAATCTCTACTTAAGGCGAAGCACCTCGCCATGAAAAAACAACTGAACTCAAATCAAAAGAAGGATAGGTTAGGTTATGGTTGTCTGATTTTATTTAAGAAAAAATAGGAACCCCGCAAAGCGGGGTTCCGTCGACATCTATGGCGAAGCCCCTCGCCATGAAAAAACAACTGAAATCGAAAGAATCTGATTCGCCAACTTCGATTTCGTGTGCAATCATGTCAAAGTTTTGGTCATGACCACTTAAAACTTTCGTAGCTCTATGGTAAATTTCACTTCGTCAACAAAGGAGCGTTTGGTTATTGGTCACTTATTATTTTACGAGTGAGCTCGGTAAGTTTATCAATTTCCGAAAATGTGGCCGTAAAATAATACAATTTATGTCTCGTTTAGAATCCTACGAAAGTTTATAAATTTCCTAGGAAATTTATAAACTTACGGTTCTTATTATATTCCGGTGACATATATACTCCATAACTGGATTTGGTTAAATTTAAAATAGTTTTTTATTTTATTTATTTTAATGTTACTCATATAAATTCACGATATTATTACGGGCACGGTTTTATCATACCTCCGTACGATATTATCAAACCGGTCTGATAATACCACGTTTTCCCATTTTTTTGAAATATCGAAATAACTACTTTCTATTAATTTTTAAAAATATTTTGCCACGCTGTACGTGTAGCTAAATAAATTATCTACTACTTGAGTGCTATTTTGAACCTGTACATCAAACCCTGTCTGAATTATAGGTTCAAGTTCTTAGGGGCTCGATAATATCCAACTCTCCCCTAATTTTCATGTAAGATCTAAGTTGATATTCATGGTACGAGTATATGGTTTACTATGATATCACACACATCGCCCGGTAAAGCTTTGTAATTGTGGAGTACATTGAGTTGGGAACAAGAACTTGAGCAGAACGGTAACTCTTAAGAGCCATTTCGCAAAACTCGGTTGATAAACTATAGGTATTTGAAGCGGCTCCGCGGCGTGATATTGCCTCGCGCGGCTCGCGTCGCGCTTGACCTCAGTTCTGTGCGAGTAATCTTCTTGATACTTTCAAACGTAAAAATTTTAAAATTATGAACATATAATTTTAATTATACACTTTGTGACCACATTCATGTATCTGGTTTGTGACAATATAAGTTTATATAACAATTAAGAGTACAATGTAGTAGTACCATTATCGGTAACTTATTTACATAATACATTTTAGGTACCTACTTAGGTACATCACAATAAAGATGTCCAATAGATGCATATTGCAAAAATCAATATTTTGGCAAATCAACGTGAAAAATTAAAAATCACGTTTTTTCAAGGTGATCTATAAAATACAATATGCGTCCATTTTGCCTGCGATATTCGCAGCGCGTCGAAATACATAGGTATACCTAAATTCAAATCAATCGGAGGGTATAGAACCGGGAAATCCCGGAACCGAAAATCCCGGGATTTACAAAGGAATACGGTACTTTTCAAAAGAACCAGGAAACAAAATAAAAGAACCGGGAAACAAAATAAAAGAACCGGGATTTTCTGAACTTTTGGGAAATAAAAATATGTCGCGTCGTGATACAAAAGATAACGTAAAAATAAAGGTAAATACAATCCATACACAAAAATGATTACAGCTTTAAAAAGAAGATATTCAGAACGTCGGCTACATGAAGCAGCTATACTAATATAATATTATTTACACAACCCAGATCGATATTTTTCTAATATAAATGAAGATGATTTAACTCTTTTTTCTCGTCCAAGCAGTGCTGAATTGTGCAATACAATTGTGTTGCTTTCATACAATTAATACGAAACTTATGTTTGCATGTAAGGTATAATAGTATGATGGTTACTCAATCACGGCAAACGACTATACGGATTTGGGTAGAAAACAGTTTTTCCCTATTTAATGCTCCTGAGAGATAAAATAGGAAACGCGATACTAACTATTTTCACGCGGGAAAAGCCGTGGTAAAATAATCCCGAAAGAACTGAAAATCCCGGGAATCCCGGTTCCAGCATAGGCGAGTACCGAAAATCCCGGTAATTTAAAACAGGATCGGTTTTCGATACCCTAATCATTACCGTGATACAAAAGATAACGTAAAAATAAAGGTAAATACAATCCATACACAAAAATGATTACAGCTTTAAAAAGAAGATATTCAGAACACTATTCTTTGAATGTTAAAAACGAATTCTTTATTGTTTTCTGTTGGTTTACAAAACAAAATATTGACAATAGTCTAGTATAATAAATTATGAGAAACGAAATTCGCACTTTCCTCCCAAACCACTTGCTCTACAAGAAAAATGTATGGCACATAAAATGTCAATCTTTTTATGGGCTACAACTTTTACTCGATCCTTTCGGAAATCGTCTAGGACGCACCGTTTAGGAGATATAAGGAGTTTTCGGAAAATTTGGGAGGGGGGGGGGGTTAAGGTTGGGCCCAATAAGATTGGGTAATGTTGCAAGTATGAGTTCCACAGGGCGGATGGAAATTCAGTCGGAAATCGTCTAGGACGTACCGTTTAGGAGATATATGGTATTTTAGGAAAATTTGGGGAGGGGGGGGGGGGGGTAAAAGTGGGTTCAGTAAGATTTAGCAATAAGGTTTGGGGGTTTACTAAAGGGGGTTGAAATTTCCGTCTAAACTTGTCTAGGACGCACCGTCTCCGAGATATCCGGGATTTCCGGTTTTCCAAAAATCTATATCCCGATATCCTGATCTGCCGATCTGCGCCTACCTGATGAGTGCGGTATTTGCCCGGATGCCTCCCAGATTATCACGACGCAAAATTCCACTTTTGGGTGAAGAACTGAGGGGGGGGGGTATAGGGGGAGGCGAGGGGTTGTGAAGGGAAAAAATGAGAGGGTGATTTGTATTTGTGTTGTGTATTTGAGATACGTGAGTTTTGGGGAGTTGACGGAACTTGGGTGCACGAGAGTTTCCAAACAACGAATGTATTATCTTTGACTAATAATAAGTGACTATAGCTGACTAATGTCGGAGCTTCTATCATTCCAACATTTTGGCTTAGCAATAGGGTCCCGTTGACACCGTTTGGGTACGGAACTCTATAAAGTACAGATTGATCTAAAAGTTGTATAAATAAAGGGTATGTGTATACAAGTTATAATTATTTATTATTTTTTTTCTATGTAAATATGTAATTTACACATATAACAAAAAACCTAAATACTGTAAACAGTAACTAATGTCTAAAAACGGACAATGTTTTATTTCAAATTACAGCAGTGACTTCCAACCCAATAGGGGTTGAATTTCCAAAAATCCGATAGCCTAAAGCCTTCTTCGATAAATGAACTATCCAATACAAAAGATTTTTTCAATTCAAACCAGTAGTTCCTGAGATTAGCGCGTTCAACCAAACAAACAAACAAACTTTTCAGCTTTATAATATTACAATAGTAATAGTATAGATTAGTATAGATATAGTTATATTTTGTACATATGTATGTTCGTGATTTTCTCCGTTACTACTTACACTACATAAATTGGAAAGAAATAGTTACTTAATTTCTATTGTTTTCTTCAAACCAAAGATGTTTAAAGCAGAATATTACGCAAACGGACCCCTGAATTGAAAAATGGTCTTTTGAAACCTATAATATTTTTGAAAGACCTTTTCAACGATACCCCACATTAAGGGGTAGACGAAGAAAAAATCATACGGAACGGACAGACGGACGGACGGAAGGACGGACGGCCGGACGGGCTAGCCGGCCGGTTGAAATAACGAACGGACTAGACATGATTCCGATTTGACTACAAAACCCTGAAAATTATAGAAAACTAAAAATAATACAATTGACTGTAACTAAAAATTCTCACGTGATCAAGACTGTTCAATGGCAATATAATTACGTTACTTTTACGAAATCTATTCCTTAGATGGCTAAAGCAAAAATTGACATAGGTCCGACGTCCAAGAGTGCTGCCGCACGACTGATTTGATTTCGCGCCAGTGCGTATCTTTATATGGTAAAGTAAATTCGTTTTAATAAATTATTTTTTGCAGTAAGATAAAAAAAAATTACGTGTCATATTCGACAAAGACCATATTTTATTACTACATAAATTTTTGATGGGAAATACGCTTTATTGAATACAAAAATCGATGGTAAAGTCATGGCATAAACCATGAAAATTGGTAATGTTATTGAATTAATTTTGAAACGAATATTATAGTAATCGTATATCCCTTGTAATAAATGCAAAATATAATATATGAGTGTTCTCTAGACATTTTTTTTTACTCAATTTAATAAAACTTAATAAAGAAAATCAGTGTATGAAATTGACTCTGTCGTCCTTTTGCTGAAAAATAGTTATGCTAGATTGACAGTTACGCAGAAACAAATTAATATTTTCAAAATTCCGGTAAATGAAGATCCAAGATGAAGGATTGATCTATTTTATGAGTTCATTTGCCAGCATTAATATCTTTCTTATGATACTAATTTTTGACATCAAATTCTTCATTCCGCGCGTCTAACCGCGAAATGGCTCTTAACAAAATTAGGGCTTCTGTGGCCTATGTAGTTTGATAACAATCCTTAGGGTTACGTCTGACTTATGGAATAATGTAATTTCACCGATCTTTATCGTCTATCCGTTTATTTGTGGTATGCTCTCAACTTATTGAATGGAAAAAATTAAATTTCATACACATAATATGAATACGGATAATTTTGCAATTACGAATTTTGTTCGTTAATTTTGGAAATTAAAAAATAAAGAGTTTCAATTTAACCAAATTTCTCCATAAAGAGATTTTTTTGATATCTGAAACTACATTTACCATACCTTCGAAACCAGACAGCCTATATCAAACATAAAACAAAGAGCATATGGATATATATAGAGCCTGGCGCACCTTGTACCTACAGTAAAATAAAGATATTATGTTTTCAGATGGAAATGATGTTTGTTACGAAAAATATTTCTTAATATATTTACAAAACACGTGAGACATTGCTATAATATAACTGATTTAAACGAATGGACGGAATGAACCGGATGGTAGAGGTCTTCATCAACCGAGGTCTTCAACTCCAGGGCTACTGTACAGCCAACCCGTTTCAAGACAATCATAAAATAGCGACCAACTTGTCAAGTGTAATTACTTAAAATATCCTTTAAATACGTATTATAACATTAATGTGCAAAATAAGCTTATGTAATATCTATACATCTATACATATTAATAAAATTGAAGAGTCTGTCTGTGATTTCGAGATAAATGATTTTTTCAAGTTGTAAATCGTTACTTGCACGATACCAACATCGAAAAATGTGTTTTTAAAATTTTTGTCTGTCTGTCTGTTTGTTTGTCTCCGCTAATCTCCGAAACCACTGAACGAATTTTAACAACACTTTTACTAGGATATTGCAAAGTGTTCAACTTAACAACTAAGCAAATTTTTAGGGTTCCATACTAAAGGGTTCCTTAGGGATGGTTTGTATGGAAAAATAAAAAAATATCAGCTGATTTGTTTAAAACTAATAAAAACGTATTCTCCGTACAAAAAGAGTTATACATGTATTTCTTAGATTTCACTTATATTGCATGGAAAGGCCATAAAATGCATTTAAAGGCAATTTTTTTCATTAATTGAAATCCCTATTACTGAGTGGATATCTATTTTTGTATTTTGTTTTTATGAGCATATTGTTTGCGTATCTATGTCCTCCAATATGATTTCAGCATTTTATAAATTTCACCTGGGAAGTGGTAGAAAAACGCAAATTAAGTCTGTATGAGTAACCGATATCCAATAAATAATCGATTACTATCTTATCCACTAGATGGCTCTATATTTGTTGATTCACGCCAACGACTTTAATACATACACCTTTAATACATAATATAATTATGTCTGCCTGTGATTTCTAAATAAATGCATTTTTCATGTCATAAATCGTTAATAGCACGAAATCAAAACCGAAAAATTAGCTTTTTAATTTTTGTTTGTCTGTTTGTTTGTCTTCATTAATCTTTGAATCTGAACGGATTTCAACAGGACTTTACTACAATATCGAGTCTTCAACTTAAATTACAGGCAATTTTTTAGGGTTCCGAAACAAAGCGAGAAAATAAAATATGAGTAGATTTTTTTTAAACATACAAAAACCTTTTCTTCACACAAATTGAGGCATAGGTACATATTTCTTAGTTTTTTTATATTTTGCAAGGTGGAGCCAAAGCATGGCACTAGAGTACTTATTTTTTACAAATTTACAATAATTCAAATACACATAAATATAATTGAAGTGAATGTCTGTGATTTCGAAATAAATGATTTTTAAGTTGTAAATCTATACTTGCACGTTACCAAAACCGAGAAACGAGTTTTTAATTTGTTTTAAACTTACAAAAACCTTTTCTTCCCACAAAATAAGGCATGTATGCATTTCTTAGTTTATTTATATTTCGCAAGAGGGAGTTAGAATATGGCACTGAAGTATTTTTTTACTAAATATATATTTTTATATTCACTTTTTTTAAATCATTAATTGCGTATTATGGCCTCCAACGTAAATTTAGCATTTTTTTATATTTCATCCTGGAAGGGGTTAAAAATCGTAATTTAGTGTTGTAGAAATAGTAGACATTGAACAAATTGAATTATTGATAATAAAATAGATAACTCCACTAAACAAAACGTATTGCGGCGTGTTAAATCAAGCTTAGGATTGTTCTGTGAAATAACTAAGTGTTCCGTCATTTTTAGAGTTCCGTAGTAGTGATGTTGTAGTTCTGTTATAATGCAGTCCTGAGGAACATCGTGTTGAGAGTGCAAAGTGCTGAATTTTCTCATTTTCTGTGAAGCAATATCTTCCCTTTGCCAAATTACTGATTTGCCAAAACTACAATGTAATAAATGCAAAAATGTGTTGCTTCTTTATTCCACCTTCCTTATTCCTTTTTACCATTCTCACATAACTCATCGAATTAACCTTAACTCTCTCTCATCGCTGAACCAATCTTGATGTGTTTTGGTATAGACATAGATTGTACCTTGGAGAACGATATAAGACTATTTCTTTTTTTAAAGTCTGGGTACCTAATGTGAAATACTGATGGATAAGCAAACGTCATCATATAATTTATTTATTCAATGTTATTTAAGTACTAAGGGTTAAGTAGGAAATACAAAATTTAGAAAATAATACGATGAAATAATAATAATTAGTAACAGCAACCGGCTCAGTGCGAGCTAGGGTTGTTGAACCAAACTTAACTATTTAGTAAAACCTAACATAGCTGTGTAACGAAAAGATGAACGGAATTAAGAAACAAACTTAACTTTGCCGTTGAAAAACTGTTGTCCCTTATTATGTATCGACATGGGTCCCGATCAAATTACCAAGTTCTGCAAATAGGTTTAAAATTATTTTTTTTGTGATACTTATAAATTCACAGTTTTAAGATTTTTTATTTAACCTACGTTTTAACTAAGACATTTCTTCTAGCAGAATGTTTTTTGATTGCGTTGAGGATACAGAATATCATATGTTTTCACAGCGCCTAGGGATTGCGGACCTGAGTGTTGGATTAATTTTAATTTGTTACCTTCACGCGTTCTTGAGAAAAAAGGTCTTGAAATACAAACAGACAGACGGGCAATGGAGTAAGTGATCTTAAGGGAACCATGTTTTTTCTTTTGAGGTAATGAACCCTAAAAATATCGAATCGTTATTTCGAGTATTGTCCTTTCATAGTAACGTGGTTCTAATGAGTATGTTATGTAAGTTAACTAAAGCACCTAAGATTTTTTCCGAAGCGAAGCGAGGGAAATTGCTAGTTTTAAATATTTGTAGCAACAATATTCCGACCTTCGCTGAGTTTTTAGATTAGACGTCCACGTCGTTACGAACCTTTTCACCGCGGACAAAATTCGTGATATTATTAAAACCCAGCCATCTGCGTGCGGTACAAATAAAATCATATTCATTGTTATAAATCCAAAGGGTTCCTCAAGATATCAACATTTCACGGTCCATAAACATACATTTTTACATGTCTATCGGTCTGGTGGCTCCGAGTGAATAGAGGTCCACGCGGTTGTACCGGTGCCGTAGCCCGAGACTCAGTGGAGCGGACACGATTTTTTAAATCTTTTCATTTTGTTCAGCGGCTGACAGCCGGGAATAATTCCCGTCCCTTTATTCTGCTCGCTTTCTTGCCCGATTCCTCAGCGTGATTAAAATGTAATAGATGTGGGAATATTCTATGAAATATCCAGCTGAAAATATGCTGACATATTTCCATCGTTCCTTTTGCAAATTTTACTGCGACAAAATGGAATGTTTTAAACTTTAGTCGGTGAGATTTTTTTGTCATGAAAGTAGTTTTGTGGGGTTCTCTACATGTGATTAAAATTCATTCTTTTTTTGCCCAACTCATGTATGTCTATCTTTGGTTTATCGTGGTTTATACATACATAATTACAACGTACATTTTTACGCGTGTTAGTCCAATACTTATTATTCATTATTCTTACATTTTATATGTTGTATATAAATGCTCGATTAATGGTTTTAAAGCTGGTTTCCTAAAATGGTGGTAGGTACGAATTGAACCGAAAGTGTGTTTAAATGGTTATATTATTATGGATTTAAGTGTCCCTTTCTGGGCAATACACAAAAATCAATAAATGCACACATCAAAAAGGGAATCCGCCAACCATGTTCAGTTTTACTTCAACTTCACTCAGCAACTCGTATATTAGTAAGATCTTAAAGATCTTAGCGGAAAGACAAGGAAAATAACGAATTGCAGCGATACACCGAACCGAACTATGTACTCAACTGCACTCTGTCGTGAATCAAACTGTCGCATCGCGGTCGGCGGCGCTTGCGCACGACGATCAGAAAATAGGAGGGTAGAACCTAAATCGATTTATAACAAATTATCAATTGCGATTGTATTGCGGGAATGAAAATATAGTTCAAAGATATTACCAAACTTTGTTAATGCTTTACAAGTATCTCATCCAATGGTACGTTGCGATGAAGCCCAAAATGGTGAGCGCATTAACTTAGTAAAATACGAAGTGTTTCTATCGCAGCGTAACTGCACACTGATTTTACTTTATTATTTTCCATTATGTCTTTACCTCTCCTCTAATTAATCTTATACGAGGTCTGGAGCCATTCCAAAGCTCTTTGCAATAATATAGTAGCATATAGCATAAATGAAATGATTAGTATTGTGAAACAGCTACGCGGCAAGCGGATGTAGCATCTCGACTATTCCCATTATCACGAAGCCGCGGGTTAATTAATACGACTGCCGGAATTATACGCTTCGCGATTCTAATTCTTGTTTATCACAATATAAATTATGATTAAATACAGTAAACACGTATTCTCTAGTATCATTCTACGTATTGTTAGGTAACCTTTCGCCTTCTATTATTTCAATTTTCTTTGTGTATTTCATTTTTTATTTTGGATCTTGTGTTGTCATTTATACACGACATTTTAAGAGAAAGACATAAAATAATGGAAATATATATATATCGGTGAGGCCATGAATCTCCAGTGAAGGTCCAGGGACGGACCTCTTTATTCTACAGCGCTTGCCTGATGCAGAGGCTGGCATATAAGAAATGTCATGTCATATTTAGATTAGGGAATTGGCAAGAATGTAGAACAGATTATTATTGATCACGTAGTGTTGAAGTACTTTGGAATATTGATGTGAATGTTAGGAGAACTGGAAATATATCATGGTGCAAAGTAAAAGGAATATCATTTCATAACCAATACCATAGAATACCTCCTTCTGCTACATCAGAAGTGATGGACGAAACATGCCCACAAATCGGAAAATAAATGAGGATTGACACTAGTTCGGATGACGTTTGAAGAAAATTTGGCAATGAGAAATGAAACAATACAAAACGCGATGAAATGAGAATGTGGAAGTTCATAATATAATCGACGTGGACAATGCAAAACGTAGTGATGCGACTCAGTGGAGCTAGAGTTCATATAAACCAAGCCATCCAATGTGTCATGATGACCGAAGGAGTATGGATCGCAGATAAGTAGCCTTAGTCTAGCATCAAATGTGTTATCATACGAGTAACCTGATATCATACGAGTCAAATTAACCTTATTTATTTTTCAGTTGCGGAAAATCGATAAGACATGAAATAATGATCTACCACGTGAAACCAAGAGACCCAGGAGCTAACACTGAAACCGATGGTTTGCTTGGAGACATGTCTACTGCAGGTGTAAGTCACGTAGAGAAAATATGGTCGGTCTGGTGGTATAGTAAAAGAAGTTTTAATGATGATGATATGATGATATCGATTTAATGTGTCGCAACAATGGCTATTGTAAAAAAAAAAGTGAGAAAAAATAAAGAGGAAAGTAAAAACAGAGGTAAAAAAAATAGTACCTACTAAAAAAAAGTGTAAAAAAGAGTGAAAAAAGAGAAAAGTGAAAATGAAAGGTAAAAAAAAGAGTACCTAGTAACAAAATGGAATTACAAAAAAAAAATTTGAGTAAAAAAAGGATGTAAAAAAAAGTGTCAAAAAAAAAGAAAAAAAAAGGAAAGAAGTGTGAATAGAGTCCGGGCCAGCATAGAACTGAAGGGGCGATGTACCTGAAGAGTCTTGGAGAGACTGGGCCAGGAGTCTGCAGGGTTTGAACCGGACCAGACGACAATGACATAATTGCGACGTTTCGTAGAGTTTTATGAACCAGATTGGTAACCAAATGGCCAGACCATAGTTCTCTCCACTATGTTTTAGGTGTCCACATTTAAAAAATATCAGACTTAATGAGCGAATTATTCTTGACTATAAATTAATAATGATGAATGATAAAAATGAATATGAGTGAGGTTAATGTAGTCAGAATAGCCGAGCAAGATACTGTTGAGACTATTTTTACAGAATTCTTATTATCCACACGAGGCCGTGCGGGTCGTCAGCGATGGCCGCGTGAGTGAACACAAAAACAACGTGTTTCGGACCCAGCAGTTAGAGCAGACCACATGCTTTGATCCAGTGATGACGTACCAGGATAAATTAATCCGCGCACGAGGACGAGCGCACGTCAGGATAGCCGTATCGGTGAGGCCATGAATCTCCAGTGAAGGTCCAGGGACGGACCTCTTTATTCTACAGCGCTTGCCTGATGCAGAGGCTGGCATATAAGAAATGTCATGTCATATTTAGATTAGGGAATTGGCAAGAATGTAGAACAGATTATTATTGATCACGTAGTGTTGAAGTACTTTGGAATATTGATGTGAATGTTAGGAGAACTGGAAATATATCATGGTGCAAAGTAAAAGGAATATCATTTCATAACCAATACCATAGAATACCTCCTTCTGCTACATATACATTAGTTTATGTCGTGAATAAATTATGATATTAGTATGATATACCTAGTCGTAAAAGTAGCGAGATCTGACAGGAGAGCAGTAAAGCTTTTCGCCGCATAAGTTTATAATCGAATTATGAGTATGTGAAGTGGGTGGCTTAGTCTGGAGTGCCTAGTTGCTTTTAAGATTATTAAAATTTAAGCCTGCCTTTCCAATATTCAAGTTTCATAATTGAAGACTATTAATAGACAGCTATAATAGTGGGTTATCAGTTAGTGGTGTATTCATAGATTATTCGTTAATTTTATATCATTCTGGTCATATTATCACAATAATATCGTCCCGTTCTGATGCCTAGTTGGGCATTTTACAAGTCACCTTTGAACGTAATTATATCTAGGTACCTATTTACACCTATTATTCCATTATATTATACATATACAGGTACACTGATTCATTCACTGCATTTGTAACTTTGTAATCCTATATATTTATATGGATATCTTTTATATTATATATCTATATGGGATTACAAAGTTATTTATGCAGTTAATTTATCTAGAAAACTGGACGGAAATTGAAAAATATTTAAAAGTTTTCTTGATTTATACACTAAACACTAATTTTGTTCTAAATTTGAAACTTTTATGTCATCTATAGTGCCTTAGAGTTTTGATGATCGTTCAGTCAGTCAGTCAGTGAATGAGTGACGAAATTAAGAAACTTTGACATCTGGTTCAAATTGAATGAAATTTGACAATGCCTGCTTGGTTGTTGAAAATTCAGGATTCTAACTTTATCCACAACGAAGTTATATGGAGTCGAAAATTGCCTGAAATGCTTCGAGAAAAGGATGGTTCGACCGAGTCACTTTTTTGCTTGACAAGGGGGGGCAGTACCGTGTCCAAAGATTTCGTTTTGCTGATCGATACTTGGCTATCTTGGTGAACTATGGGTCTGTAGATTGCGAGAGGAGATCCGAGGCTAACGATTTTTTTAATGGAAATAGCCGGTAAACGAGCTGGCAATCCACCTGATGAAAGTGGCTATCGTCACCCATGTACCAGGACATCAGCGACACTAAAGGACTGATGCGTTGCTGGCCAAGAAAGAAAAAAGAAAAGGAAAGGCAGAACTGGCTTCCAAGCCCCAGCCGGTATGTGACAAATTGTTTGGCGGCTGACTCACGCAAGAGGGTGGTAGCTATCCAGGTGGACCCCATGGAGAAATAATAATAATAATAGAACTAAGAACCCAGTGGAAAGCACAAACCATCCATATCATTCCAATAGTCGGTCCAAACAGGTCGGATTCGCAGTGCCCACCCAGAGTGCAGTCCGCGCCGGTCGACGTCGGGTTTTCGCGCTACCAAACGCGCGCACTGCTCTAGGCCGATGGGCACCTCTCTCCAGGGCGTTAAGGTTGCTGAACATAATATCGGTACGCAACCCAGATCTAGACCTGTTTACATGCTCACTTATTACTTTTAAAACAACGGCTAGCCGATGCGTGGAGGCTATGACCAGCGGTAGCAGTATTGCATAAGTAGGCTTTGGATAGTATTATTTTGTCAATTTTCTTTAATTTTATATTTAATAATAATGTAATAATGTATTTAATTTAATTCTAATTTCAATTATTATTATAATTTATAATTACAATGTTAAATAAAATTGTATCACATTTGTGTTTGGTCATTGACTGTAAGCAAATAGTTGAATGAATGAATAAATAAATAAATAAATAGTTTTATCGTCAACAGAAGTCATCCCAAAATCACTTGTACAGAACCTTAACACGTTAAATATGCCTCATTACACACTGCATATGTTACAGAAAGCAGCCATCTTAAATACATGTCACATAACGAGAAAATTTTTATCATCCTCGACAATTTCAACATCCACCATCACTATCCAATAAAACCTCCTCAAGCGCTTGGCTTTGGCCCGCGGTTGAGGTTGTAATCACCCTTCTAGCAAGGAGAATTTATCGAATAAAATAATAATAATAATAATGGTATTAATCAAGAGTTGGACAGTTATGAGGAGTTGCGATGAATACAAAGCTATTTTGGATGAACATTTATTTCATACAAATTGTAAAAGTGTAAACATTTATAATAGTAACCACAGAGAGTGTAGTTTCAGGTGCTGGGGGCTGGTGCGCGACTGATCGATCGCGACTAATGGAGTGCTATGCTGACGCAATGGTGGGAATTTATTCGCACTCTTGTCATTTTGGTCAAGCTATTATTTCTATTGAACGATGTGCCGGATTTCCGGGTCCGTTATCCGCATTTGCCATATTTATAATATACTAGCTGACCCGGCGAAATTCGTATCGTGTTTTTTTCTAAAACTATTTGTTTTTGTAAAATAAAAGTAGCCTAAGTTAATCCTTATTACATCAGCTATCTGCCAGTGAAAGTCCCGTCACAATCGGTCCAGCCATTTCAGAGAATAGCCGAAACAAACAGACAGACAGACAAAAATTGTAAAAAATATTGTTTCAGTATATGTACCGTGTATACATTCAAATGCATTTAGTAAAAAGCGGTTATTATAATATTACAAACAGACACTCCAATTATATTTATTTGTATAGATTGTACAAATTGAAGCTCTCATAGCCAGAAGCGTGGCTTATGTCGATCTTAAATGATTGACAATAAGCAACAGTGCTGTCGGAAGTTGAATTGACAAAAATTTCTTAAGCACTTCCATAGCGCCCCCAGGGGGTTCAAGCAGGTGATTCAATTGGAATGCACGTGCTTCCATGCTAAGGAATAATTTAATGATCCGGATCATTTAATGATACATCACTGGTGTAACATGTTATTTTTGGAACGAAGTTCCTTATCACGCGTTGTGAAAGGGGGCTAGACGGAAAATTACGACACTTCTTGATTCTTACGAATGACGACACTTTTTTTGAAGTGATTCAAAGAGTTTTACAGAGATGGCGCTGTACAACAAAACAATACTTAAATCGAAAAGAACTTCGTTCCATCCGGGTGTCCCTTGACACCTCTCATGTTTTTTTTTGTAAATTAGTAATTTAATTTCGGATAAACTTATTAAATAATTTATTTAAAATAATATGTGTGTTGTTATAACATCACCTACTTAAACACAGATATAATTATAATAGATCATTGAAAACGGCCGTAAGACATTATGAGTGATCCTATCTTTCAAAGGTGTCATTGAATGCTCCAATATAAAAATACATGTAATAAGCCACAGTGCGTACAGGCACCCATGAGATACCTCATACCGACGCAGTAGTTTTTAGAGTAATCCATCAGTGACAATCCCGCTGTGCGATTACTTGAGTCAAATCTGGCTGCATGAGCCAAACTGAACTGAACTAACATGAATAAAAAGGATAACCATTACATAGCTAACATGAATCCATAATCTCTGGATATGTGATTCATATTCATATTTTAATGTTCATCATGATTAGGTACATTAATATCAAAATATACAATTACAGATTTTACAATCATGAACCCAGTAGGGCACAGGAAGGTTAGAAGACAAGAGAGGAAAAGTTAAGGTAATAATTAAGTAAACTCAGCAGCTTACATAATACCTTAACTTTAATGTAGTGTGTATATTAAAACCTGACAATTTGCGAATTTTCTTTTTCTGAATTTCTGCGTCCAAACCGTTCTAACATATAAATGCTATATTTCACTTTTTTATAGTTGCTAGGAAACTGACTTGAGTATTATGAATAGATAGAAATATGAGAACGATCGGATTTGGTATTATCTACTAACCCAATGAGGCTCTGTAACATTATTGTATCAGTTTAATCTGGACAATTATGTATGGTTCGGTTCTTTTTATCCCACTTTACCCGGCTGGAATCTCTTTCTAGAATTGACTAGAAACGTTCTAGAATGTTCCCTGAAAATTTGAGCCATGTGCGAGTAGGTTATGAATTGCTCTCCCGATGACAACTTTGCTCTGTTCTGGCACACACTTGCAACCCTCAAAATGGGTTGGCAATTTTTTTTACACTTATACATAATAATTATGTAAATTATAACATATTAAAATTGTAGCCTTGTGCGAGTGGGATAAAAAATAATTATTTTTTGCATTTTCAAAAATTTAAGGAATGATGACGCAACCGCGAGATGCCTGCCAAAACGGTACTTTCTTAATTGACTGATAATAAAAATCATTTAATAAATTTCTAGCTTTGTGGGAAGTGGGTTAGTCAAATGGTTCAGTAGCTCTTAGGCTATTATTCCGAAAAACCCGGGCAGAATGCTAGTATATACAGAGAGAACCATTTAACAGCATTTGTAAGCGACTTTAAAGCAATTGTAACTTAGTTTTGTGAAATAGCTTTTTGTTTTCCAATTATACCACTAACGACACGTACTGTTAATGAACACCTCAACACGTTTCTGGAACAAAGAAAATGCCGCAGCAGCGTAATGAGGAACAATAAGAACATTTTTGGAAACTCAAACAGTCCCAATGTTAGGAAGGAAACGTTGTAATAGAAACTTCGATAAACAGTCATTAAAAGAAATTGTTAACGGTAAAGACGAGAAACTGTGGAAATATCTAACTGAGCTGTTCATTAAATATTGTTTGAACGTTTAATAGAAGCAGGTTCTTAATATAGACAGGTTAATGGCTGAGCAACTACACGGATAAGGTAATTGTAAAATCGACGGTGAAACTTTTGATACATGTTTCACTTATAATGGAGCAGAAACGTTAATAACATGGGTCTAAAAAGGAAGCCTTTTTGGTCGGCAACGCGTTGGTGATACTGATATTTGTCGATGAATTTGAAATTTTCTAAAAACGATTCAAAACTAGTAACTATACAGATACGACCCGGCATAGATTTATATTAGTAAGTATACAAATATGGAGCGTACAAATACGTATGCAAATACGAATTGAGTGTCTGAAAGACAATACGCAATCAATTCGGGTCTCTGTGCTTCCAGAGTTATTGGAATCTATGGGATATGTGGGATCACGACGTGTGCCTCTTAAATGACAAAAACACGACACGATGGATTGACGACAATTTTACGAGTATGATTTAGGACGCGTATCTTGCACTTGAGTTCTTACGTTTATGTTTTCTGGATATACCTAAATATAAACATTATAAACAGTTACGAATTATTTTATCAGTAATAACGTCATTGATAAATTTTGCCATTACTATCAGTGGAATGCCTAGTGAGGCATAATTATTTTCTGCAGAACCTATTAAACTATAGTTCTTATTGTCGAACTATTGAAAATGTAATTGAACGCGGTATTATGCCAAATATGTACACTCAAATTATAGTATTTTAATATAGAGCAAATTTTATTCAAAGACAGCATTTATTTGAGCCTGTTGGTAGTTTCTATGTTCTAATACAAGGTTCGCAAATTATTACATGTACGGTTGTCAGTCTAGACTGCTTCTAGTAGTTAGCATCTCTCCTATCCGGGTGCCTGTGACCACCGGATAAATATGAGCATTACGACGTCACTACTACACCTCACACGACTGTATAGGGTGCAATAATGTTATCTACAGCTGCCCTGAACTATGTCGATTGTTCATGTGCTCAATGTTAAACATAAAATATAATCTAGTCTTTCACTTCTCTCTCTCGCTATTTCAGCTCCATCAATTTCTTTTGCCTTTTCTTCTCCATGACAAAGCACCTTTTCAAAATAACGGTAGATAAAAAATATATAAAAAAATATATGAATTTTGAATTTTTGAAATATTCTACATTTTCTTGTGTCCCTGAAAGTAATTCCGCTTTATTGGTGTTGTCAACCGGAGTACAAAGAAAACGTGAAGATTGTTTATAATGAGTTGTTATCTGTCAAATGATAGGTTTTTTGTCATGTTTTTGGTTATGGAAGAGGGTAATTTATCATAAACTAAAGTGCCTTACAGTAAAACTTTTAGGAGATTCTTAGGCCTATCCTAGGTTATTCATGTCATCATGTTTCGAAAATTTCGACATAATTATGTGTTGAAATTCTATTAATGAACTCCAAGCTGAATATAAGTATAAAACTTTTGTTACTTTTTTTATGTTACCTTTTGGAAGATATCATCACAATTTAACTGTAATGAGGTAAAAGACATGCCAACACAAATTTGCATACTTTACGAGATCAGGAAGAGAACTCTCAGAATGCAGCCTCCTGTTTGAATTCCATTAGTGAACATGCAAGAAGTTGCCAAAGCCAAACTTCCTAAATATTCGACGGAATACTGCAAATCGTACGAAAAGACTTCGTGCATAATACAACGTAACGCAAAGTAGGATTGCTTTGACTGCTGTTTACAAAATGCAGGAATAACCATCAGCGTAGGCCAAAATACGGGAATTCATTTTAATTTTTAAAAGTGTAGTCAAAGTCGAACGTTGAATCCCCTTGGCATATCATTGAAAGTGCACTGACGAAATGGCCTTTGCGTTTGTCAAAGGGATACGCGAGAACTTTTAACTCTTAGTTATACTCAAAACAGGAATAACCGCAAAAAGGCCAGCAGACCACGAAAAAGTTGAAGTTGATGACCGTGAAACTTCCACAAGTTATTATTTACATGAATATAATCGCACGTCCGAGCGAACGAGCATTAAACTACGTGTTTGTATTTATTATTTCAACCATCAAGAACCCAGTTTTATCCAATTGCTTAAGCTAACACCGGCCTACACCACGGTGGTTTATAGTAGCTATTTACAGCTTGTTTAGCTACGTATGAGCTGAATTCAGCAGTGGATAGTTTGCCTTTGTGACTTGGGAAATACCAAGAAGTTTATAAATATAATACATGGACAGCAAACTTCAAATAGGTACCTGAAGACAGATCTCGTATCATTGGATAAATAGCGCCCTGTCATTGGCCGAAGTTAGAGATCGACAACCTCCGAGTGCTACAAATGTCTACTTGTGCGACGAATGTCTACGAGAGCTACGAGTCGCTCTACGTCATTCAAACTTGTTATTAGCAGCTCAAAGGCCAATGCGAATAAATCAAATGTTTACGTCACGACAAGCGCCATACACACGCTTCATCGTCATAAACAGTGGGTATAAATAAATAGTAACTTCTTATTTGTAACTCGAAGTTCTGACTTAATTAGCAGCGCACCTTATAAGCATAATAAAATTCAGACGGCGACGTTTGGCACATTCCGAGTTCATTACGCTCTGGCGCGTGACGCGGTTAATGAATCAGGGAATTCAGGGGTGTCACTTGTGTAAATTCACGAGCACGGCAGTTTTCCCTCAACGCTGTGTCATTATGTATGAAAGAACCATCTACAGAATTTACAGAATGAACACCTTGTTCAGCGTTTTCTGAAGTGCTATGGGTGCTATCATTGCTCAGATGGAGCTCATTTCCTTGGGACCCGCTGAAACTTTGTGCACAAATTGGATGAAACACATCTAAAATGTATATTCAACAAGGTTGGGCACAAATTTCAGTCTAGGAATTAAATAGACGATGAATGGCATTCAGCAACCGCTTTGACTATCCGTGAAGTAATAATTACTTATTTATTCATTTTATTAATCCTGACGATCTACTAATGGTAAGTGGGCACCGTCATCCATAGATATCTGCCACATCAAAGGCATCACAGATGCGTTGTCAACTATGAAAGAAGAAAGTAAAGAAAGCAACAATTATCATTTTATTTTTTCCATTATGTTAATAGTTCATTGACAAACTACAGCTAAGGGCGACTGCGGGGAGCGACGCCGGCACCACCATACTCGCGCGGCAAAAATAGTGTTGTGTTCTCTGTGGACACTGTGGCGCGAAAAACAAGTGTTGATTACTCTGTGCAGATTCGAAGGAAAATAGCGAAGACGATCGTGGCTACACCTACGATAAATTAAATCTATTTTATTCGTTCCATTTGTACAAGACAAAAGTATTAATTCAAAATTAATAAAACAAGTACGACAATAAGTTGTTTACAATTATTCGTCACTCGACTTAACACATTTACCTTTTGAACAAAATGATCCTTGCAATTTTACCCACTTTGATGCCCAAATAATAGCACTTAAACCTTAACGTAACCACGGTTCTTCATTCAATTTGAGCCTCTATTGCGCTGTCGATAGTGTAAAGTGCACTTAATGCTATCAACAAACTTGTCTAACTCTAACATTCGACTGAAGCCGACGGAAGTGATTCGAGGAAACAAGCGTACTTCGGGGAAGTTTTCCGAGTGATATAGATTGGCGATATGACGTCATAACATGGTTCCGTATTCTGAATCGGTTTTTGAGAGGGATCTTGGGATGTTCATAACAAAACTGAAGTCCATGGAAGACATTTGAGACTTTTACAGCGGGTATTTAGTAACGCAATAGGTCCCATAGAAATTATTTTAAGATTTATTGTCTGATTTTTTGTTTACTGTTTGTTTGTGCCGTTTGTTTTGTTACATGTTCGCAAATATTTAACTCGCCTTTACCATGATACATGTATATCTACAAAATTTTCTGAACCAACGCGAAGGCGGTTACTAGTCGATAGTTTTAATTAGACTTACAAGTTTCTTCATTTCTCCTTTTATCTTAACTGAACTTTGAACTTAGTGTTGGCTGTAGGAACACTGTTATACAGCTTGCTCTGTAACTAATCAGTAATTTGTTCCTTTTTCATTAATCATATATTACATTGAGATATCAAATAGTTCAAATGAAATCAAATCAATATTTATTCATATAGATTGATACACTTTTGCACGTCAACTTTTTTTATTGTGTCACTATTGTTGTCGCGGAGGAGAAGAAATTGCGAAAGAAACTCCTCCTGTTTTTAATATAATGCAATAATTACAAAAATTATATACCCTAACCTGAGCGGAACCGGTTACAGAACTGATCAACACCAAGTTATTATTAACATATTCTGTTCAGAATAGGTAGATAAAAATTAAACTAGCAGTCAAACTGGCGATAGAGTTCGAATTATTTGAAATCGTAAAACAAAACGGAATCACGAAAGTACTCTGTGTAGGAGTCGAGCCAAAGCTGTCATAGAATTTAGACGGTAAAATATTTGATACGGAAAAGTTGGTGGATAATCAATCGGATTAAATAGAATTTTCGGATAGTTGGATATAATTATTGGTGTGAGTGGAAGTGGTAGAATTGGCTGCAGCGACGAATTCAGTGCTGCCTACCGCTCGCTGTGTGCGTTGTAACGGAGGTCACGCGACGGAACACACGTATCCTTTTACCCATTAGTTGATAATTCCCTTTGGTGATTGTAGTATTTTAGTTATCCACCCCCTGGGAACCCCAAATCCCTAGACTGTACAGACTGACTAGTGACTTCTTCAGCAAACTCATTGCAGCTGGAGCGCACACGTGAGTTACTAGTCTGTAACCAAGTATTCACATACAACTGTTTACGTGCTCGTTTTAGGCTTTGTGTTGTGGGGCCCGCCGATCCCCTATGTACAATACAAATTCATCGACGCTTTAGTACGCAACTAGTTGTGTTTTTACATGTCTCTTGAATGATTCTACACGCAAGTTACATTGGAAACTTTCAGCTTTCCTAAACAGTAGCAATGTCAACATTGATCGCCATCAACTAACCATTTCTCTTCTCAGATCTTCTCTCATATAAAAACGTAGGTATGGTCAAGTCAACCCAGTGCGTGTTGATCTTTCACATACATTCGAAACTAAGTATTACTTTTAGAGAAAAAATATTATTTAGCAGACAAACATTTTAGTCTATTCAGTATCCTCTTGACGAAAACCACGTTATAACTTGGCGAGAACACTGACGCGAGCAAGTTATTCCAGCCCTTCGCGGCGCGCATAACAAAAGGTAATACGCAGTGATAACCGACATTTTAAAATTAGTCTCCCGCAAAAGGGAATCTGAGTGCGAATCTTGCCTGTATCTCTAATTTTAAAACTCTCCAAACAACACCAAACGGAAAATAGTTACATAATTTTCACAAATGTTTGAGAAATCATTAAATACGCACTTGTCAAGCGTGGTACACCAGTCCCCATTGGGAGGGGAGAGTGGGGTAACCCGAGCCCAGCAGTGGAATATGAGACAACATCATATTACGTATCGCTTACTCGTCGGCTGTACGACAGTTCAGAAATTACGCTAAAAGGTCTGGGATGGGTTTACAAACTTTTATTACGTTACATTGTCGTTTATGTTCATGTTACCGTACTCACTTCTTTCCTGTTTGTTTTCGTTTCAATCATAGCTCCTTGTCTTTTATCACATGTTATAAATATTGTTTATTTATTCCTGTTTCACACCTTTGTAGGATAATGGTCGTAGCGCACATATCAACTCGGAAAGGGATCGGCACCGGATCGCCTCGCCGTCAACCTAACGTAAGCTCGGCTACGGCTAGGCGACGCCGCGCTTACGGCTAGGCGACGCCGCGCTTACGGCTAGGCGACGCCGCGCTTACGGCTCGCCGGCCGCTGGTTGACGGAATGAATGACAGCAGTTCGCCGACGCAACGGTAGCCGCGGCGCGGGGCGTGCACCAGGAAACGGAAAGTCGACGGATAGCGTACGGTGAGACGTAAGCGCGGGTACGGCAAGTCGTCCACGCACCGTACCGCGGTTCGTGAGCTTGTCTCGAGGCGAGGCGATTACGTTACGAATCCGATAAGTGTGCTTTACAGTAGGGAGTTTCATACAAAGAATACTGACATGCAAGAGTTGATACGTTTACGTTCCATTTACGAGTTGATATGTGTGCTATGACCATAAGCTTTACTTTCTGAAATATTTTTGTAACATCTGTCTGTATACGGAATGTTGAGTGTGTCAGCTCAGTCATAGTCCAAGTCTTTGTGTCCTATTCGTGTTACACCCTGTTAGTGAAGGAAAGAAGCAATAGTCTTTATTATTACATAGACAAGGCTACTACCTATTATGCAAGACGTCAAAAACATCCCACCAAAAACTGTTGTAAAATGTTGCCAAGATGAGACCATTATGGCTCTATATCAAAAAGTTATCAGATCTCACGTAGAGCCAAGCTTCTAACTCTTTACGTCCTAATTATACAAGTACTATCTTCACAAACCCTACACCTTAGTCAAAGCTAATCCAAATATGTGGATTAGCTTTTTTGATATGAAATGGACTATTGTATAACAGGAAAGTAATAAACAGTGAATACATTTTCACCTTAAGCCCATGTGACGGTAGCGAAACGGCCAATCCACATATTTTGACCAAGGTGTAGCGTTTGTGAAGATAGGAATAGTTCTGAATACAACAAAGATATTGTTACGATGATGCATTTACGCTCCGTCGTAACAACATCTTTGTTGCATTCAGTACAAACAATTCTTTGCAATATAATAACAAACTGTAAAGACAAAAGAGGTAGACATGAACCATCTGGGAACTACAAAATAGTTTGTTATGATTGTAATGACGTGTACGTGGGTCACACTGGTAGATGACACACGTTACCGGGCCGTACAAATATGGTCACGCGGTTAAGTTTAACTTCGCTAAGCACCTAATAGAATTAGGTCACGATTTAACTAGTAACCATACATATAGTATATTACATAAATCTGAAAAGGGTTTTATATTAAGTATACTAGAGCAGTAAGAAATAATAAAACATAATAATAACCTGAGTTTTACACCTCTCTCTATTACTGAGGACTCTTAACAGTAAACATCACCAGATTACGTCAGATCTGGTTTTGGCTGGTGTGAATCACTAATTATCGACAACATCATTAGATAACCAGTTGGCGAGTTAAGTATAAATACGCCGCGCTCAGTGAACGATGTTCACATTGCGACTAATCATCGTACAGTCAACTTACCTTGATTATGCTCCGTTTCGGGGCGAAACACGTCTTGGTGCTGGTATAATCATGAGAAACTTATGCAGGTCAGGTAATTTTTTCATTCTACCACCATTACGGAAAAGTGCTTTGTCATGGAGGAGAAGAAATGGCGAAAGATCCGTTACATTCTCATTGATCGTTCCTAATGATGAACAAAGAATGGAAGTGCTAATAGCAGCTTTGTTATCCCAGTTGTTATCATCAGATAGTAGTCATTAAGCCATAGCTTTCAGGAGGCATAGAAACTTCAGAGACTTAGGTTGACCTGGCCTCTAACCTTTTAACACCCGACAAAAAAGAGGAGTGTTTGACGGGTCTGTATATCTGTCTGTGGAATCATAGCTTCTAAACGAATAGACCGACCATGATGTGTTTTTTTTAAAGCTGATGTGACCGAGATCGTTCATAACTACAATTTATGAATATCAGTTCAGCTGTTTCAAGAAATTCAGCTCTTTTTGGTAAAAATAAAACTGTCGGGGGATTTTTTATAAAATTTTAAAATTTACAGTTATATTATCAATTCACATTGGAGCAGCGCGGTAGAGCAGATCCATGTCCTATTGGTGGCTATTTCAAGCCAGCCATGTAGACGTTTGGAGAAGCAATACCTTTGATAAGTTATTATAGATAGTTAAGTGTAAAAAATGTTTTCTGTGAGCAACAAGCCCGCGGCAAATTCCAGGTCATTAATAATTTAATATTTGACGTCTCAAGGTAAACCGTTGTTCATCATTCCAGGGAGGAGCGTAAATAATCATATTATAACTTTCATATAATATAGTATTAACACTGAATATATTTTACATCTTTTTTCTTCAAACTCACGGTACAAAGTTCTTTGAGAGTTGAATGAAGTATGAATTGTAATTTTTTATTTTAAGCTCTAGCAGGGTTATAAATAATAAAATGTGTTAGGGAACAGTTGAACGAAATTATAATAAATGTTCACTACATTTATTTAGCAATGGAAACATAACAAACTGTTTCATGGTAGGTATAATGTAACCAATTTGGTGTACCTAATAAAAGACCTAATTAATAAAGTATCTCCTTATAGTGTGTAGATGTTGGCCAATCCGACTTCGTATGTAACTGTTTTGATAAAATTTAACGACTGTTATTTTACTTATTTTTTAACCCCCAACAAAAATATATCTATCAAGGGTTATTGGATAAGTTCGTCGGATATTTTAAAATATAAAGCGTAACAAAAAAAATAAGAAACACTCCTTAAAATCCTATTCGCTACCTATATTTCTATTAAACCCATCTTGAAATTTCACTCCAAAGAATAATAGCTATTGTGCCACAAAACGAGATTTTTCGGGCGAGAAATAACGCTCCATTGTGAGTGCTCTTAGAAAAATGTCAAAAGTAACGACGCGGGACAGGCAACAACAGGTATATTTGTCTCCGTAAAACCTTTATTACATTTTCTGGCGGTTGATAACATTGTTATAGCTGGGAATCTTGAAATGATTAAATATTAGACATTGTGACGTTTGCTTACTCATTCCGCCGTAATCATCAATTCTGTGGTAAAGATGACCGTTGACAAATGATTGCCTGCAAAGTGTAATGCTCCGCCTTTGATTCCCATCCAGGTTTTTATATGAGTTATAAATGTGGCTGTTCTCTCTCATTCCACCCATGACTCAGGGGATTGCTACGAGGATATCAGTGATATCACTCCCCGATATCTGATACTCTCGTCACCGTAACCCCTGGTAGAGTAACAAATACCAATATTCAATTTGTCACCTGCACACTGGGGCAACATTGGGAATCATGCTGTGGGTTTTTTCAATAACAAGAAGATATAGAAGATATTAGCCAACAGGAAATATTACCTACATTAAATCAGTTCGTATCTTTAGATAACAATCTATAAACCTTAGTAGGTGTCGAACAGGTATTACCAATGATCTTCTGACAATTTTGGTTGTTATTTATTTAAATACGAATATTAGCCAAAGTACATACAAATACATTTTATGTAACATAAATAATATACTTTTTTCAATTCTCGCAAGGCAAAACTTTTTAAATGTAGCTCTAATTATGCAAATACTCTGAGGGAAAAAACATTAGGAGACTTAGTGCTGAACTAGAAAGTGAACGAACGAAAGCGAGGTTAATTAGCCTTTCAATTATCAAGGATAATTAGACTGTAGAAGAAGATAACCGCTTTTTAAACGTCCACGTCTTTTGGGTTCTAAAGGTCCCAAGGTGAAATTTTCTACAGAATATTTTTTTCTTATAACATCAGGGCACTCTGTAAAGTATGTTCTTTACCTTATTATTTTGATATTTCGTTGGCAGGTTTTATGCTACAGACACAATAAAAATTTATTATGATAGTATGATAATTAACTACTGTGATAAAATTAGTTTTACTATCCCTGAAAAGGAATAATGCAACAGAGTGTATGCAAGTAAAATTATAATTTATTTATATTTCTTCTTGCCCGAGTCTAATGTTATTGTCCTTTTAAGCAGCAGAGTGGCAGCTTCTAACTCGCGTTCGTGAAGCCTGCCTAGCTAGCCACCAGGGTGGTGTCATCCAGCTTGAGTCATCCACTAAATGACTGTTTTCTTTTGGATAACGAATCGGTGATGCCTTTGATATAGCTGAAGTTCATGGGCCTTACCATCTGTGGATCGACAGCTTGTTTGCAGACTATACATAAAAATCTGACCATCTACTAGTGTCTAATTAAGTAGGGAAGTAAAAAGCTACTAACTGATTAAACTGGAGACTGATACAATAAACTTTGTTTGCTCCATTACGTTTGGCTAATATTACGTTTAATCAAGTCATCTTGCTTTTTTAGTTCAAAAACGTGGTAAAACAAAAAGAGTTTTATCTTGTTTCATTACGAGCATTCAGGAGCACATTTAATTTTTTATAATATCGTGTATTTTAAAATCTACTCTACGAAATTCGAAGGTAGTGCCACGGGCAATCACCAATAGAACGTAAGTGACCTTTCAAATAGATTTACCTTACAGCTATCGCCACTACCTTCGAGCTATTGTCATAATCACCGAGTGTTGACGAGGAGAGGCGACAGTATTGTTATATTTTATCATAATAAATATGTATTTATAATACTAATAATTTCTGATTTTTAAACAGCTTTTTTCAACAACTTCTTTTAGCTATTTCTTTCTATCTTTATCGTTTCTGTGTAAATGTGAAAAAAATCCGAATTAAGAGTGCTTTTCCACCAGAGATGTGCTATGTTACGATGCTATGGATGCGTTTGATCAATTTATTGAACCAATCATATTTATTGGACTTCACATCTTTGCAGCATAGCTGCATAGCACATCTCTGGTGGAAAAACACCCTAACACGGTTTTTTCGTGGCTAATAGCTAATCGCCACGCTAAACCTAAGAAGAAGAAGAGAAGAAATCTACACCTACAAAATAAATTAAAACACCTTTTAAATTGAAAATGCTGCGATAATTACCCTAACAACCTCGGGATTTCTCTAAAACTGCGTAAAGTTCAAGGTCGCTGTGATTGAGAGATTAATATCGGGGTCGGCGCGAACGCCGGTGAATTATATATGACGCTGGATTCCCCTAATATATTACCGAGATTTAGTTTTGATTGTTTGTTGTTATGGACTTTGCGTCATCACGTACAGAATACGTGAGAACTTGTGTGTTACAAACAGTACTAAGGCCTACAAAGTCAAGGGCTTATGACCGGCCACATGTTCAATTGATTGTTGTCATTTCTTCAGCGATTCTGTGCTTTTAAAGGGGCGATAAGCAGGGATATTCCATCTGGCGGTTTCTTACTCCTCAGTCCTCATTTTATCTTTTCTCAATTGATTCTTCAGTTCTTTCCTTCGTTGGTGTAATTATTGCATATGGAGAAGCACACGACTGTTAAGAGCATCTTGCTTTTGAGTTACCTAGACCGAAATGGTAAGTGCATATCTAGAGATAGATAGATAGATATTTGCATGCTTCCTTGCTATGTACCTGTAAATCTGAATAAGAACCACTTGACTATAAATTCACGAATAAACAGCAAAAATCCCTGGAACACGAATCCGAGTCAAAATAGTTACAAAAGTATTCATTTAATTTAAAATATATTTTTCGTAATCACAGAAATTTTCATAACAGTGAACCGTTAAGCCGTGCCTCAGCCACCTATTTTTTACCTGAAAAACAATAAACGGAAAAGCGAGATTAAAATAAATTTCGCTGAGCGAGTGAAATGCTAATTTGTTTGTGGAGTGGTATCGCGAGCGCGGTACGTACAGCTTACGTCGACATCGGACGAGCGTATCAGGGAAGCTAATTCTGGTATTATGGCTGCTGTATTATACACTTACGTCGCTATGTATAAATGTATAGAATACTAGAATACGTCTTTTACATATGGAGTATCGATATTTATTGGCGGATGAATAAGTATTTAATATTTTGATATGTTTTTTTGGATTTATGCCGGTTTTGGCCGAACTATTTTGTTACTTATTATAATTATAATTATCTTGTTAAATATTGTAATTACGCTAAATCGTAGTGTTTAAAGAATTGAGAAATTATGGGCATAATATGTAGCAAAGCAGTAGACTTGAAGCTGGATCTAAAAAACTTTCGATAAAAATGGTCACGTAACATAAATTGCACTAAGCGACGTTACGTCTTTACTAAAAAAACTTCAAGCGATACTTCCAAAAACTAGTCATCAGATTAGGGTGTGAAATACCGAATGTTCCATCTGAGAACAACTTGGCAGTGAACAAGAAACTTGGCGATGCATCCCCCGCCAAGCCGCTATCTGGATGTAGCCAATTTGAAAGTAATAGCGTCGAAATATTTCCGACTCTTGGTGAATTTAGATGCAATCCTAACGTTTTAATAGTATCGGGAATTGTACGTTGTAGAGGAGTTGGAAGCTCGGTGACCACATGCGAATTCGCAACTGCTATTAGGATTTGCAAAGCGTTTAAAACATCAAATATAGAATTATTTATAAAGTCTGACATCTTCAAATCGTAATGAGACGAAATTTTATGACTCATTTCTTAAACTAGAAAAAAACTATTCATTGCTTTCTACTTTAAAGAAATAAGTTGCGGCTGGAACTTAATCATTACTTTAGTGAAGCCCGTTAAAAGTAGTAGCAGTAGTAGCTCTCTATTTAATTATTAAGAAATTTAAATAAAATCATAACAATTGAAATGAAATGAAATGGAATAAGTTTTATTCGAAGTAGGTTTGTTACACACACTTTTCGAAAGTCACTCAACGCCATCGCTTCAACAAATCCCTATCGTGAGTGTTCCCGGGAGAAGAAGCGGCAAGAAACTCCCGGGATTATTTTTTTTCCTACTCACAGTTACAGACAGCACTTAATACTTGCAGACAGCACTTGCAGACAGCACTTAATATTGCAATATTTGATATGAAAAAAAATTAAAATTAATAAACAATATGATTTACAATAATATCCCAAAAACAATTTTAACGGTTAAATAAATATACAAAAAATCGAACTCAGGACCGTTGTCTCATTGTATTGAAGACCTAGTTGACGAGTTGAAAAGTCTATAGTAAAAGTCAATCTATCCACGTATACGGCTCTACGTAGATTTAAAGCACAGTTTTAGCTTACAAGCCAGTACGCGGCCACTGAGCGCAGATAACACCGGAACTCGCTATCTGTAATCCGGGATTGTCTGTCGTTGCTTAAACTGTGGACTAGCGTTACTGTCTTCAGCAAGACTTGCTTTCCTCTGAATATAATTCATCTGAATTTGAATATTCTAATATAATTTCATTATTTAAAAGTTGTTTAGTCTGGTAGCATTTAGGTGCTATTTAGTGCATTATTATATATTGAGTTTAATAATAGACATATTAATAGTAATAGTAGGGGACAACTATGGCTAACTTTAGTCATATTTTCATACATGCAAATGAGTGGTTTTGCTGTGAAAAAAAATTAAAACAGTGAGAAGGCGGATTTGCTAGGTAAGTTTGACGATATGTAATTCCTGTAGCTAATGTTAATTTTACTTATTTTGAAACTATGGTCTTGTAAAATTATGCCGTACTTCAATAAATCTAGTTATGGTTTTTAATTACAAAATTCTAAATACAACGCGGCCCAGTTGCATATTTTTTGTTAATACTCAAGAGATGGTGTTAAGAGCCATTTCGCAAAACTCGGTTGATAAACTATAGGTATTTGAAGCGGCTCCTAGACGTGATATTGCCTCGCCCGGCTCGCGTCGCGCTTGACCTCAGTTCTGTGCGAGTAATCTTCTTGATACTTTCAATCGTAAAAATTTTAAAATTATGAACATATAATTTTAATTATACACTTTGTGACCACATACATGTATCTGGTTTGTGACAATATAAGTTTATATAACAATTAAGAGTACAATGTAGTACCTAGTACCATTATCGGTAACTTATTTACATAATACATTTTAGGTACCTACTTAGGTACATCACAATAAAGATGTCCAATAGATGCATATTGCAATAAACAGTCAATAGATGCATATTGCAAAAATCAATATTTTGGCAAATCAACGTGAAAAATTAAAAATCACGTTTTTTCAAGGTGATCTATAAAATGCAATATGCGTCCATTTTGCCTGCGATATTCGCAGCGCGTCGAAATACATAGGTATACCTAAATTCAATCAATCTGAGGGTATAGAACCGGGAAATCCCGAAACCGAAAATCCCGGGATTTACAAAGGAATACGGTACTTTTCAAAAGAACCGGGAAATAAAGTAAAAGAACCGGGAAACAAAATAAAAGAACCAGGAAACAAAATAAAAGAACCGGGAAATAAAATAAAAGAACCGGGATTTTCTGAACTTTTGGGAAATAAAAATATGTCGCGTCGTGATACAAAAGATAACGTAAAAATAAAGGTAAATACAATCCATACACAAAAATGATTACAGCTTTAAAAAGAAGATATTCAGAACGTCGGCTACATGAAGCAGCTATACTAAAATAATATTATTTACACAACCCAGATCGATATTTTTCTAATATAAATGAAGATGATTTAACTCTTTTTTCTCGTCCAAGCAGTGCTGAATTGTGCAATACAATTGTGTTGTTTTCATACAATTAATACGAAACTTATGTTTGCATGTAAGGTATAATAGTATGATGGTTACTCAATCACGGCAAACGACTATACGGATTTGGGTAGAAAACAGATTTTTCCCTATTTAATGCTCCTGAGAGATAAAATAGGAAACGCGATACTATTTTCACGCGGGGAAAGCCGTGGTAAAATAATCCCGAAAGAACTGAAAATCCCGGGAATCCCGGTTCCAGCATAGGCGAGTACCGAAAATCCCGGTAATTTAAAACAGGACCGGTTTTCGATACCCTAATCATTACCGTGATACAAAAGATAACGTAAAAATAAAGGTAAATACAATCCATACACAAAAATGATTACAACTTTAAAAAGAAGATATTCAGAACACTATTCACAGCGGTCTTTGAATGTTAAAAACGAATTCTTTATTGTTTTCTGTTGGTTTACAAAACAAGATATTGACAATAGTCTAGTATAATAAAGTATGAGAAACGAAATTCGCACTTTCCTCCCAAACCACTTGCTCTGCAAGAAAAATGTATGGCACATAAAATGTCAATCTTTTTATGGGCTACAACTTTTATTCGATCCTTTCGGAAATCGTCTAGGACGCACCGTTTAGGAGATATAAGGAGTTTTCGGAAAATTTGGGAGGGGGGGGGGTTAAGGTTGGGCCCAATAAGATTGGGTAATGTTGCAAGTATGAGTTCCACAGGGCAGATGGAAATTCAGTCGGAAATTGTCTAGGACGTACCGTTTAGGAGATATATGGTATTTTAGGAAAATTTGGGGGGGGGGGGGGGTAATAGTGGGTTCAGTAAGATTTAGCAATAAGGTTTGGGGATTCACTAAAGGGGGTCGAAATTTCCGTCTAAACTTGTCTAGGACGCACCGTCTCCGAGATATCCGGGATTTCCGGTTTCCCAAAAATCTATATCCCGATATCCTGATCTGCCGATCCGCGCCTACCTGATGAGTGCGGTATTTGCCCGGATGCCTCCCAGATTATCCCGACGCAAAATTCCACTTTTGGGTGAAGAACTGAGGGGGGGGGTATAGGGGGAGGCGAGGGGTTGTGAAGGGAAAAAATGAGAGGGTGAAGAGAGAAGGTGAGAGAGGGTAAAGGGTGTTGTGTATTTGAGATACGTGAGTTTTGGGGAGTTGACGGAACTTGGGTGCACGAGAGTTTCCAAACAACGAATGTATTATCTTTGACTAATAATAAGTGACTATAGCTGACTAATGTCGGAGCTTCTATCATTCCAACATTTTGGGTACGGAACCCTATAAAGTGCAGATTGATCTAAAAGTTGTGTAAATAAAGGGTATGTTTAGACAAGTTATAATTTTTTTTTTCTATGTAAATATGTAATTTACACATATATCAAAAAACCTAAATACTGTAAACAGTAACTAATGTCTAAAAACGGACAATGTTTTATTTCAAATTACAGCAGTGACTTACAACCCAATAGGGGTTGAATTTCCAAAAAATCCGATAGCCTAAAGCCTTCTTCGATAAATGAACTATCCAATACAAAAAGAATTTTTCAATTCAAACCAGTAGTTCCTGAGATTAGCGCGTTCAACCAAACAAACAAACAAACTTTTCAGCTTTATAATATTACAATAGTAATAGTATAGATTAGTATAGATATAGTTATATTTTGTACATATGTATGTTCGTGATTTTCTCCGTTACTACTTACACTACATAAATTGGAAAGAAATAGTTACTTAATTTCTATTGTTTTCTTCAAACCAAAGATGTTAGCAGAATATTACGCAAACGGACCCCTGAATTGAAAAATGGTCTTTCGAAACCTATATTTTTGAAAGACCTTTTCAACGATACCCCACATTAAGGGGTAGACGAAGAAAAAATCATTCGGAACGGACAGACGGACGGACGGAAAGACGGACGGCCGGACGGCCGGACGGGCTAGCCGGCCGGTTGAAATAACGAACGGACTAGACATGATTCCGATTTGACTACAAAACCCTGAAAATTATAGAAAACTAAAAATAATACAATAAAATTGACTGTAACTAAAAATTCTCACATGATCAAGACTGTTCAATGGCAATATAATTACGTTACTTTTACGAAATCTATTCCTTAGATGGCTAAAGCAAAAATTGACATAGGTCCGACGTCCAAGAGGGCTCGAGCCTAACTGATTTGATTTGATTCAGTTCGTTTATTTATATGGTAAAGTAAATTCGTTGTAATAAATTATTTTTTGCAGTAAGATAAAAAAAAATTACGTGTCATATTCAACAAAGACCATATTTTATTACTACATAAATTTTTGATGGGAAATACGCTTTATTGAATACAAAAATCGATGGTAAAGTCATGGCATAAACCATGAAAATTGGTAATGTTATTGAATTAATTTGGAAACGAATATGATAGTAATCGTATATCTCTTGTAATAAATACAAAATATAATATATGAGTGTTCTCTAGACATTTTTTTTACTCAATTTAACAAGATTTAATAAAGAAAATCAGTGTATGAAATTGACTCTGTCGTCCTTTTGCTGAAAAATAGTTATGCTAGATTGACAGTTACGCAAAAACTAATTAATATTTTCAAAACTCCGGTAAATAATACCAAGATGAAGGATTGATCTATTTTATGTGTTCATTTGCCAGCATTAATATCTTTCTTATGATACTAATTTTTGACGTCAAATTCTTCATTCCGCGCGTCTAACCGCGAAATGGCTCTTAACAGTAGTCCATATTGAACGATTCCTTAGGACTACGCACAGCGAGAGTCCGTAAAACTGCGCGCGCAGACTTACTTTCCCATAATTTTATCTTGTTTTTTCTTTACTTTTATTTATTATTTATAGCAATTCAAACGTTAAGTACGCAATCTTAGGGGATCCTACTCTTCCTAACAAAGTGCTTGCTGTAACTTTGAGTAGGAAAAAAATCCTCGATAGATTTTTGACGTTTCTTCTGCCACGACCACTAGTCGCAGGGATTGATTATAGCGATGGCGTTATGTTTGTACAAAACCTGATTCGATTAAAAATCTTATTTCATATATCTTGGATGGTTTGCAATTGTTCCTACAACCTAGTTAAATCCCATCGATACTCATGGTGATGTTTAACCTCGGTAGCTATCCCCCTTCTAAGATCGACCGATGTATGTTTTTACTAGTACGCTGCTTCCTTTCGGTCAGCAACTCATCAGTGATGCCTATGGTGTTGCTAACGTCCATGGATGGCAGTGGTTACTCACTAAAGGCTGCTCGTTTTCTCAGAAACATAATTTATGTTTGCAAAATAAATAAATACCTGATTACATTAATAATGACGCGCTACTTACATAGTAGTACTTAAGTAAATAAAATTATATTCTTCCTTACTTTTCCACCCGGAGTACTCTCAAAGCATCGCAAATAAAAGAAGTCCTACCTCAGTTCAAAGCATGATTGATAGATCATCTTAAGTAACGTTATTTATAAAAGAGTATTGGTATTTTATTTTGGAACAAAACCCTAACAAACGGTATGCTGCATCGTAATATTCATGATGCAGAAACACATTAACTTTTATGCAAAATTATCACATAATTTGGTATTCTGGGTCTAAGCGCCATAAATAACGGACCATTCAGAGCACGACACTGTAACGGACGGACATAAATAACGTTTTTATACGCCTCCCTCTAAAACAGTGTTTACTCTTATATTAATAACATCATTACGTCGTATCTGCGATAAAATACCGTATGGTGTGTTTGAGTGACGAGTTTTAAGCTTAAGATAGCGATAAACTGTCTAGGAAATTCATCTATACTAATAATAAAGAGGAAAGATTTGATTGTTTACATTGAATAGGCTCCGAAACTACCGAACCGATTTGAAAAATTCTTACACTGTTGGAAAACTACACTACTCCAGAGTTACACAGGCTATATTATATTTTCAAAAACATTAGGGATCCTTAATAAAACTCCAATAATATAACCCAAGGTGTAAAAAATAAAGAAAACCGAAGCAAAGCGAGGGCGGTTACTCGTAACGTATTCAATTCCAACTGTTTATGGGTTTTAAAATTAGTTATGGTGTATAAAATCTGCATAAATTAACAAGGTTAATTTTGTTAAAGGTTAAAAACAAAGATACTTAATAGTATCAGGCGTAACTTTGCATTGTTATTAAGTTTGATTCCATTGTTATTAAGTTAGCATTAGACTACTTTGTAATTGCGGATTGTTGCAAAGTAGACTAACACTAACTTAATTAAGTTAAAAACAAAAACCAGTATTTTTCATGTCGTAAAAATATTTTAATAAGTTGTTATGAAGAGTGGGAATTATCGCAAAAAACTTACATTATTGGTAGTGAAATTCAATAACCATGATTTGTTAACTAAAGTAATAAAGTTAATAACTGTTATAAAAATTCTGAAGTTAAATAAATTTTGTAAAGGGCGCAATAAACTAATTATGTTATATTTCACCCATTCGTTCTCAAAATGCATAAAATATTACACCGGACTCAATTTCTTTCCTCCGAACTCCAGTCTTTAGAAGGCAGACCAATAAATCTAGAGAAAAAGTTTTATTACATATTTCCAAGTTTACCAATCCCTTTTATCATGGAAATGGAATACTTGAAATATTTGAAAATATGAGGCTGTAATTAAAAATTTTAATATCGTAATTAGTAAACTTTCAAAAAACTTAGCATGGAGCGAAATATTCAGGGTATTACTAATAGAAGTGCCTATACTTAATTAAGAATTAAATGTCAAGTATAGACACAAGTAAAGTACAGATATATTGCAAGTGTAGACTTGCAATAATTATCCTCTTGGTATTCAGGCCTCTAGCTTTATTCAGAACCCGGTAACATCCATAGTTACAGGATGTCGAAAGTACATTGAATTGCTTCGAAGAAATATTGTACCTATAGCTGTTTAACTTCGTGCCCCCATTCTGATGTCACACTTTGAGCAGCAATGTTGAAGCATCGGCAAGGCAATGGTTAAATACGTATCTACATACTTATTAATTTTGTAGTATATGAAGAAAAAACTTTTTCAAATGTTCAAAGAACTTAATCGTTCTCTGAACATTTGAAAAAGTTTTTTCTTGCGCTATCATTATACTTTGGCCTTTAAATGGCCTCTTTCATTAACGTAAAATAAGTTTTAAATGCGAGGACACTTTCCTAATTAATTGAGTTTCATTACACTTTTTTCTCTCAAAGACAATTTTATTAATTATAAGACGTTGTCTGAGAGACCGAGAAATTAAAATTCTACTTTGCTAACTTTAAGATGCCGTGAGTTACATTACAATATTTACTTCGCAGCAATTGAAAATACTTTCTGCCAATTGAAAAATACTTTTGCTGAATAAAACACAAAGGATGACCTTTAGAACAAATGTAAAGTTAGCCACGTTTATATTTTCAAGCTTTTATTTATTATATTACATGTTCTACGAAATCAAGTTTAGTAATAGGTAAGTAATGCCGCGTCTTTCTGATCGATTTCTCTGAAACAGATTCATAATTTTGTGATTTTAGCATTGGAAACTCCAGTAGCTTGATAATGTTTGGAGTGTTACGAAAAATATCGACATCTACATTATTACTTCGTATTCAAATACATGATCAATAAATATTCTAATAACTAATACGGGTTATTTCAGTGTACAAGAGCTTCTATAGCAATGGATGGTAAGTGTGAAAATCTATGTAGATATTATGCGTTGAGTAAGATCTTACTACATTAATATAATTATACAAAGATTAGATAACTACCTGCAGATCTTAGTACGCATTCCAAACAATATTTTCTTAAGCTGACGACAAATCTAATTACGGCACGACCGCAATACGCACACTCGCGCCTACAGGTAAATTAATTAAGACGTAACAGAATGTTACAAAAAGATTATTACTCAAATATAAACTCTGTTTGAGAACCTCGCGTTTATCGACATTTAAAACGCGTAAGTCGTGGAATATGTATCATACTCGTAGTTAAAATATTTTTAAACTTTAACTTTGTTTCTCTTTTCATTTAATGAATGTGACTCTGATTGATATATTTAGCTGTTTTTATCAATACTTTGATGGCATACGTTAGTAACAAGACGCAACGTTCCTTCTCCGTTCTTTCTAATAGCGTCTAGGATTATTAGGAACAAGCGTTTCACTAAAACGTTTCATGTTTGTTGCTTGTTACCTCTGCACAACGTCGACACAAACTGCCAGGCTATGAGCGCTTTTTTCTGCTTTTGCTGAAATAAAAACAACATTTATCTAAGTGTGAAAGTGGCAAAAATGACAGAAAAGTTGAAAGGAAACCAATACCAAGACAGTATGAGCATGTGATGAGGCGTGAGGAAATGCATGTGACGAGAAGAGTGATGGATATGAATGTGATGGATAGAAGAAGGGGATGAAGAAGACCTAAGAAAAGATGGATGGATTGTGTTACAGATGATATGAAAGATAAGAGAGTTAGTGTTAAGATGACGGCTGATAGGGAAGTGTGGAAGAGGAAAACTAATTGCACCGACCCCAAATAAAATTGGGAAATGGGCAGGATGATGATGATGAAAAACAAAATTTATCTACAGATATTAAAGAAAAGAAAAAGAAAAGAAATTAAAGAATTCTGAATTACTCATGTCCTTTCCTCATGCCGAGAAGAGGCAAATCCAACCAAGTTATAACGACATCACACTCAGTCGACGACTGAGACAGACCCCCCTCCCGCTCCCCTACGCAATTAGTTTAATGGAATTCGTTCATTCCGCGTTCATGCATGCGGTGTGAAACGTTCAGGATTGATACATTAAATTAACTGGTTTCGGTTACATTATTTTTATCGTGAACAAAAAAGAGATTTCGTTTTCTACGATTTGCGGGATTTACTCGATTAACGCGAGGTTCTCAAACGCAGTTTGATTTGGAAAAAAATGTTCAAACACTTATCTTTTGGTTGTCACTTAATCTTTGTAGTAATATGCCTCAGTGGTATTGTAGGTAAGTTTTTCGATATAAACGTTAAATCTTCAAGTTACAGAAGACATAATACACACAGAAGACATAATTGTACACAATTGTACGTTAACGAGAGAAGATAGAAAGTGCTGACTCTCAAGACCCTAACTAGAACACGAGTCGTTTAACGGCTGATCTAAACAAAAACGCGGTAGCTAGTCAAGCAGGCCTCACGAAAATATATTAATACTAGTCCATACGTTAATCTATTTTGAAGATTACTTGACGTAATTAAAAGTTCTATTGGCCTGTTAAGAAAAGTGATTGGATTAGTGCAATTCGATGAATTATTTCAAATACAAAAACGAAACAAGTAAGTAATTTTGTGGTTCGCAATGCCCGTTAATCTTGTTGCCTTTATGTAATGCCAACGATATTTGACTAGATGGAAATGTAAACAGCAATAAACAAGAACCGCTTGCAACGGTCGCGCCGCACCGAGCCGTGGCTCGCGACTCCTACGGAAATTAATTTAATGCCCGCTCTGTGTCTACGCTACTCTGTGATTTGGTCTAAGGAATAACTGGTAGCGATAAAGGTTAGGATTTCATGTTTGAGAACTATTCTTTAGAATTGGTTTCATTGTTATTCTAGGTTTCGTAGGGCCTCGTTAGGTAAATATGTAACTTACCCAATTTGTTACGGATTGTCATCTTAATATTATTATCGTGAACCATATGGGAACAATACGGAAGCATTGAGATGAGCCACCGAATGATATGATTATCTCTCTCTCCCTCTCTCTCTCCCTCCCCCCCCCTCTCTCTCTCTCTCTCCCTCCCTCTCTCTCTCTCTCTCTCTCTTCATTCTTGGTCGGCAAATGCATCGGTGATACCTCTGGTGTAATTGATGTCCACGAGCGACCATACTATCGTGTGGATCCTTGGCTCGTTTGTGGGTTAGATACCATAAAAAGTGTTCACTATGGCCCATGGACTTCAGCAACACCAAAGCCGTCATCGATGCGTTGCCGACAAACAAAGAGAGAAGAAAATAAGAAGTTCCTTTTAATCATCTTGGATCAACTTATAATTTATTTATACGTGTGGCATAGTTGCTGCTTTCAACAATATGATAACTGTTACAAAGGGAAACATTGGCCGAATATAGCTCGTATAGATATGAAAATAATGCCGAAACAATGTGTTATACTTACAATCATGTCACCCGTGCCAATAATTAAAACTAATAGCTTTTTGTTACCTTTGTCTTCAACTGTAAAATATTATATTTTTATATTACCGAACATTCAGTTTAATTTATTTATTTCACACTATCGTACATTTGATGATGGCTGCTCGAAAAATGATGATTGCAAGACAGAACTGTGGATAAACAGGTCCTTAACTACTGAATTTCACGTGTAAATAAACCAAAACTACAACATGCACACCTGCACTGCGAAAGTGGTAAAATGGAACAATAGCGGACGAATTTCGCGTAACGATTCATTCAAAATTAATTTAATGCCCGCGCTTAGTGTCTACATTATATTCTAGCTTGGTCCAAGTGATAGGAGTCTGTAAGGGTATTCTAGAACTTGGCTCATATAACAGTTTTACTTAGTCTGGCCATAAATACTGTTACAATTAAAAATAAACAAAATATTACAAATCCAGTTTTAAGAATTATAAAATTTATTGTACTTTCTGTTTTTGGTTACGAAGAATTTCTTATCATTTTTTATCTTTATCTTCTTTCTTTCTTTCTTCATCTTTTCTATCCCGCATCCGTAATCCTTCAAGAAAACAAAAGCCATTGGCATGCATGATGTAACAGAACCCGCCTTACATTGTTGTTATAGTAACGATTCGCATTCTGTACGAACAACGTAAAACAGATCTACAATTTGCAAATTACGACCCCTTCCGGTCCGAATGTTTTACATTACATCTGAAATATTTTGACCATTTTTCCTTTTATTATTAGCACTAATAACTGAAAGCAAACGGATAAGAATATCTTGGCGACGTTGATGTAATAGGGAGTCAGAGGTCGAAGTACAATGAATTAAGAATTATATAAATATGGTTTCCGTTACTTCCTTACCTACATCCGTGGACATTATTATTTGATCATAGCCATAGACCGTCGTTCAGCAGACTACAGGAGCAGAAATGGTTTGATTTTCGTGGCGTTTCAAGAGTAGCTTCCTACAGTTGTTAGATATAATATAAAATCAAACTACACACACATTATAGTTTAAATAATACAATGGTATCTTAATGTGATGGTTCGAATGAGGTTGATCGTCTAGTTAATCTTAATTTTGTAAATTTAATCAATTATAAGTTTGATTCAGATATGAACAAGTGAATTTATTCTTTGTTTGGGCTTAGTTAACTCCAATTGCGTCATACAATGAAGAGAGAGACATTCAAGTGCTTTGATAAGGCCCCTTTATTTGTTTGATTATTGGTCGATCATTCTGTCGACCAGCACAATTTCTGCGGGAACGAAGCGAAGCCGACACCGTTCTCCGATTTATTAAATTACGTTCGAACTTACTCAGGAGTTAGTCATGGAATAAGGCTCAGTTACACGTTTATATGCATCTATGTAACAAATATTATATACATACTCTATTAATCGGAATAGAACGGTGGTGAGGCTAAGCTTGTGCGGGACTAAGTTAACCGCCACACTGACCAGAATCAGTCGACAACTTAAGAACCCTACGCCAGTAAACTGGCCCTTAACCGTGTTATGGGAGCGGCACTGACCCTCCTATATCGCTACGAAGCGAGTATATTGCCCTTCTAGCTCGTAAGCTTGGGTCTTTTATGGCTATTTAAGCCCGCTCCAGGTACCATGGATTTTATTTATATATTGTATAATTTGTTATATTTCGATTTGGCCAAATCGAGGTCGGAGGGTCATTGTGCGGGGGAGGACGTGTTTGGAAGTGTCCGTTTCTGCCGCCAGTAGTCTCTACAGGAATTGTGCTTTAAATAAATAAAATATCGCAACAAGAGTATTAACTGGTAAATGCCTCTAGCCTGGAATGCCTCTCGCCTATCTATATCTCAAGGATTGTATGGAATATACAGACCCCTTGTTAATTAAATCCAAATACTTATGTTGTTTCCGTAACTGTAGTGTCGAGTCACTTCCCGAAGCCAGCTGCACCCGGCTGCCTTCTACGTATTTAAATTGTTGGTAACCTATTATAAAATGTAGTTACCTGCTTTTCTAAAGGCGCGGACTTGAGTCCCGTTATTCTTCTTTACAAAGACTCCGTTTATGGTCTACTGGTTATAAAATTTTATATTACGGTCAGTCTCTTTGTATTCAAATGTTCACTACCTCTAGATAGTTCCTAAGGATGATTTTACCTATTAGTGGATATCTTAATTATGTAAATTTCAATTTAATCTCTACTCCAATCAAATGAAATCAAATGTAATTGTAAGAAAAGAACGTTAAATACTCTCTAAAAACCGTACAGTAAGTGATGTATAATTAGCTATATGAGAAAGAGTCTAATATTTAATGTGCATTCATATGTGTCATATGTCCCACAAGTAATACTTTAACTAAGGTTGGAACTTCTATTAAATGTCTCTATGATCCTGATATAACCTCCTACGATTAACACTTCGAAGGTGAGCATGGATGAACAATGAAAGATGATATATATATCAAATGTTTAATTTTCAAATCAATTCAAAGGCAAAGATTATTTAGATTTCTAATAGTTACATTAAATCTATTAGAAACCGGGCTCCCATTGCTAGCCATTCTAAATTCAAGGGAAAATGTACAAGCCCATACCAAAAACCCTTGTGGCGCTTATAGTCTAATTACATATGTGATATGCTTAATTACGATGTCATATTCGTGTTATTTATTTACACAAAGCCTTACTCACTATAGAGAGACAACACACTAACTTAGTAAGTACATTGCGCTTTATAAATGGTTTAGGAATAAACAAGATAATTATGTACACAAATAAATCCCACAAGTGTTAATATGTACACATTAATATTGTAGAAGGTTTCCCGTCGGTTAAACGGTTACTCCTTCGGTTATGGTACTTCTGACAAATCTCGTATAATATAATCATAACTAGATACATGAAGTTTTATAGGAATAATCATAGAATCACCTTGTCCAAAATGGACCAAGGCTGACGCACCATTATTGATGCTAACCATTCTTCCGAGTACATTCTTAAATCGCACTCTAATCTGCGAGATCAATTGTTTATAATATAATTTAATTATAATTGTTTAAAATACAATTGTGGGGTTTATCTTAGTTTTAAAATCTAGGAAAGTCTAGGTACATTACCAAGGCTCGAAGCGATGATTCCCTCTACTTGCACTGACTTTATTTAATTTAACACTTTCGCTACTATTTTACTAATACAATTTCAGAAAAATACTATAATAATACAATTAATATGAGATCGGACACAATGATCTTAATACTACAGGTAGTAGTACTGCCCCGGTGAGCGTTGCTTCGCAGACTGCTCACTTTCTCCCATTGTCCTGAAGTTTTGTCCTCTCACCAAGCCACGCCCTCTGCGGACAATAAGACGAAAAAACCACAATAACCGTTCTCAAATTTGTTATTCATTGGCTAAAGATTAAATATGTCAGCCCCTTTCGTTATTCATTGGCTAACTTGGTTCTGTAAGACTACACCCATGCCTTGGCTCTATCACTCCCGTCATTAACACAGCAGGGCGTCTTACTCATTATCTAGAAATTCCGCTCAGTCACATCTGCAAACCGTTTAGCGTTAGCCAAACCCATAAACCTTTCAAACAAATCAATTATCTTGGATTTTTATTACCAGTTTTGAAAGAATGTGTAGTTCGTTTCAATAGAAACGAATATTTTACAACTCCAAGTGTTGTTTTTCTATTCAACTAAATTTCTTAATGGCTTCACTATTGTTTTTGTTATACTTAAAGTGTTTCGCAGTGTGGGAATGCAATTTTAAAATGTTCACAAAGCTGTTTGTCTGCAGAGATTTTTTTTATTAACCATGTAATACGTCGCATACCATTACACACTCCCCCAAATAGAATTTTAAAACACTTAATCTTGCTATGCTTCATGGTAACTACAAGTGATTTTAAAATTTCTATTTTATATACATATAGACTCACGCTAGGCCTATCCTATCCACATCCCTTTTTTTTTTCTCGACTCCCGACGCGATAGCAGGTCTATTCTCTGTAAGCCCTCCTTTGCTTGTGTTAGTCCCTTAAACAAAGCCCTATTCAGTTCTCATAACTAATCCTAGTACTACTGTTCTCATACGTCCTTGTAGTAGCGAAACAGGTGAATCGCATTGTAATTACCTTTTACTTTATTAATTACTCCCAAAAATCCTCGCAGTTGTTTTATTGTTCGAGGTATGGGGAAGTTCATTATACCTTCACTCGCTCAGGGTCCATACGCACTCCGTTTGTATTTACTATGTGTCCTAACAGTTTCACTTCGACACATAAGAATCTACACTTCTCTAATCTACCGGTTAATCCCGCTGTTTCTATCTTGTTTAATACTCGATCTAGATGTTCTAAATGTAACTTTATGTCCCCTGTGGTAAATATTACTATGTCATCAAGGTAATTCACACAAAACTCGCGCACACCCTCTTATATAAAGTCCATAGCCCTAGAAAATCCCGCTACAGATGTTTTTAATCCTTGGGGCAAAACTTGATATGTGTAAGTACGTCCCATGAATGAGAACCCAGTATATTTCCTCGAGTCCTTATGCAAGGGTATTTGAAAATAAGCATTATTCAAATCGATTAAGCTGATATAATTCACTCCATGAAAAGACTGCAATATTTCCGAAGTGAGCGGTGGGGTTTCCGCATCTCCTATCATTTTTTTATTCAATTCGCGTGCATCTAACAAAAGTCTGATCGACCCATCTCTTTTCTTAGTGAAAGTGAGTGGACTACAATATGGTGTAGCTTCTTGTTTAATTACACCTAAATTTTCTAGCTCGTTTAACTCTGTCTTAACTTGTTCTCTGTAGGCTAAAGGTACCGGATAGCTATGTTTTACAAAGGGGGTTTCATCCGTCAACCTAATAACGTGTTCGTATCTGTCTGTCAGTCCTAATTTCTCTATAAATACCCTACAATGTTTGTTTAGTACAGTCAATAACAACTCTTTGTGCTCGCTATTTAAATTAGGATCGTCAAAACGTAACCCTTTTATTTCTTCACCGACTGGTTTTCCGCTCTGTATACTAGACTCTATAGACATAGTATTTTGATTTAAAATTGAGTTAATCGTGGCAGCGTTTGTCTCTCCCCCTAGCCTCTCAACTTCACACTCCGAGTTCAGTCTAATGCAAGATCTAACTCCTAAATGCTCAATCGTTAATGTCCGTTCACTACCACAGTTTACTATTCCTTTCACTCGTTCTAACCAGTCGTACCCTAATATTAGCGATCTAGGTAAACGCCGCATTACTAATACAGGTGCTTCCACTAGAGTATTTCCTAATTGAAATTCTATCAAAACTAAACGATTAGTACTTTCGCTTCGTGACCCGAATGCTCCTTGTATTTGAATTGCAGGAATAGCGATTTCAGGTAAGATTCCATTCTCCCTTGTAATAGAGTCATACAATTCTCTAGTTATCCCACTAATCTGACTACCGGTATCAATGAGTGCTCTCATACTCTTACCGTATAATCTCACGCATACTTCAGGTAACTTAGGCAAAGAATAATCAATCCCCACATCGATCGGCTCGTCAAGTTCGTGGAACATAGTATTTAGCTCTAATCCTCTCCTCGTACAACGATCGCACGTGGTGCCTTTATCATTGCATTCCAATACGTTATTGAATTGATCTCCTAATAAAATGCCTATACTCCTATTTTCCGACTGACAGTCAGACCTGTCATTGCCCGCACTAATTCTTATTCGCCGTTTGTTACCGCCTACCTTTGCCCCTAAACTATCCCCTGGTTTCCAGCCACTATTTGTTAGAATTTTATAAGCTACGCTAACCGTATCGCGTTCCGTGGTCCTGTTGTCCCCATTGTTACACAAAGCTAAGATACCGGACCGGATTTGTGTTGGGGAATCTAGTTTTTTGCCTGTTCACTCTCCCCCACATGTTTCGATCCGTTAGAGCTTTCGCTTTCTTTAACAAAAGCGACAGTCGGTCGGGTGTTAAACCTTCTGGTATTGGTTAATGTTGGTCTGTTGTAATTTGTTCTGTAACCTACATGTCCTCGGCGATTTCCTCGTCCCCTTCCCGCGTTAAACGTACCCCCTCGTCTATTTACCGAAATTGTTGCGACAACCGGACGCGTCGAAAGCGACCTATTGTACTGCCTATCTTTAAACCCTCTACCTGCTGTAACTCGCATATTACCCTTCGGGTTTTCATTTATATTTTGTTCTAAACTCCGTAGAAAGGTTATACCTTCCGTTATGTTGACTTCCCCCTGACGCGTAAACCACAAGCGCTGAATATCTATAGAGAAATGTCTCATTATAGAATTTACCAAATCCCGTTCGCTAAACATAATGGTTAAAGATTGCATTGATTCGGCATGATTCGCGAAGTGTTCAGACATAGACATTCCCGATTCACTTGTATACACCGCGTTAATCAGTTTATATCAGTTCCTGGATCTGTTCTGTCCAGTATACGCGTCTAAAGTCTGTTTCAAAATCAGCGAAGGTAACCCAGTTTTTAGAATATAAATCCATAATCTTCCGCGCATGACCTGTAATACATTCTAATGCAATATCTACCTCACGGTTCGACCCATTCACCGCCTTAATATACCCTTTTAATTTCTTTAGAAATACTATTGGATTTGTTAACGGCTTACCATCGAAGTTTGGCTTGTTTACGGACGGCTGTACTACATATATGTTCCTAACCTCGGAAGTCGATGTACTGGGATCGGTTGAAGCAAAGCTAATCGATTCTTGCCTATCAGAAATATTATCGTTATTTACGTTATTTGTTACGCTTGCATTGTCTATATTCGAAAGTTTCTGCAATTTTTTATCGAATTCGTTAATTTTCTCCAATATTAGTTTTAATGTTGAATTGGTTACGGTCTCATTTCGTACGCTCGCATCTACTACCTGCTCCGACGTCCCTACCTCGCTGAGAGCTGTAACCTCCACATTCTTTTGTTTTATATTGCGTCTCGCTTTGTTCGTTGCCATCTCTTTTGTTTACGTCTAACACTTTTTCTTTTGGGTTAGGTTAATACTGACAAAAGTTTGACTTGCCTATCTATTCGCCTATCTTGTTAAGAAGTTAGTTATATTAGTGTAATGTTGCCACTTGACTTTAACGGAATACAGATGTGATCTGAATATACTAAATTTTAGGTTAAAATTAAAATTAGTCTAGAGGTCAAGCAAGGGAATTTTCTCAGCACCGCCGACTCCTCGCGAACCCTGTAAACCGTACATTTTTATAAGACATACTGCTCGTTACGCTCCTCCTTATACCTAGGATAGTTTGTAAATGTTATTATATTTATAATTATAGCGACATGCACACTAACTCCTGAATTCCTGTAAATTACACATTTATAAATATAACATATAGTTATAACATGCACAGTGTATTTGTCTCTCTATGTGTTGATTTATTTTATTTCTAAAACTCACTTTCGTCTAAATCGCGTTTCTACGTTGTGTATTTTTTTTTTTTTTTTATATATCCTCTCATCTGTGTCGCAATTGCGCGGCAATTACGTGAAATGTGTAACGCGAGCCGGGTGGGAGCCGGTACGCGGCGCGCTCTTGTTTACAATTACTAAGTCTCAATATTATTGTACGAGAGCTATACACAATGCTTATGTCGTTGGAATCGTAATGAAACAAGCTAAACATTTAAATAAATATTAGTCTAGTGTTGCCTTTTATTGTATTAGTAATTTTAAGTTGAAATCCGGATGAGCGGTTTTTTTCCAGTTTATTGTACAAAAGTCGTCATAATTAAAAGAAACACCCATTATTTCAAAAAGCTTTTGTTTTATTTACACAAATACACATCATTTTACATAGGTAAATAAACAAAACACATCTTGTCATACATTTTTTTTCGCCACACAAGCTTTACAAAAACGCCTCATTCAGGCGACCCGTACGCCGAGACAAAAAAAAAGGGTAAGTTATTACATCTATTCCAAGTATACTATGGGTCAAGTGGCTCAGGTTATTAACTTATACTTTAGTATCGTCGACGTTCTTATTACATACAGAGTTTAAGCGGTTACAAGTGTTTAGTTTATTAGAAATCGAACAATTAACTAAGCACTTTAAAATAAGTGCTGAAAAGGTCTTCTCAAACTTTGGAACACAGGGTAAATTCTGATGGAGTTATTTTGGATACAAATTAACATTCTATAATTTCATTACATTTACAAATTGATCATAACAATTAAAAGGCATGCTGCATTACAAATATATTTCAAAAATCAACAACCAAAGTTATCAATTTCACTACAAAACGGGTCTTCTAGGAATCGATCGACAAAAAAATAAAAAGTACATGCTTTCAAAATATGGATAAGACTAAAGCCAACACAGCAAATATTATCATACCTGAACTTGAAATATGAATGCTATGAATTAGATGAGAGTTAATTAAAAATGTAAAATACACATAATAAAATGAAATAAATCTTATTAAAAAAATACAACATTAAAAATATATTTTTTCAAAAATTTAAAAAAAGTTCAAAATCATTTATTCATATAGGTATCATTGATATACTTAGAGAAAAACATTTTTTTCAAAAATTTTAACACTGTAACACCCTTGGTATGACTTGAGCCACTGGAGCCTCTGCATCCTCGCCGTCGTCAGAGTCGTCGTCGCCGCCTGTAACAAATGATTGGTTTGAAATCTAGTGGGGACCAGATTTGCCCACCGCCCATTGCCCCAAACAAAAAAAAACTATCTTTTGTTTCACTACATCAGTCACATTACAATAATACACGAAGGCATTTTAACGTTGTATTTCAAATCTCAAGCACTTCTGACAACAAAAGCGTTCATAGCGTCTTGTATTGACAGAGCGACTACGAGCAAACAGAGGTCAATTGACTTCTCTTACGAGCTTCATCTTGGGCGCGCTAGTGACATATCTACCTCTTTTTTACTTATAATATCGTTGTCGAAACCTTACAAAGTAAAAAATAATTCAATCCTTTTTTGAAGTTCTTTAAAAATCAGCAGATACATACCGTGATTGATGAGGAATGAAATATCCTCATATCTCAGGTAACGACGCGCAGGACGCCGAGGTGGAGGAGGAGCAAGAGGCGATGCTGGAGACCCATATTCCACAAACCTGTAACAATAAAAAAAAATTTGAAATCCATCACCAAAACAAAACTCACCAAAATTAAACAATTAATATACATTAAAAAAATTAATCCACCATCAAAATAGAAATTTAAATCCACGGAACCCTAATCGGTACTAATCAATCATCTCAGCAAAACTCACAAAATTAAACAATTAATATACAATAAAAAAAATTATCCATCACCAAAATAGAAATTCAAATCCACGGAACCCTAATCGGTACTAATTAATCATCTCAGCAAAACTCACCAAAATTAAACAATTAATATACATTAAAAAAATGAATCCACCATCAAAATAGAAAATTAAATCCACGGAACCCTAATCGGTACTAATCAATCATCTCAGCAAAACTCACAAAATTAAACAATTAATATACAATAAAAAAAATTATCCATCACCAAAATAGAAATTCAAATCCACGGAAGTCTCGTCCACATTATTCTGCACATCGCAAATCGCGAGGGAGCCCGCCAAAATGGCGGCGGTTAGAGCCACATTCCGCTCACCATTGACCGAATTCCTAAGCTCGATTTGAGTTAGGTATCTTTTCATTTTAATATTACGCAAAATCCTTACAGTAGTTTTTACATTAAATGCTTGGTAACAATAATAAACTAAGTAACAACATACGTAATCACGTCATTTTGGCATAATTATTATAAATAATATTCACAACAAGTAAATATGTACCGGCAAGGTACGGCCATGACGCAATTTTGACGCGCAAAATGGTAAACAATGTTTGTTGAAATTACTATTTCTGTCCGAATCCTTTATCAAATACAAATTCTATGCATTAAAAACTGTTCACTACTTACCTGTTCATCTTTAAATAAACACTTAATAACCACTTAATAAACACACTTTTAAAATACACACATTAGCAGCGTCCACAACTCGCGCGCGCGAAAACCGAACTGAGCGTCGAATTTTTAATTTTTTACACGGCTCGTACTCGTCATGAGCGTGTCGTAAAGATTTGACGTGCGGCGATAAGCCATCCTTGTTCTATTCCCTACACTTTGTATAAGTTTGAGCAAGATAGAAACAGCCTATGACGCACAGTGACAATAAATGTGGCGCGAAATGTGAGAGCGCTTAATAAGCGCTCATAAATCACTGACACATTTCGCGATGTTTTAACAGCGCTTATTAAGCGCTGTTTGCGCGGCGACACATTTGAGAGGTTATCCAGTCGTATCGTTATTTCGAATACGTATCTGAATTCTGGTCTCGCGGCACCATTCTGTGATGGTTCGAATGAGGTTGATCGTCTAGTTAATCTTAATTTTGTAAATTTAATCAATTATAAGTTTGATTCAGACATGAACAAGTGAATTTATTCTTTGTTTGGGCTTAGTTAACTCCAATTGCGTCATACAATGAAGAGAGAGACATTCAAGTGCTTTGATAAGGCCCCTTTATTTGTTTGATTATTGGTCGATCATTCTGTCGACCAGCACAATTTCTGCGGGAACGAAGCGAAGCCGACACCGTTCTCCGATTTATTAAATTACGTTCGAACTTACTCAGGAGTTAGTCATGGAATAAGGCTCAGTTACACGTTTATATGCATCTATGTAACAAATATTATATACATACTCTATTAATCGGAATAGAACGGTGGTGAGGCTAAGCTTGTGCGGGACTAAGTTAACCGCCACACTGACCAGAATCAGTCGACAACTTAAGAACCCTACGCCAGTAAACTGGCCCTTAACCGTGTTATGGGAGCGGCACTGACCCTCCTATATCGCTACGAAGCGAGTATATTGCCCTTCTAGCTCGTAAGCTTGGGTCTTTTATGGCTATTTAAGCCCGCTCCAGGTACCATGGATTTTATTTATATATTGTATAATTTGTTATATTTCGATTTGGCCAAATCGAGGTCGGAGGGTCATTGTGCGGGGGAGGACGTGTTTGGAAGTGTCCGTTTCTGCCGCCAGTAGTCTCTACAGGAATTGTGCTTTAAATAAATAAAATATCGCAACAAGAGTATTAACTGGTAAATGCCTCTAGCCTGGAATGCCTCTCGCCTATCTATATCTCAAGGATTGTATGGAATATACAGACCCCTTGTTAATTAAATCCAAATACTTATGTTGTTTCCGTAACTGTAGTGTCGAGTCACTTCCCGAAGCCAGCTGCACCCGGCTGCCTTCTACGTATTTAAATTGTTGGTAACCTATTATAAAATGTAGTTACCTGCTTTTCTAAAGGCGCGGACTTGAGTCCCGTTATTCTTCTTTACAAAGACTCCGTTTATGGTCTACTGGTTATAAAATTTTATATTACGGTCAGTCTCTTTGTATTCAAATGTTCACTACCTCTAGATAGTTCCTAAGGATGATTTTACCTATTAGTGGATATCTTAATTATGTAAATTTCAATTTAATCTCTACTCCAATCAAATGAAATCAAATGTAATTGTAAGAAAAGAACGTTAAATACTCTCTAAAAACCGTACAGTAAGTGATGTATAATTAGCTATATGAGAAAGAGTCTAATATTTAATGTGCATTCATATGTGTCATATGTCCCACAAGTAATACTTTAACTAAGGTTGGAACTTCTATTAAATGTCTCTATGATCCTGATATAACCTCCTACGATTAACACTTCGAAGGTGAGCATGGATGAACAATGAAAGATGATATATATATCAAATGTTTAATTTTCAAATCAATTCAAAGGCAAAGATTATTTAGATTTCTAATAGTTACATTAAATCTATTAGAAACCGGGCTCCCATTGCTAGCCATTCTAAATTCAAGGGAAAATGTACAAGCCCATACCAAAAACCCTTGTGGCGCTTATAGTCTAATTACATATGTGATATGCTTAATTACGATGTCATATTCGTGTTATTTATTTACACAAAGCCTTACTCACTATATAGAGACAACACACTAACTTAGTAAGTACATTGCGCTTTATAAATGGTTTAGGAATAAACAAGATAATTATGTACACAAATAAATCCCACAAGTGTTAATATGTACACATTAATATTGTAGAAGGTTTCCCGTCGGTTAAACGGTTACTCCTTCGGTTATGGTACTTCTGACAAATCTCGTATAATATAATCATAACTAGATACATGAAGTTTTATAGGAATAATCATAGAATCACCTTGTCCAAAATGGACCAAGGCTGACGCACCATTATTGATGCTAACCATTCTTCCGAGTACATTCTTAAATCGCACTCTAATCTGCGAGATCAATTGTTTATAATATAATTTAATTATAATTGTTTAAAATACAATTGTGGGGTTTATCTTAGTTTTAAAATCTAGGAAAGTCTAGGTACATTACCAAGGCTCGAAGCGATGATTCCCTCTACTTGCACTGACTTTATTTAATTTAACACTTTCGCTACTATTTTACTAATACAATTTCAGAAAAATACTATAATAATACAATTAATATGAGATCGGACACAATGATCTTAATACTACAGGTAGTAGTACTGCCCCGGTGAGCGTTGCTTCGCAGACTGCTCACTTTCTCCCATTGTCCTGAAGTTTTGTCCTCTCACCAAGCCACGCCCTCTGCGGACAATAAGACGAAAAAACCACAATAACCGTTCTCAAATTTGTTATTCATTGGCTAAAGATTAAATATGTCAGCCCCTTTCGTTATTCATTGGCTAACTTGGTTCTGTAAGACTACACCCATGCCTTGGCTCTATCACTCCCGTCATTAACACAGCAGGGCGTCTTACTCATTATCTAGAAATTCCGCTCAGTCACATCTGCAAACCGTTTAGCGTTAGCCAAACCCATAAACCTTTCAAACAAATCAATTATCTTGGATTTTTATTACCAGTTTTGAAAGAATGTGTAGTTCGTTTCAATAGAAACGAATATTTTACAACTCCAAGTGTTGTTTTTCTATTCAACTAAATTTCTTAATGGCTTCACTATTGTTTTTGTTATACTTAAAGTGTTTCGCAGTGTGGGAATGCAATTTTAAAATGTTCACAAAGCTGTTTGTCTGCAGAGATTTTTTTTATTAACCATGTAATACGTCGCATACCATTACATTAACATATAAAAATTTTATCACAATACTTCTTATTTTATAATATTAGCACATGAATTAAATCATTTATCAAAAGCAAACATTATCACGATTATGAAAACAGATTTTTTATCTAGTTTCGAACCTCGAACCGCACCCAGTGGCCGCCCTCAATCTTGATGTTAAAGCTATCCCTGGCGAGCCGCACAGGCTGTTTCAGCTTCGGAGAAGGAGAGATTTTCATCCGAAGCAGGATCTGGTATATCATCACCTTCACTTCACAAAGAGCGAAGCGCGATCCTGAAAACAAAATTGTTAAATTATCACTTAAATTATATTATTTGATTATTATTAATTGAAAGTGAGACATACAAGTGCCTAGGATTTAATCAATGCAAAAATATACAATATAAGGAACAAAAAACATCTCATACAACAATTCAAATAAAAATTCTACTAAATTCAAGCAATTTTACTAAATTCTTCTCGTAGATAAAATATTCGTCATTTACATTTAGTTTATTTTGTGACATCTCCGAGTCATGAGTAATTCAGTGCGTAGTACAAACGTTGTACCTCCAGACGGAGGTCCGTGATCAACGGATCTAATGCACTTTTTTATGGAAATAGCCGGCAAAAGAGCTGACGTCCCACCTGATGGTAAGTGGCTATCGTCCATGAACATCAGAAACACCAAAGACATCACTGATAGGTTGTCAGCCAAGAAATAGAGATGAAAAGGAAAGAAAGGCTTGGGTTACAATTTAATGATGATATAAAATAAATTACCAATACAGTTCCTGGGTCCGAGCCCAAATGGCATGTAGGTGAAGGGATTGATCTGATGCTTGTTCTCCTCCGAGAAGCGTTCTGGATCGAACTTCTCCGGATTAGGGAAGTATTCTGGATCATGGTGGATGGCCCACGCCGGTATTGATACGCTTTCTCCTTTACGAACCTAGAAAAATAGAAAAACATGAATTTGAGTGTAGTTTTTTTTACCTTCAGTTAACTTGTCATGTGACTCCGGTGAAATTTCAACAGAATATCATATTTCTTTTAATAATATATTATAATATACTTGACACTTTAGAAAATCAGAAAGAAGATATTGATACAACAAAACTTACAATGTAGTCATGCGTAGCTTTTTCGTTTGGCTTTCCAATATTGTAGTCTTTGACGCAAAGTCTTTCCAAGACGATACCAGGAGGCCAAAGTCTTAGAACCTCTGTAAAAACAATAAGTATTAATAACTCTTTTTCTTACCGATATTTTACATAACTATATTATAATTACCCACCAGATACAACCATATCCAAGTAGGTCATGTTCTGTATGGAGGTGTAGTCGATCTTTCCGTTGTTCTTCGCGTCAAACTCCTTGATCTCCTGAGCCAAGCGCTCCTGCACCTCCGGATGCATGGCTATCTCGTGCAGGGAGAACGACATGGCCGAAGATACCGTTTCGAATCCCGCGATGAAAAATAGAACCGCTTGGGCAATCAGGTCATCGTCGGACCACACTGAATAAAAAACAAAGTAATGTTAATTATTATTGAAATATAAATTCTTGTTAAGTGAAAGTATTTATAACAAAATGATTATTGATCATCACGCTTAATAGATTTCAATTCAAGACCTTACAAATACTTATTTCAAAGGAAGTGTATAGAGTGCCGCAAGCGGTAACATATTACGATCGGTTACGATGCCGTAAGCTTACTACTACAATAGTTAGTGAAGATACGAATCGCTGCAAAACCGACTCCACGTAGTCTTGTCTGCCCTACCTTTAGAGTATAATGTAACTTGACGTAATCGCGGAGGAGTGAGGTGGTCCGCGAGCTGAGGAGCAGGGGGTTGTAACGCTCGCCGCAGCAGCTGCAGTGGTAAACGCTAAAACCACCTGCGACGATAATCTCGCGTGGGGCCACCGCAGCCCCGCAGTGACAGAATCGTGACAGAAACTATGCCATTCAAAGAAAGGATATTAAAATTTTGTGCTGTCCCGGCAAATGCTGAACTGAAATGTCTTGTGTGTTTATGTGTGTCAATGTTTGTACAAAAAGTATGTCAAGTGCAATTGTACCAAGAAATTATGCGGAACGACATAATATTTTGTATTTTTCTCCCAAACTACTGGCTCTACAACAAAATATAATGGACACAAACTGTCTCTTTATGTAAATATTGAAAATTGATTGAAAATATTTCACCATGCATATACTCCTTACGGCAGATTAGACTGTGTCAATATTATGCCGCAAAACTTACGATTCCAGAACCGAGTGCGATACGATGCTTGTGGCACTCTATACACAGCTTATTCCAAATCATACCTCTATTATTATTCTTTCTCCCAACAGCAGATTCTTCGACGACAGAGAATCCAGCGTCTTTAGTAGCATGACCATTCGTAGGCTCTTCGTATGATAATTGTCCTGAAAATACGATTTTCTGAGTAAATATAATCAAGTCGTATGTGAATATAGGTCAGTGCTTAACGCTAAGCATCATGATCTACTATATAAATTCATTAGAATACACTTTTAGAATCATTATACAGTTAATGTTTTAGAATACATTTACATTAACTGTATAATGATGCATTATATCATTTGCAAAATTTTTCAATTTTACATTTTCTTCCATAGTATTCACTTAGTTTATATACTTCATGAATACTATTAACTACTACATATTATAAACAACACATATTACAAACTACATTATTATAAACTTCCTTATCACAGATTCAAGAAAATGGTTTTTCATCACAGAGTTGTATGAAATGTTTTGTTTGCACAATTAACTTAACGAAACTTGTGTTATCAGGCTTGCTGTGGCAAGTCGCTCTGTTGCTTAGACAACTACAGAGATTGTTAAAGGATTTACACAAACACCTTTAGAACACTTGTTTTTTTTTTATGCTTAGAGCAGGCAAACGAGCAGACGGGTCACCTGATGGTAAGTGATCACCGCCGCCCATGGACATTAGCAGCACCAGGGGCGTCACCAACGCGTTGCCGGCCACGAAAATGACGATAGACCCGCTTCTTGAAGGACCCCATGTCATAGCTTAGAGGGAACACCGATGCAGGTAGTTTGTTCCACAGTTTACACGTGCGAGGCAGAAAATGACGTGAGAACCGAACTGTGGACGAATGCCATGTATCCAGGTAGTGTTGGTGGAACCTGGTACGTGATGGGCGGTGACGAAAATTAACTGCAGGTATTAAGCCAAACAGTTGTTCAGAACATTCCCCATTATACAGACGGTAGAATACGCAGAGAGAGCCTACATCTCTCCTCAACTCAAGCGATTCTAATCCGTCCGTAAGCTTGGGATCGTCGACAAGACGAATAGCTCGCCGTTGAATTCGGTTGAACGGATCCACTTGGCCAGTTGGGGCTCCGGCCCAAAGGTGGGAGCAGTACTCCATGTGTGGTCGAATTTGCGCCTTATAGAGCATTAACCTGTGCTTAGGCGTGAAGTACTGCATAGCTCTATTGAGCACTCCCAATTTCTTTGCGGCTAGTTTGGCCTTACTAACCAAGTGGTCCCGAAACTGAACTTCATTCGAAATGTCGACACCAAGGATCCCAATGCTTTTAGAGATGTTAAGAGGAATGTTCTGGAACTGTGGTGCTATGGCAAATGGGGCTTTTTTAGCGGTTAACGCGCAAACTTATTATGTTGTGTGTATTCAAAGTTAATAAAGATTTTCAATTTTACGATTTAAATAATTTCCGCCTCGATCAATAATAGTCCTAGATAAATTATTTCCACATTTCATTTAAGAAAGTCAAAAGTTCTTTGAATAATCCAATGTCAAAAGAAGAAGACGGATAAATTAGAACGTTTCAAACATCTATTAGGTATAGAATGACACTTGGACACCATAATTTCTTTCAATCACATATTTCAAAAATGTACTCAGGAGTTTGTCCCGGAGTCCTTCTGGATAACAGGGTAAATAAAATATACATGTGAAATTGAAAGTACATATACAATATTATGACTTCATTTAGAAAAAATATAGTCACCTTTCTTAGCTTGCATCAGCAAGTGAATCATGTCAGGTCTGACGATGTTCTTGGCCTCGCGCTCGCCCATGGTGTCCAGCACCAAGTCGGTGAAGAACTTCCCGGTGGCCTCCGTGAACAGCTTGAGGTTCAGCCGCTGGATATAAAAAAAAATCATTTTTTGTAAGCCCCGGGCTGTCTATTACGTCAGTGTGAATACAGAATACGACCTGTAGATCATAACCGATTTTGCGACATGCTTGGTCGCGTTGTGTTCACAAATTCTTGACATTGACTGCACTTGACTTTGTACTGAACCTTCAAGGTAGACGCAGACTTGGCTTGTTGATTCACTCCCTCTATACTGCGTGCTACTTGCGAAGATTTGTTATGTATTTACTGGTTGCGCCAACAAGTTTAGTTTTTTCTTTTCGATTTAAGTGGACTGTAAGACTTAAAATGTGTAATGGAAAATCAGGAAAGAGAGGGTGGGATTGGCGGGGAACATGCAGCACTAACCTGACCAGCGTGACGTATCCTCCGGGAACCCAGCAGACAGGCGGCGACTTGCAGCAGCAGAATCTACGTGTCCTCCAACTCACTGATCTTTCACTGCACTCGCGAATAGCGCAACCATTTAATCTTGCGGGAACGTAATTTGGGACGTAATGTCCAGCGGGAACGTATTTAATAAGCGGGAATCGACAGACGAACGCAATGGTAGCGGTTCGTTGCGGCGGTACAGCGGTGCGTTAAATATACGCGCGGCTTGTGCGTTGCGTACAGGCGGAGCGGGCAACTGAGATGCGGATACTATACGCGCAGTGCGTGCGTTGTCACCGCGGGCGGAAGTGCAACTGTCTTCGCGGTTCGTTTTTTTTGTGCTTGCATGTTGAAGGTAGGAAAGGAGGTAGGAAGGGTGGATTAAGGAAGCGTACCACAGGTTACTTATTATAACAGATACAGATTATTAAGATTGGTTTTAATGTTATCATATTGGCGTAACCATCCACCCGCCCTTAATGGGTCACCATTAAAAACGACCATAAGCAAGCTAATGGAAATAAGACTAGGAGCGCACAATGCGCGCGAAATTTTTAAGAAGGAATTCCTAAGAATCATAGCGAAGCGGTATTGAAGCGAATTGAAATAATATAAAATTAAGAAATTATTTTTACTGACTAATACTAGAGTGGTATATGTATGTAAATTAATACTAGAACGATGCGGTTTATATGAAATTATTTTAAACTAGGAAAGCGAATTTAATGTTGAGTTTATTGTTTTGGAAGCGGACACAGACGAACAACCGGGCGAAGGTAGGTTCCCTTGGCGGTCCTTACTGTACACACGCGCACAATACCGTCCTTAGACGGATGTGTTTTTTCTACAATCGCTAACGGCCAGGATAGGGGCGGCGCGTTATCGTTCATCACAACCACGACGGTTCCGGGAGTGATAGGTACGGAAAGAGTATTCCATTTCTGCCTAACCTGTAATCCGTGCAGGTATTCTGCTCTCCAACGGTTCCAAAACGATTGAACTAACTTGTCTAACAGTGCATGCCTATTAAGCAAACTGACCGGATCAGATGTGACTTCCGGTGCGGGTAATGATAACAAAGGCGCGGTATGTAAGAAATGACTAGGTGTCAGAGCCGTGGGCTCGGCGGGATCGGAACTTAACACTGTGAGCGGTCTTGAATTAAGAAGACATTCAATTTGCGTGAGGACAGTACACAATTCCTCATAGGATAATAGTTGTTGACCGATTACTCTAAATAAGATGGTTTTTACCACCTTGACTATACTTTCCCAGGCACCTCCGGTATGAGGGGAGTTAGGACAGATGAACCTCCAAGTTATGCGGCTTTCAGCATACTCTTCCTCAAGTTTCTTGCGGTAGTCATTATTCAGAAACTTGTAAAGACTGCGAAGATACGTATCAGCGCCTTTATAGTTGGTGCCATTGTCTGAGTACATTATCAGACAAGGACCACGCCGAGATAGAAATCTTTTTAAGGCGGCTAAGAAGCTAGGAGTGCTGAGGTCAGTGGCGACTTCTATGTGCACCGCGCGAGTCGTAAGGCATGTAAATATACATAAATAGGCCTTCTCACTGCGAACGCCACGACGACGTACAGGAGTATAGGCGATAGGACCGGCGTAGTCACAGCCCGTGTGCGTGAATGCCTTAACGGCTTGGCGCGTACGACAATCGGGTAAGTCGGCCATCAGTGGGTAAGTCGGTCGCGGTTTTAATCGAAAACAAGTATTGCATAGATGAACCCTCTGTCTTACAATACGGCGTGCGGACAGGATCCAGAATTTTTGGCGAAGCAAGGACATTAATAATTCTGGTCCGGCGTGTAAATATTTAATGTGGTAATAATCAACGATCAAGTTCACTACGTGACCGTTACGCGGTATAATGACTGGATGCTTATGTGTGTAGTCCAGTGACGAATTGACTAAGCGACCCCCGACACGGATCAGGCCGTTGTCAATGAAAGGCCTTAAACGATTGAATGCCTGCGAGCAAGGTTTATTATTAAGAATATTAGAATATTCCTCTGCAAAGTACTGACTCTGCAGGGCGCGAAGTATTTTATTTTCAGCGAAGTTAAGATCATCAGCAGTCACTGTAGTAGTGCTGCTGCGCGGTAATATTTTTAGAAATTTGTACACATATGTAACAATACGAAGAAGTTTACTCCATGAGGAGACGCGGAGAGCGAGTTCATATAAAGCGCAATGCTTTATAGGCGAGCACACAGTGTGCGTTAGAACCTTTTGTTCGGGAATGTCTGCAATAGACTCACCATCGAGGGTCTTGAGGGGCCACTGCGACGGATCTAATGAGGCCCACTGCGGTCCGTGGAGCCACAGAGGGTGCGAAATTAATTTTTGTGGCGTAATGCCACGCGAGAGAACGTCAGCGGGGTTGTCAGTACCCGCGACGTGATAAAAGTCGTCAGGAGAAATATTCTCGGCTATCTGAACGACGCGGTTAGCTACAAATATTTGCCACCTATGCGGCGAGCTTTTAATCCAATATAAAGCGACTTTAGAGTCAGTGAAAGCATAAGGCTTAACGGTGAAGTGACGACTATAATTATTAAGAACCGTGCGGAGTAATTTGGACATGAGCAGTGCTGCACAGAGCTCAAGCCGTGCGATCGTAAGTGGCTTCATGGGCGCGACCTTTGATTTCGCGCATACCAACTGCACGCTATTGCCTGATGCGGTGCTCACGTGAGCATACACAACAGCACCGTATGCCATCTCACTCGCGTCCGAGAATGCTAAAAGATAAACTTTACAATCCCCGGTCACACCTGTGTGTCGCGGTACACGTAAATTATTAAGCGAAGGTAATTCAGCACAGAACTTCTGCCACATATTAATAATATGCGACGGCGGAATATCGTCAAAATCAAGCTTAAGCTCCCACAGGCGTTTAATTAACAATTTCGCGTAAACTATAGTAGGGGCAGCGAAACCCATGACGTCCCATAGACGGGCGACGGTCGAAAGAATGGAGCGCTTAGTGCACTTCACCTCGGCGGGGGCGGATATTTTAAAATAAAATGCGTCATCATCCGTGGACCAATGCAAGCCTAATATTTTATGTTGCACAGTTTTATCAAATTCAACCTCGGATGAAATTTTATGCGAATCTGGTAATTTATTTAAAACAGTTAAATTATTACTATTCCATTTAACAAGATCCCACTGTGCACCCTTGAACAAATCAATTAATTGACGAGCGGCGGAGACTGCTTCAGGTTCGCTGGGAACGGAGAAGGCAAGATCGTCCATGTAAAGCGAAGTAGACGCAATGTCACTCGCGAGCGGATATTTTGCGCCGTCATCATCGATGAGCTGCTTAACCGTGCGCAATGCATGGTAGGGGCTGCTTTTTAACCCGAAACAAACTCGATTAAACCGGTATAAAAGCAAAGGATCTTGTGGACTAAAGCGATAAAGAAAACATTGATAACGACGATCGACTTCGCGTACAATAATTTGTAAGAACTGCTGGCGACAATCCGCGGTCATTGCGACAGCATGTAAACGAAAATTTAAAATAATGTTAAATAAGTCGCCTTGTAGATTCGGTCCCGAATGTAAAAGATCGTTTAGTGAGCGCCGGCTGCCGGCAGAGGGCGCGCTGGCGTCGAGGACCACGCGCAGCTTAGTCGATGTCTTATCCTCCCGCACGACTCCATGATGCGGTATGACGTATATAGGAGCGGGGTCATGAGAGTCGCGTGGGGGCGCGAGAGAGACATAATCTTTAGTAATGTAGTCCCTGATGACGTCATCATATGCCGACCTGAGTTCAGAGGAAGATTCTAATTTTCGTTCGAGGCACATGAAACGTCTGCGAGCGGTTTCGAAGGAATCACCAAGCGTATACACATCCTCCTTAAATGGAAGGGCAACGATGTATCTCCCACTGGTGGGATCGCGAGTTGTAGTCGATTTATAAAATGTTTCACATTCAATCTCCTCGGGGGATTGAATGGGCGAAGCGGAAGGAAGCTCTTCGAGCTCCCAGAAGCGTCTGACCAATGAGTCAATAATGGCGGGTTCTTGAACATGACAGCATGTCAAGCATTGACGTGTGTTAAGTATAGGTTGCGTAGGTACGGAACCCATTATAACAAATCCTAACACAGTGCGTATTGCAGGCGGTAGTGACGAGTCGCTTGAATGGTGAACTACGTCAGGAAGTAGTAAGTGGGGGAAGAGTGAAGCACCTATCAATACATCAATTTTATTAGGTACTCCAAAACTCTCATCCGCGAGCGGTACATCTGACACATGTGATAAGACGGAAGTGTTTACCACAGCAGTCGGCAATGAGTCGGTGACTTGATCAACGACGAGCGGTGAAATATTGAAATAAATATTATCATCAAATCGAGAAAAGAATTTTAAATTGACCGAGTTAGTGTTAAGTACCTTTTCAGATCCACCGAAACCTTTAATAATGGTGCGTTCGGTATTATGTACCTTCATACCTAACCGATCACAACACTCCTGCGTGATGAAGTGGCTTTGAGATGCGGAATCCAATAAAGCGCGAATAACATGTCTATTACCCTTATGCACCTCGATCACGAGTTTTTAAAACATTCGTAGCGTCACCGTATCGAATTGACGATACGTAGTTTACGTAGACGTTAGTTGGCATCACGAGTTACTTGCGTTACGCTAGCGTCAACTCGCAAGTTCAACGCAAGTGACGTCATCCTATCGTAAATAAGAGAGGGGTCCAAGTGAATGAATGAACGAATGAATGGTGCGTTCAAAAGTTACATGTAAATTGAAAAAACAATAATTATGCAAAGAAATTTCATTAAAACTATGAAATCACACTTTTAACACAGTTAATACAGCTTGTATTAACTTTTCAATAAAAATAAACCTTACATTAAGAAACATTTAGGTACTTAATGATATATTTTACAAAAATAAAAATATTTTCGTGTCTCTTTGACCTTGGTATTCGAACGCGTACATTTTCAAGGTGAATCTCTACCGTTTAAGTACTCTGTGTCCCTACCTAGCCTGTGGTTTGGCGCCCTTAGCGGTCTGCCGTACTGCGTTTGTTAATTGTTGTCAAACTAATATTTTGTGAATTTTATAATTTTATATAAACTAAAGTAAATAACAAAATTCACAATGTAATACTTAATAGTGATTGCGGCGTTTATGGAAAAGTACCCATATATTATTGAGGACTTATTTGTATATACATTTATACAATGACCCAATGACCTTTATGATATACAAAGTTTCTCGACTTCATCTCCATTACATCGCGAAGGTCTCCAATGTCGTGGACGAAAGTACCGGTTGTTACTCCACCATAAGTTGGATTCGCGTAATGCAGTGAACTTCAACCTATTATATAGTATTTATTTTGTGCTTTACAACGGAGCTCTTGTCTACATTCCTGAAGTTATAGTGATATAATAATAATAATAACAGTGATAAAATGAGTGATTTAGTTATAAAAGACGTGTAATAGTAGTTTAAGTATGTTAGCCTGCATTTTGTAAGGTATTTATTTATGACCTCGTTGCCTGAAATAAAGATATAATTACAGGGTGTCCCAGCGCGAAGTGACCGCCCGGCGTCTATTGATTATGTGGACAAAACTATCGACAAAAACCATTAAAGTAAAGGTCTTATCGGTTTGGATTATTTTTTATTAGCTTTTTAATTTTTTTGTAGAAAAACCTGACTTCTTGCACTATTTTCAAAATATTTTTTTTGTTTTTACATTTATTTTCATTCTGTTTTTTGTATTTACTAGCTGTTTTCATAGTTTATCTATTCAAGGTATAAAATGTACCTAAAATTGAATACGCCATTTTTTAAAAAGAAATTAAGTGAAATTTTTTTGAAAAAAATTACCCTTTTTCATTTAATTTCGCTAAAAAGTTGGGAAAATGCCCTATGAATATTATTATTTTATTATTTATTATTAAATAACATGATATTACCTACAAAATCTCATAAAAATGTTTGTAGTTATCTCAGTCATTTACCGAACTACAAACTCTTGAAGTATCCACCCCATTTTCGATAATAAGAAGAGTAGACTTTTAAATCCAGGCTAGTGGATCATTTAAGTGTCTTACTATCAAAAATACCTTTTGTACTTTGATAGAATAATTTTAAAGGTAAGGAAACAATAAAAACAAATGGAAATTTAAATCATTTATTTAAAAAAAAAGAGTCATTTATTCATAATGTTTTCGAAACGACCACCATTGGCATTAATACAGGCTAAGGCTCAAAATGACATCCTTTGAGTGGTTCTTTGCACTTCCAAGAGGTTCGCTCCTATTTTTGTAGCATCAGCATCAATACTTTATTTCAATTGAGACCTTGGAGGACCATGCTACTGGACCATCTCACTCTCTCGGTTGGATTTAACGCCTCTTAATTATTATTTTTGAGGCCCACATTAAACAAAAATTGTATGCTATGCTAATAGCTACGAGAGAACAATTGAAACAGAGGATTGATGCTAATGCCATAAAAATAAAAGCGAACCTCTTGGAAGTGCAAAGAACCACTCAAAGGATGTTATTTTGAGCCTTAGCCTGTATTAATACCAATGGCAGTCGTTTCGAAAACGTTATGAATGAATTACTGTTTTTTTTAAATAAATGATTTAAATTTCCAGTTGTTTTTATTGTTTCCTTACCTTTAAAATTATTCTATCAAAGTACAAAAGGTATTTTTGGTAGTAAGACACTTAAATGATCCACTAGCCTGGATTTAAAAGTCTACTCTTCTTATTATCCAAAATGGGTTGGATACTTCAAGAGTTTGTAGTTCGGTAAATTACTGAGATAACTACAAACATTTTTATGAGATTTTGTAGGTAATATCATGTTATTTAATAATAAATAATAAAATAATAACATTCATAGGGCATTTTCCCAACTTTTTTGCGAAATTAAATGAAAAAGGGTAATTTTTATCAAAAAAATTTCACTTAATTTCTTTTTAAAAAATGTCTTATTCAATTTTAGGTAGATTTTATACCTCGAATAGATAAACTATGAAAACAGCTAGTAAATACAAAAAACAGAATGAAAATAAATGTAAAAACAAAAAAAATATTTTGAAAATAGTGCAAGAAGTCAGGTTTTTGTACAAAAAAATTAAAAAGCTAATAAAAAATAAACCAAACCGATAAAACCTTTACTTTAATGGTTTTTGTCGATAGTTTTGTCCACATAATCAATAGACGCCGGGCAGTCACTTCGCGCTGGGACACCCTGTATTTATTATCTTCTTTTATTTGGCGCCTCAAGTATTATGTGTTATTTAATTACCTATATGGTGTATATTTTAGTCGTTTCTAGGTATTTTACTAATAAAAGAAAACTAATATTGTGTTGTGATACTAATGGAAGAATTATTAATTAGGAAATGCATTTTTATTTCGCATAAACCTATTTCTCACTTCACTTAAGTAGCAGGTATGCACACAAGCTTGACTTTGAGGATAATTCTTTGGTTTGATTTTAAAGACGATTAAGTTAATTGCACTAGATTTTAAAACCTGCCTTGTTAAGAAGATATCAATTTTAAATACTATTTCATTGCACTTAGCAAATTAGTGATTATAATCTGCTTTGCAATTTGTTTGGCTGGGACCAAATTAAATAAGACAATCATCATATGACAACATATTAATATATTATTATTATTTTAGTAATTGGATTACTCACACAATGTTAAGCTTATTTTCATATAAACAATTAATATTTTTCCCTTAGAAACTACTCTATATTTCATTACTCCGCTGCGTGATAGTAAAATAATAATAGGTAATAATAAAATGTGATACGTTGAATTATACGTTTTTCTTGCATTTTTACTTCAATATAGTTTTAAAAACAATTAAAACACTGAAATTCACTGCTTAAAAGTGATACGAAAGTTTTCTCACGCAACAATTCTCCGTGAAAAAACATTCGTATGATGACGATAGCCAGCTAGCGTCCGTATGTCAAAAAAATATTCGTGCTGCCGTTTTCCACCGTTTTCCATACAAAATTCTCACGTAGCGTTACGCAGTTTACGCAGCGTTACGCGGCGATACGCAAGTTGTGACGCAAATATTCGTGATGCCGATTTTAGTACCATTTACGCACGATAGGGGCGCTTTTGCAAAATGTCATACAAATTGCTTACGTCAACGATACGAATACTTTTTCGCAAATATTCGTGATCGACCTAATGATCATATGCGATAACTTGAGCGGTCGATAATAAAATAGTATTTGAAATATTATTATGTGCGAGTGAAGAGTGCGCGGACAAGCGAGGCGGTTTATTCATAGCGATAGATGTATAAGTAGCTGTAGTGCACATAGCAACATCGGAGCGCGCGGGCGCGGCCGGCCGCGGCGTCGACAGAGCAGAGGGGCGCGCTGTGGTTGTCGCGTCTCCCGGTGGCGGTGAGGGCGCCGGGGGCGCAGAAGGCGCTGTAGCGGCGGTCGCTTCACGTTTGAAATGCAATAACGTATGATGATTTAATCCGCACACACGGCAATTTGACTTCGATGAACAATTCGAAATGCGATGTTTTAAACTCAAACAATTTACACACGCATTGTTATCCTTCACACATTTAAAGCGGTCATGCGGAGATAATTTATTAAAGTCGGAACACTTAAATAAATGCTGATGCGTAATATTAGTACAAAGACACTTGGGAACGTAATAGGGTATTCTACTATGTTTGAAAAAGTACTTCAAAATATTGATTTTCCTAATAAAAAGCCACAACAAAATAAATTTGGGCAAAATTAACACGCTTTCTTGCCATAAAATTAAATTAAATTTTAAACCTTTTTTATTCTCGCGAAAACGCTGTCATCATCTTGGTGACGTAATATTGGTAAAAACAACAATCGTCTATGTACGACCGGCACACGTAGCATAGCTGTTTACACTGAACTGACAGTCACAGAGTACTTACTACTACACATATGACGTCACACCGTGGCGGCTCGTGTTTTAGGTCACGTGATATAAAGGTTAAAAATTACGACTTTTAATTTTAATATAATAAAATAATAATGTGCTTTTATGACTCAAAATCAAAATATTTAAGTATATTTCTACATAAATTTTAATTTTTATTAAATTTCATAGTTTATTTTTAACTGACGAAAGTACCCTATTACTAGATGTACTTAAGTACGTTTGGTACTTAGGCGGTTGCGGGGCGTTATTATTATTTACGCGGCGGTTGGAAGAAATATTATAATTATTGGAATTTTGACGACTACTATTATTGGTCGAACGCGTAATTGAACTACACTGAAAACGTTCCAAAGCATTTGCGCGGTTTTTTATAAATTCGACTAAGTTATCAAAAGTAGGCATTTGTGAGCTACTATAATTTAATTCAAATGCGCGTGCGGTATCCGAGTCAATTTTCTTTAAAGCGATATGAAGTAAAACTGAATCGAGTAGGTTATCTAAATTTAAGTTCTGTAAAGCGCGTACTACGTTTGTAAACTTATCAGTAAATAAATCAAAGTTAGTCGCGGAAGCAAATTGTAAAGGTTTGAAATCAAACAATTGATTTAAATACGACGAGACGAGCATGCGTTTATCGTCATATTTATCTCTAAGCGTCTGCAATATTAAATCATAATTATCGGCGCACGGATCAATACCCGAAACCTGCGATAAGGCTTTACCCGTTAATTTACCTAACAAGTAATATAATTTCTCTGAGTCGGTCAAATGCGTATTTTGATGTACGACAGTATTAAAACTGGCATAAAATAAGGACCAGTCGCGTATTTCTCCCGAGAAGGAAGGAATTTCGATAGCCGGTAATTTTGGCTTCGATTTATTAAAAGAACAATCATCGCGTGAATTACGTAACGTCGATGGAGACGTGAACTGCGCTTGCGTTCGTTTGATTCTACTACATAAAGATTCAAATGCAATTAAACTACTGTAATCGGGTTTAGCCGTTCGGTCTAATGACAATAAATGAGCATTATACTCATTCAAAACCTGTTTGAAATCATCGCGTAAAGAGTCAATCTGCGAGGACTCGCCAAGGAAAATTTCCATACTTGCGGTGTTCGAATGCGAATTTAACGATAAGTCATAAATTCGTTGAACTATTTCGAAGATGGCTTCTCGCTGAGCTTGTAATATCATTAATTGAGGATTAGTAGTGACTTCTTCGTCTTCGCTATGTTCTGATAGAACCTTCTTGGGCGGCATTTTGAAAAGTTAAAATAAGAAGACAAAAGAAGGGCGTTAAAATATGACCAAGTTAAGCGGAGTGGTAATGCGACAAATAATGTGTGTCAATGTTACGCAGGCGTGTAATACGCGATGCGTCTGACTTTACTCGGTTGGATTATATGGAACAAAATGGAATGTTCGCTATCTATGCGAAGGTAGCAAAGAAAAAGAAAAGAAAAAGTAGGAAATCGCTTATTAGGACCTATTTAGGTTTTCTAATAAGGGCGGTATGTAATAATTGAATAATAATGGAACCAAAGTGGTTCAATTATGCGATTCGAAGACCAGAAAGGTGGTTATTATCCGGCTCGAAGTGACCAGAAAGATGGTTGCGCCAACAAGTTTAGTTTTTTCTTTTCGATTTAAGTGGACTGTAAGACTTAAAATGTGTAATGGAAAATCAGGAAAGAGAGGGTGGGATTGGCGGGGAACATGCAGCACTAACCTGACCAGCGTGACGTATCCTCCGGGAACCCAGCAGACAGGCGGCGACTTGCAGCAGCAGAATCTACGTGTCCTCCAACTCACTGATCTTTCACTGCACTCGCGAATAGCGCAACCATTTAATCTTGCGGGAACGTAATTTGGGACGTAATGTCCAGCGGGAACGTATTTAATAAGCGGGAATCGACAGACGAACGCAATGGTAGCGGTTCGTTGCGGCGGTACAGCGGTGCGTTAAATATACGCGCGGCTTGTGCGTTGCGTACAGGCGGAGCGGGCAACTGAGATGCGGATACTATACGCGCAGTGCGTGCGTTGTCACCGCGGGCGGAAGTGCAACTGTCTTCGCGGTTCGTTTTTTTTGTGCTTGCATGTTGAAGGTAGGAAAGGAGGTAGGAAGGGTGGATTAAGGAAGCGTACCACAGGTTACTTATTATAACAGATACAGATTATTAAGATTGGTTTTAATGTTATCATATTGGCGTAACCATTTACGTTGCATTATAATCAATGAATTTTTCCCTCACTAGATATTTCTTTCGTTGGAGATTTTAGAATTATTTATTTATTTCTTTATTAGGCACACCAATAGCATAACATACATGTAGATTTGTATAATAGATTATTCAATAGTATATTTAGAATTAATCATTTTTATAATGTAGTTAATGCAACTACATAATAAAAGCAACAGATCAGTTTTCCAACTTAGAATCTTTCACAAGTAGTCGAGAAAAGAGATTGAAATCATCAAACTTGATTTTAATATTCACGAAGGAAGTCAAATAATATTGAAGCAGAATCACTGAGCAATTGAGACGTACTCTCCTTTTACGAGCAACTACATCACTTACTACAAATACCAGATACGTGTTCACAACAAAGGTATCAATCACATTCAGAATATCATCTTGTTGAGTGCAAGTATCTTGTGATATTGTATTATTAAGTAAAAAAATAAAGTTACTCAAGTAGTTAGATCAATTTATGTCTTAATTAAATTGAAAATAATAGGTTTTAATCCTATAATGTTACTGAGGTAAATTGAAGTTACGAAAAATAGTAACGAAGCTGGACTAAAGGAAAATAAATATAATATACCCGCACCAACCTTTACAATAGCAGGAAATAACACGTAGAGGAAAAACTTGAGAATTTGTTTCAACTTGACAGTGGAGAGAGTCTTCCCCATCTCGTAGAACATGTTATTCTCGTCCGTGTGGGAGTCCACCTTCAGTCCAAAGGCACAGGAAGCAATGACGTCATTGGCATAGCGAGTGGTCAGATCTTTGACATCTATATCCATGTTGCCTGTTGAAATAGGTTCAGTAATAATAGGCATTTACCTATGAAATTGGAGATTTTACAACATGGTTCATTTATTGGTTCAGTCGTTTTAAATCTAGAAATTTTTGAGTTGAAGAACGAGCCTCGCTGTCGGCCAGTAACCGTTGTCGTCAACGATGAATTTAAGACGATAGTAGAAGCGGATCCAACTTAATCTACAGCTGAGCTTGCTGTGGGCTTTGGAGTTAGTGTCAAAATAATATTGAAGCATTTGCGTCAAATTGGAAAGATAAAAAGCTAGATAAGTGGGTACCATACGAACTAAGCGAATAACAGCGAGATTTGCGCGTCGAAGCATACATAGCACTACTGAATCGACATAGAACGGCGAAGCCCGCCACCTTGTTAATATTGCATAATCCAAATCAATAGGTAGTTGGGTTAGATAGGTTCCTGTTTTTATTTATGAGAAAAAAGGAACCCCGCGAAGCGGAGTGTTTTTAATTACTCTGTGTTCCTTAAATCTAAATAGGGCCTTACTTTTTCTTCATGACATTTCTTATTGCCATGCCAGCCTTTGCATTGGACAAGCGTTGTATAATAGAATAAAGAGGTCCGTCCCTGGACTTTCACTGGAGGATGGAGTATGATGAATTTCATTTGAAGTATCTACGGCATTATTATCCAGTGTCAATTAATTGATCATCGCGGTGACATCACAACAACAATTTTATTGACTTTAAAATTAAACTTATTATAGAGATCTTGATTAATAAACCATTAGTTGCTTTACCTCCTGCTGCTTAAATTTTATTTTCCAGCACCTTCAGCATCTGTTGACCAACTTCTTCCATGAAGGGCACCATCAGCTTGATCTTGGAGCTAGTGAAAGCTGGACTGAGGGTCGACCGCATGTCCTTCCATTCTTGCCCTGGTGAAAACGTGATCACCTCAGATTATCTTTACTTAAATAATTTATTTTCTTTTATAATTCATAACAAAACTAGTCTTACAGAATAAAATATTCCCAGCGAGTACATTGTACATAGATATAATATAACAGAACAACGCGAACAGCTGAACTTTAAAAATGTATTCTGTATGTCTGTATGCAGAAAAAAATAACTAGTCCGCCATCTAGGACGATCCGCCCTATTGGAATTTGAATGACCTCATACAGCTAAGCATGCTTTGTCATCCAAAATAAGGGTGTATACCAAATTCCGGCTCAATCGGTTAAAAATAACTGATTTAAAATTCAGTTGCAAGATTCCACCCGGACAAACATACATTGCAAGTTAAAATAAAAGCTTGTAATATTGTACCTACGTTTTTGGTACATTTTGTTGCATGTGAATCACTATTTTATTTACCCTGAGCAGTGGCTCTGTCCTGCGCTCTATTCTGCGTTGTTTTTTTGGTAGTATGCAAATATATTGCAATGTACTACCGTTGTACTTAATTTTTAGGAAGCTGAGTTTGTATAGTCGAATCACTCATCCACTGGACCAATTAGACAAAAAAATGTCACTTGGTAAAATAATATTGCCGTAGTAATAGTACAATTATAGTGGCTTCGTGGTCCCTAAAAATACAGTTTGAAATCATAATGTATCAATGATTCACATCAGAATCGGTTTGTCACGACACTAATTGTTTAGCCAAAAACTTTGACACTTTAAATGTCAAATTAGTCCAGTGGGTTAGTGATTTGATTATAGTATGAGTTTTTTTCTAAAAGTGAATTTTATTTTTAGTGTAAATCTTGGTTATATCACAAAAGAAATAATAGTACAATATAATAGTTGTATGTAATATAGTAGTTATATGTAAATTTACCTTTCAAAGAAAACAAATTTCTCACGAATATCGGTTCACTCTTTTCGTCAAGAAATCCACGATGATCAAGGAAATACTCGAAGTCTTTAATGGCGATCTTCTTTATTAAGTCTAGGTCTCGAAGGACCAGCATCGAACCCAGAATTTCATATCTCCCAACAAATCTGCGTGGAAAGATAAAAACACGTTTGCAAATTACTACATAACACCTTATTAAATATGCAATCTGCTTTCTTAATTTACGAAGCACCACAGGGAAACTAAAAAGGTCTTACTTCTCTTTAGGATACTTCAAGTACAGCTCCTTGATATCATCAGCAACATGAGTTCGTCTTGTAAATATACCGAGCATGTTGCCCAGTAAGGGAACAGGCGTGATGGTTTTGACCCCATAGTTGCTAAATCTGGAGTACACTTGACGGAGGTACAGAGCCAGTGCCGCGAAGAAAACTACCGTCCATAACATCATAAGCATGATCTGGGGAGTTAAAACATATAAACAAGCTAATATCAGGCCTGGCGCACTCCGAATTTTAGCTATGGCGATACAAGTAGGTACATGCCTCGTTTGTTTAAAAATTATTAAAAAAAAAGAAAATGTGTGCAATTCACACGTGGTAGAAGTGAAACTTTCCAAAATTTTGGTTTTTTTTTTTTTTTTTTTATAACTTATAAGTTAATACTTGACTACAATCCCACCTGATGGTAAGTGGCGATGAAGTCGTTGGTGGTAAGACGCATTAACTTAGTAATAGCCTATTCACTCTTGCCTTGAAGACACTTACATTGTAATCGAGCGGAAACACCGACGCGGGCAATTTATTCCAATCCTTCGCTGTACGTACAATAAATGATGAAGCGAAGCGCGTCGTCCGTACAGGGGGGATGTCGACGACGAAGGGATGGATACCCGCCGTGCGTCGGGACGTTCGATGGTGGAAAGGGGATGGCGGAATCAAATCGTATAATTCCTGCGCACACTCTCCAAAATGTATCCTGTAGAACACCGAGAGGCTGGCAACTCTACGCCTGTGTTCAAGGCTCTGAAGATTGGTCTCAACCAGTTTATGGTCACCAATGAGTCTCTTAGCACGCCTCTCTATTGAATCCAATGCTGACAGGTGGCATTTGGCAGCACCAGCCCAAATGTGACAGCAGTACTCCATACAAGGCCGAACCTGTGCTTTATATAAGGTTAGGAGCTGTTGTGGTGTGAAGTACCGCCGCACCTTTGCTAGGATTCCAAGCTTCCTAGCAGCCACTTTAGCTTTGGATTCAATGAACCGCCCAAAGTTAAGGTTCGAGGATATCTCAATGCCCAATAACTGAAGGCGGTCGGTGTACTCCAGGGATACATTCCGAAGAGTAGGAGTCAAGGTGAACGGACTCCTTTTAGCGGTGAACAGACACGCTTGTGTTTTCGTGGCGTTGAATCCCACTAGGTTGGCATTGCCCCATTCGGAGACAGCCTGAAGTGTAAGATTCATACGCTGCACCATAGCCTCTCTTTCGGACTGTATATGGTCTTTACTGGCCCGACCCTTTGGCAGGTATCTCTCTACAACCGTGCTGTCGTCTGCGTACCCATAGATACCGGGCATGAGCAGATCGTTGATGTGCAGCAGAAATAGTGTTGCAGAGAGAACAGACCCCTGAGGAACTCCGGCATTGGTTGTCATTGATTGCGACGAGCAACCTCCGACAACCACTCGGAATGAACGGTCACTCAGGAAGTCTTTGATCCAGTCGATCAGGCCAGGGGATAGGCCATACGCAGGAAGCTTGCACATAAGGCTAGTGTGCCAAACCCTATCAAAAGCCTTCGAGATGTCAAGGGAAACGGCAAGCGCTTCCCCATTTTTCTCGAGGGCTTCACCCCAGATGTGAGTGGCATACGCTAGAAGATCTCCTGTCGACCTGTTTGGGCGGAAACCGTACTGTCGGTCACTAAGGAGATCGTTCTGTTCTAGGTATGCCATCAACCGTGTGTTCAATATACGCTCCATAATCTTACAGAGTAAGGAGGTTATTGAGATAGGCCGATAGTTAGTGGGGTCAGCACAACTGCCTTTTTTGGGCACAGGCTGCACGTTGGCAAGCTTCCACGATCTAGGAACTATCCCAGTCTCGATAGAGAGGCGAAACAAGCGTGTCAACACAGGAGACAACTCGGGTGCACACGTCTTTAATACTACCGCTGGAATACCATCAGGTCCACTGGCTTTGTTCACGTCTAGACTTCGCAGGGTCTTAAGTACCTCTTTATTGTGAATGCGGACCTCTGACATAGAGGTACCGCAATTAGGTATCTGTGGTGGGTGGTTGTTGCTAGTGTCTAGACGTGAGTTCTCAGCAAACAGAGATGCGAAAAGGTTCGCTTTCTCTTCAGCTGTATGAGCCAGAGAGCCATCCGGTTTTACCAGTGGAGGCAGCGTGGGACGACAGAAGTTAGTCTCGACCGCTTTGGCGAGGGACCAAAAAGCTCTACTGCCACATGGCTGGCGAGAGACTTTTGCGCCAATATGTCTAATGCGGTCGACACTCACTTTCTGTAATGCCTTTTTGTAGGACTTGGCGGCAAGGTTAAAGGCTTTCTTCTTCGATCTAATATCCGGAGCTTTGCGGCTTCGAGCGTCAACCCAGGCAAGATACGCCGAATGTTTGCGTCTCTCAGCCTGAGCGCATTCGGCGTTAAACCATGGGCGAGCTTTGCTACCAATGGGAACGTCGGAGAAAGGAATGAAATACTCCATCCCTTGACGAACCACATCGGTTACAGCATCCGCGCAGCTCGACGGATCTTCAGAAGAAAAGCAGACCTCTCGCCAAGGATAAGATGCAAAAAAGTGTCGCATCTCATCCCAATCTGCTGACTTGTAACGCCATACTCGACGGATACCTCCTGAATCGTGATCGGGGGCTGAGTATGACGAAACAGATTTCACCAGACAGTGGTCGGAGGTTCCCAATGGGGAGGAAACCTGAACAACGTACCTGTCTGGATCGGTTGTCAGCAGAAGGTCCAGGCAGTTTGCTGTGTGGCCATCAACATCGGGCACCCTGGTCGCTTGCTTTACCAGCTGGGAGAGGCCAAGCGATATGGCAAAGTTCCACGCTTCTCTCCCTGCATGGTCGGTTTTCTGGTATGGGAACAACCAGTCTTGATGACAGGCATTGAAATCCCCCAGAAAAACCAGCTGCGCAGTGGGGTACCGTTGCAGAGCCACATCAGCCGTCTCGCTAAGGTGCTCAAATAGGCGAGTTGTCTCCTGGTCACCGCTGTGCGAACGATAGACACAAGAATACAAAACTTTGTCTGTACCCGTGTCTACCAAAACCCAAATCGTGGAGAAAGTAGGGTCTTCAAGATGACGGAGACGCTGACAACAGATATCGTTGCGGGCATACACACAGACTCCGGCGCGAGGGTGAAAATTTTGCTCCAGTGTGTAACCAGGATAGTCTAGGTATGCCGCGCTCAATGGACATCGGATCTGCGTCTCCGTCAAAAAAAGCAAGTGCGGCTTCTCAGTCTCTAGGTGGTGGTGGACTGAGGTGAGGTTAGAGTGCATACCTCGGATGTTGGTAAAATGCACTTCGAGTGAGGGGACGTGCAACCGCTGTAAATCTCGTTTACTCTTGCTCTTTCTCATGGATTGATTAGGATTGGGAGTGAATAGGATGGAGGATAGCAGTTGAACGAGGCGTTGCGTTGTAAACCAAGGAACAAAGTTAGAGTCGCTATGTTATTGGGGACTTAGTCTGGAGACCGCGGGGACGCCCGAACCCCCCCGGAGATCGCCATCAGGTCCCCTCATCCGGTCGCCAACCGGCATGATGGAGCCACTCCGGGATTTTTCGCAGATGGCGGGGCAGCCTTTCGTGGGTGGCTGTCCCACTACTTGGGCCCCCAACTGTCTACGGTCGGCCAGCGGTGCACCGTGCTTCGGATCCCGCTGCCCTCCGCGACTAAGCTCCCGACACAGCAAACACCAACCCGTCACAACCGGTACATCAACGCAACGCAACTGTTCAGACCTATCCTCCATTCGGCTTCATTAGACATCACGCCGGAACACGACGGATCGCTTGGCGGCATGGCTTTGTCTAATGGGTGGTAACCTAAGCCGGCAGCCGATGTTGTGGCCTACCACCGGAGTTGCTGCTCGTTTAGCACTACCCAGGGGACACGTGTAGGGTATTCGGTATCCAAGTAACTTCCTACGGACGCGAGCAGCTCATCCCCCAAATAAGATAATGAGATGAAAAAGCAATAAATCGAATCTTCTACCTTATTCCTGGCGCCATCTATGAATACAACGTAGCACTTTTTAAAAGATAACCACGAACATAAGAAAAAGAAAACAGTGGTAACTAACGCCATCTCTTAACATAATATGAAGAGTAAAATGAGAAGCTAGCTCCATCTATCTAGCAATAAAACGAATCTTCTACCTTATTCCTCGCGCCATCTATGAATACAACTTAACATTTTTACTGTCTGTATAATCGGTCGGTCGATCGACAGATATTAAACAACGAAAATGAAATTCTTATTTTTTGTTGATAAATTCTTTGAAAATATTTAAAAGAGCATTTGAAAGTATTTAAAAACAGTATAAAAATAAAACTAAAAAAAAATAAATACTGAGAGACGCGAACCTGCGCATCAGGTATTGTGTATCTACATCCTGACCATTGAGCTACGGAGAAGTTAGATTCAACGACGAAATTAGCAGTTATATTATATGCATGCTTGCCGAGTATATTTCTGTCTCATTCTTTCCTACACATTTTTGTATTTGTGTCTCTTACCTGTCGTTTTTTCCGTTGCATCCGGTTTGAAATCACAACGATTCTAAAGAAGTTTCACTTCAAAAAAAATTAATTTTTATAAATGTCACTTTTCTTCATGTCATCACATAATTATGTCACACGTTGGTTCGATACAACAGGCTGTGTCGCGCTATTCCTAAGATAAGAACTAAAATGAAGGAAAGCATATTATATTGCATATTGCATTCCGCTGCTTAAACAATAACAAAGATCCGAATCTCACGATTTTTGTCGTATAATATTCCAGAATCGATACGCATACCTGCTTAAAAATAAAAGAGACAAATAATATAATGCCGTATGGCCATCTTCTTAGGTTAAAGTACCTATGTATACTGACATTGCCAAATAAAATAGTTTTTGATCTACATACCTACTTTAAGTAAGTAGGTATGTAGATCAAAAACTATTCAGCTCCAGTGTGTAACCAGGATAGTCTAGGTATGCCGCGCTCAATGGACATCGGATCTGCGTCTCCGTCAAAAAAAGCAAGTGCGGCTTCTCAGTCTCTAGGTGGTGGTGGACTGAGGTGAGGTTAGAGTGCATACCTCGGATGTTGGTAAAATGCACTTCGAGTGAGGGGACGTGCAACCGCTGTAAATCTCGTTTACTCTTGCTCTTTCTCATGGATTGATTAGGATTGGGAGTGAATAGGATGGAGGATAGCAGTTGAACGAGGCGTTGCGTTGTAAACCAAGGAACAAAGTTAGAGTCGCTATGTTATTGGGGACTTAGTCTGGAGACCGCGGGGACGCCCGAACCCCCCCGGAGATCGCCATCAGGTCCCCTCATCCGGTCGCCAACCGGCATGATGGAGCCACTCCGGGATTTTTCGCAGATGGCGGGGCAGCCTTTCGTGGGTGGCTGTCCCACTACTTGGGCCCCCAACTGTCTACGGTCGGCCAGCGGTGCACCGTGCTTCGGATCCCGCTGCCCTCCGCGACTAAGCTCCCGACACAGCAAACACCAACCCGTCACAACCGGTACATCAACGCAACGCAACTGTTCAGACCTATCCTCCATTCGGCTTCATTAGACATCACGCCGGAACACGACGGATCGCTTGGCGGCATGGCTTTGTCTAATGGGTGGTAACCTAAGCCGGCAGCCGATGTTGTGGCCTACCACCGGAGTTGCTGCTCGTTTAGCACTACCCAGGGGACACGTGTAGGGTATTCGGTATCCAAGTAACTTCCTACGGACGCGAGCAGCTCATCCCCCAAATAAGATAATGAGATGAAAAAGCAATAAATCGAATCTTCTACCTTATTCCTGGCGCCATCTATGAATACAACGTAGCACTTTTTAAAAGATAACCACGAACATAAGAAAAAGAAAACAGTGGTAACTAACGCCATCTCTTAACATAATATGAAGAGTAAAATGAGAAGCTAGCTCCATCTATCTAGCAATAAAACGAATCTTCTACCTTATTCCTCGCGCCATCTATGAATACAACTTAACATTTTTACTGTCTGTATAATCGGTCGGTCGATCGACAGATATTAAACAACGAAAATGAAATTCTTATTTTTTGTTGATAAATTCTTTGAAAATATTTAAAAGAGCATTTGAAAGTATTTAAAAACAGTATAAAAATAAAACTAAAAAAAAATAAATACTGAGAGACGCGAACCTGCGCATCAGGTATTGTGTATCTACATCCTGACCATTGAGCTACGGAGAAGTTAGATTCAACGACGAAATTAGCAGTTATATTATATGCATGCTTGCCGAGTATATTTCTGTCTCATTCTTTCCTACACATTTTTGTATTTGTGTCTCTTACCTGTCGTTTTTTCCGTTGCATCCGGTTTGAAATCACAACGATTCTAAAGAAGTTTCACTTCAAAAAAAATTAATTTTTATAAATGTCACTTTTCTTCATGTCATCACATAATTATGTCACACGTTGGTTCGATACAACAGGCTGTGTCGCGCTATTCCTAAGATAAGAACTAAAATGAAGGAAAGCATATTATATTGCATATTGCATTCCGCTGCTTAAACAATAACAAAGATCCGAATCTCACGATTTTTGTCGTATAATATTCCAGAATCGATACGCATACCTGCTTAAAAATAAAAGAGACAAATAATATAATGCCGTATGGCCATCTTCTTAGGTTAAAGTACCTATGTATACTGACATTGCCAAATAAAATAGTTTTTGATCTACATACCTACTTACTTAGCCTAGATTTATTTGAAACGGCATAAAGGTTGTAATGAATCTTTCAGATTAATTTTATTCTTTCAAAAACGACAACCCTGACGTTGCCAGAGAGGATATGAGATAGCGTTAGAAAGGAAGGCAACTCATTACGCGTTTTTGATTAGCGCTGTACGATCTGAATTACACTTTATTGCGTCGGTGCTAGAGTCGCTATTTATTTAAAGCGGAGTGGGCCTTCTGTATTATATATGTACTATTATTTCTTCTGTGCTAACGGTTCAAAACTAAATGCATATTTTACAGTTTCAATGCAGTGATGTAGTTTGAATGTTGGTGAATCCTGGCACGCACTTCTAATTTTCAAAATTATGTGCGTATTAGTTCTTTATCACTTGCTTCGGTGAAGGAAAACATCGTGAGTGAGGAGAGAGGAGACTTGAGTTCAGCAGTGGGCTGTAACTTTGAATTACTATACTATTACGGTACTATACTAGCGTGGGTACTATACTATTGTCAAAATCACAACCCAAAGTCAGTAATTTAGTGGTACATTGACACTATAATCACTATAGTGTAAATGTACCACTAAAACCAATATTTTTGTGACTGTGCTATTAACCATTAAATCCCTCCGTCTGGAGCTAAACCGGTGTAGTATCAATGACTTTTTATTGGCCCCAATGCCTTATGATTGTACATATGATTGTATGTATATTGAACAGCGATTGCGACTGGGTGGACCAATTCACGGCCACGGAATTGTTTGTTAAGAAACAAATTAATATACTTCGATATTCGATAATCGATTCGATACTTCAAAGATAAGAATAAAAAAGAATGAACAAATAAGAAAATAACAAATAATTTGTAAATAGTTCCTTACAAATTATTCTTTTAAAGTTATTAATTTATAAATAAAATTCTTTATATTTTTACGTTTCACGCCACCTAAATACTTAAATGCCAGAAAAAACATCGCGAACAAAATGTGTGTCACACCGGGAGGTTTTATTTTAAAATCGAGCACCCGTTTTCGTTTCAAAATCAACTATATCCACTTAAAACTGTAGCCAATTGGCTACAGATTTTGTTTTAGTTTATTATTTAGTAAACAGACATTTTATATAATATCATGAAGTGATGGATCAAAGGAATAATTTACATGATTAAAACACTTACTACTTATTGATGATTCGTCCGCAGTAAATAACAATAGTTGTGTTTGTTGTATCATAAAATAAAATAGATTATACAGACTACGTATCACTTGATATTGAACAAGCAATATAGGTGTTGTCAGTAACCAGTATGTTTTGCGACTAGCCTCTATCAAGGTTGGACAGCGTATGTGTCACGTAATCGAAGTTTTTTTTTATGTATTTTGGCATTTTATCTTTGTGTACTATCTTATCTATCTCTGTGTATTTTTGCATGTTAATTTTGTATTTTATCGTGTTGTTGTATATATCTATCTCCCCCGTGTGGTGCCAGGTAAACTTAAGTAGAATAGCACCACTCCCATTTCTTACTGTGATGTCGTAAAAGGCGAGTGATAGGATATTCTCTCTATGTAATATGATCACCTACTGTGGTCACCAACACGCACTGGCCAAGCGTGGTGACTAGTGGCTAAACCTCCTGATGACAGCCAAAAGCAAGCCTCGGCCCCCAGTAGCGGTCATGGTAACGGCTCCACCGTAGGGGGTGATAAGAATCGTCGGCAGAGATCGGGCTACCAAGCATCAAAATGACGACTTCTGCACCTAGCAACATATAACACCAGGACACTGAGGACCGACAAGATAAAAGAGCTGGAAGAAGAGATATACAAGTTAAACTGGGGTATTGTGGGATTATCCGATAATACTCAAATCCGGAAACTTGTTCTATCACCGGGAGGGCGAACACCTGTCCCAAGGTGGATGGTGGATGGTGGGTGGTGGGTGGTGGAAACGGCATTCGTTTAAGGTCGTACCGTACAGATATATGCTTTGGATATATGCGCCGACTTCAACACATCCCGACGATAAGGTGTATGAGGACATCAGCAGGGCCATACATACCTCTAAAGCATATTTCACAGTTGTTATACGGGTCAACTTTAACGCGAGACTAGGCATGCAAAATTATGCCGAGATGAAGTTCCCTTCAGATTTGGACGACGGAACCTCCGAGGACACTTGCTGGCTAAATTTCTGGAGAAGGAAGATGTTTTTATCATGAACTTCTTATTCAGAAAGCCATCCCATCACAAATGGACTTAGATAAGCTCTGATGGTTCGACTAAAAGCGAGATAGACTTCATTCTAATAGACAAACGGCAATTATTTAATGATGTAAGTATCTGTGATCAGCAGGTTTAAAACCAAAAACTATCACTGTCTTGTAAGAGGCACATTAAATATCGATGTGAAGCTGGAACAGTCACGCCTGATGAAGTCTACGCTTCGCCCAACACCTGTCCAAATCCAGGAGCAGGAGAAGGATAGGTTTGATATATTTCAAGAATAACTTCTAACAGGTGATATAATAATTATGTAATTAAAACCAAACTATTATACATTACACATATAATTAAAATAATACAATGGTATCTTAACATATAAATATTTTATCACAATACTTCCTATCACAGTAGGACATAAATTTAATCACCAAAAGCATTTATTTTACATTATCACGATTATGAAAACAGTTGATTTTATCTAGTTTCGAACCTCGAACCGCACCCAGTGGCCGCCCTCAATTTTGATGTTAAAGCTATCCCTGGCCAGCCGCACAGGTTGTTGCAGCTTCGGAGAAGGAGAGATTTTCATCCGAAGCAGGATCTGGTATATCATCACCTTCAGTTCACATAGAGCGAAGCGCGATCCTGAAAACAAAGAGATTGTTAAATGCATATATTTGATTATTTCTAATTGAAAGTGAGACATACAATAAAAGGAAACCAAAAAGCATCTCATACAACAATTCAAACAGACTAAATTCTTCTAAATTCAAGCAATATTACTAAATTCTTCTCGTAGATAAAATACTCCTTTTTATAGAAATAGCCAGCAAACGAGCTGACGTTCCACCTGATGGTAAGTGGCTATCGTTGCCCATGGAAATCAGCAACACTAAAGGCATCACTGATGCGCTGGCAACGCATCAGTGAAAAAGAACGAGAAAGTCAAAAAAGAGAGAAAAAAGGAAAGAAAATAAAGGCACGAGTTGCCATTGAATGATGATATAAAATAAATTACCAATACAGTTCCTGGGCCCGAGTCCAAACGGCATATAGGCGAAGGGATTGATGTGATGCTTGTTCTCCTCCGAGAAGCGTTCAGGATCAAACTTCTCCGGATTAGGGAAGTATTCTGAATCATGGTGGATGGCCCACGCTGGTATTGACACGCTTTCTCCTTTACGTACCTAGAAAGATGGAAAAACATGAATTCATGTTTAGAATTTTTTACCTTCAGTTGACTTGTCATGTTTCTTTGGTGTAATTTCAATATACAGGGTCTTTTTTATTGAAATAGCCGGCAAACAAGCTGACGATCCACCTGATGGTAAGTGACTATCGTCGCCCATGGGCATCAGCAACACCAAAGGCATCACTGATGTGTTGCCGGCCAAGAAACGGTGTAGAAAAAGAAGAAAAAACTGGCTCTCAAGGCCCCAGACGGAACACGACGAGTCATTTGGCGGCTGACTCATGCTCAAGGGTGGTAGCTATCCAGGCGAACCCAATGGAGAAATAATAATAGTAATAATGGTATTAATAAACAATTAAAATTAAAATCAAAATCAATATTACCAATACAATCCCTCCGAAGGCCCTACCACCAGCGTGCCGGATCTAGTCGCCTCTTACGACATCCATCCGGCGTGGGATTGGGGTTAGTATTCTAAACCACCACAATCCGGCTAGAAAAGGATGGAAAAAGACGATAGTTGGAGAAAAAGTACCCTGAATATTGGTGATGGCAAATTTTACTGAAAGTAAACATTCCTTTATTTTCAAAAAAGTAAAATTTCTAACCTGTATATAAAATCAGTGATAATAATAATAAGTGTATATGAAATTAGTGATAGCCTAGTGGTTAGAACATTGGTTAGAACGTGGGGGCCCGGGTTCAAATCCTGGCACGCACCTCTAATTTTCAAATATTATGTGCGTATTACAAGTTAATTATCACTTGCTTCGGTGAAGGAAAACATCGTGAGGAAACCTGCACACCTGAGAGTTCTCCATAATGTTCTCAAAGGTGTGTGAAGTCTACCAATTCGCACTTGGCCAGCGTGGTAGACTATGGCCTGTACCCCTCACATTGTGAGAGGAGACCCCGAGCCCAGCAGTGGGACAATTATGGGTTGTTGCTTTGCTTTGCTTTTGCTTTGCTTTTATAAAATCATCTTTATAATATGCTTGATACTTTAGAAAATCAGGGAAAAGGTATTGATAAAAATAAACAAAACTTACAATGTAGTCATGCGTAGCTTTTTCGTTTGGCCTTCCCATATTGTAGTCTTTGACGCAAAGTCTATCCAAGGCGATAGCAGGTGGCCAGAATCTTAGAACCTCTGTGAAAGACAATAAGTAATAATAATTGTTAAAGTATCGATAATTTAGATGATGTATTATAATTACCCACCAGATACAACCATGTCCAAGTAGGTCATGTTCTGTATGGAGGTGTAGTCGATCTTTCCGTTGTTCTTCGCGTCAAACTCCTTGATCTCCTGAGCCAAGCGTTCCTGCACCTCCGGGTGCATGGCTATCTCGTGCAGGGAGAACGACATGGCCGAAGATATTGTTTCGAATCCCGCGATGAAGAACAGAACCGCTTGGGCTATTAGGTCAACGTCCGACCATACTGAATAAAAAACAAAATGTTGATTATTCTTTAAATATATTCTTGTTAAGTAAAAGACTTTAAACTTAAAAACAAATTGATTATTGAACATTAATAAGTTCCAAATCAGGATATAGCAAATACTTATTTCAAATCATACCTTTATTATTATCCTTTTTCCCAACAGCAGATTCTTCGACGACAGAGAAACCAGCGTCTTTAGAAGCATGACCATTCGTAGGCTCTTCGTGTGATAATTGTCCTGGAAATACGATTTCCTCAATTTTATAATCAAGTGGTATGTGAAAATAGATCAATGCCTAACGCTAAGCATCATCATCTGCGATGTAGATAAATTCATTAGAATAAGTTGAATCCAAAAAAATTTTTTTTTTTTAAACGCTTTTATTTCAATTTTTTTTTGATTTTCGTGTATTGTCATCGGAAATACACATGTCTGCCAAATTTCATCAATTTTCATTAAAGGGAAGTCATTCAAATTAACGTTACAAGATTTGATCCTTTGATGCTCCGAAGTGAAGCTAAATATAAAAGCGATTAATAACCTTATTGCCGTGTAAATAGAGTAGCATTTTGATCATAATATTGAAGATTTGATGCGTTGATGCTCCGAAGTGAAAGTAAATAAAAGCGTTTAATAATAAAAACATTTACATTAACTGCTTAATTTTCCTATTTTATTTTTGCTTCCATAGTATTCGCTTAGTTTACTTCATTAACACTATTAACTACCATATAATGAAACAGTATATTACATACATACCATATTAGTGCAGTCATTGAAGCGAAAAATACGGTGTTACCTCCGAATTTTTTTACTGTGAACCGATTTGCATGAAATTTTGGAATTAGGCTTATCTAACCCTTAACTTCAAAAGTGAAAATAATCTGAACTCCGCAAATTATTTTTAAGGGGTGTAAACAACCCCTTAATGGAAAAATTAACATTGAGCCATTTTATCGCTAGAAAACATGTGTAATAGTAAGTTTTGAAATTGTAAAGTGTTTTCTAACACAATTACCTCATATTAAAATCATTTTCAACCCCTTGAAATTCTTACAACCCTTGCTAACAACCCCTAAATTAAAAAAATCACAAAAAATTACTTTGGTATGACATAAAAATATGTAAGTAAAGAGTAAGTATTATTTTGTTCTCTATAATAATAGTCAAATTTTTAACCCCCTTTCAACCCTTAAAAACAACCCCTTGATAAAAAATTGTTAAAAATTTTTTTTTGATTAAATGAAAAGGATTTAAATATTATTCTACACTCTCGAAAGTGATTATCATAATCTTCAACTTTGCTACCCTTAAAACTACCCCTAAATTAAAACAGTAAATATATATGATTGCATATTTAAAAACTTACTGGTCATATTAAAACGAATAAACGGAGCACGCACAGCTGATCACCTGGCTTTTTCGTTGGCCCCTTCACTCAAATGTGTTATATATACATGTAAGAACGTTGGTATGTATTCATGCCTACGTTTCCAAAATATATGAGCCATATTATGTATATATATACACGTTACAATAGTTTTGGGTCTCTATTATACTGCGTACTTTCACATTGCTCCAAATATTCACACTCCGAAATTTTCAGTTACTAAGTAGAAAAAAATATGATAAGTTTTTGGACCATAACTCCTTCAATTTTCATGCTATCACAATTTATAACAAACCATTTTAAAGGTAATTAACAGAGCTACAACATCCTTCATTGCAATATATAGTAAAAAACCTTTTTGTAAAACGGTGAAGGGTTAAAGGGCTTAAGAGAGACTGTGATTGCGCTGCCGCGCGCTCTTTAAACAATCATATCTCCGTCAATTTTTGTTTGACAGAAATAAAAAAAATACCAAATTGTTCGTCAGAAAAATACCTAAATTTTTCATCCCGACACTTTTTTACGTATCTGTCGTCATTTTTGAGATATTATGAAAAAAAGGTGTTTTTTTTTGTAAATTTGAAATTTTTTCTTTTCTTTTAATCTTGATTTTTTTTAAAAATATGTGTCCTGAAGCAGCCAAACTGATACAATCTATCAAACTCTTCATAATAAAGTTATTTCTAGGCGGAATACGATTAATTTTCATTTTGGCGGAAATGGCACTTATGAAACCCATTGATTTAAAAGAAAAAATATTAAATGGTCTTCTTATTTTCAATACAGCTCACTTATTTTACGTGCAAAAGACCTTTAACAGTGCTCATTTTAAAGCTTATTTCAAGCACTACAAAAACTTTTTTTATGGCAGAATGCATAAAATGCATCTGTTCACCGCTAGATGGCATTGAACACATAGATTAAATTTCAGACAAAATAAAAAACGGCTTTGATCTTCAATATCTAGCTTAATATTGCACTTAGAATGATTTAAAAAAAAACTAAATTGTTTGTTTTTTTATCTGCTACAATTTTGGTTCTTATAAAATTTTCGATAAAACATATATTTTTGGAGATATTTGCAAAAGACCGATGAAAAACGTGAAAAAATTGCGATTTTTCAATTGCCAATAACTTGAAAACTATTGGATTTTTCGAAAAACTTTATAGGTGATTTTTTGCTTAAAATTAGCCCTTCTATCGATATCCGAGGTTATTTTGAAAAAAAAAATGTCCACCCCCGAGAAGGGGTGGCAACCACCCCCAGGGTGAGTGCGGAGTTTAAATCATTTTCACTTTTGAAGTTAAGGTTAAGATGAACCTAATTCCAAAATTTCACGCAAATCGGTTCACAGTAAAAAAATTCGGAGCAATAATGCTTCAATGACTGCACTATATCAGAGGTTCAAGAAAATGGTTTTTTATCATAGAGTTGTACGAAATGATTTGTTTAGCAGTTAGCTTAGACAGAACTTGTGCTATCAGGCTTGTTGTGGCAAGTCGTTCTGCTGCTTAGACAACTTCAGAGATTGTTAAAGGATTTACGTTTCAATTTTACGATTTAATTAATTTCCACTTTTTATTTTTTACTTCTTTCTTTGAATAATCCAAGGTCAAAAGAAAAAGATGGATTAAATTAGAACGTTTCTAATATCTATTATAGAATGACACCTGGCTATCATAGTTTCTTTTACCCACATTACCCACAATTCAAAAATATGCTGAAGATTTTGTTGCGGAGTCTTTCTACATAAGAGGATAAATAAAATATCTATTTTATATAATCTAATGCAATTTAAATTGTAAATGCATGTATTATAACAGCTTAGTAACCTTTCTTAGCCTGCATCAGCAGGTGAATCATGTCAGGTCTGACGATGTTCTTGGCCTCGCGCTCGCCCATGGTGTCCAAGACCAGGTCGGTGAAGAACTTCCTGGTGGCCTCCGTGAACAGCTTGAGATTCAGCCGCTGGATATGAAAAAAAAACAATTTTTTTGTAAACCCCAGGCTGTCTACTACGTCAGTGTGAATACGGAACACGACCTCTAGATCATAACCGACTTTACGTCACGCTTGGTCTCTTCGTGTTCATAAATTCTTGACATTGACTGAATTTGACTTTGTACCTTCAAGGTAGACGCAGACTTGGCTTGTTGATTCACTGCCTGTATACTGCGTGCTAGTTGGGAAGTTTTTTATTAAATTATAGCTACGTTGCATTATAATCAATAAATTTGTCCCTCACTATGTTTAGCTATTTCTTTCGTTGGAGATTTTAGGATTATTTATTCATTTCTTTGCACATTTACCAATAACAGGCTTGCACAACATCCTCATAATCTAGCTTACGTGTTATTGCACTAAGTACAAAAGAAAATATTTAGTTTAGTTAATTTAGTCAATATTTACTGAACAAACATTTATTTTGATGACTTCCTGAATTTTATCATAATTAATTTTATCGTATTGATAAAGGCAGATTGGCCACTTGTAATGTGATATGGACTTTGAGTCCACTTCAATAGGCTTCAGAGGGTTCCACTATATTTATATAGATGGTTAAAACATATATTTCATGATGTCATGTGTATTTATCTATATAAAATCAGCCATTTTACTTGGACGCTTAAGACACTATGTAGACGAAATTAAAAAAGGAAGTATTCTAGGAACTGTTTCACAATAGAGTATTTTATTATAAATAACAGAATATTTTCATAATGTAACTGACCGGTGGAAATTGTCAAGTTTTTTTTATATATTATGTATGTGTATAAATAGGCATGTTGGTTTTCATAATGTTGAGGTAAAGTAATTAGGTATGTACGTTGAAGATAAAGATTGTAGATAATTTAATAGTATTTTTAGAATTAATCATTTTATTCTGTTGATTATAAATAAACACATATTATATTTGTGCATACAGTCCCTTTTTGGTTCACAAACGCAGACAATCAATTAAACTAAACCACATAAAATGAAAGGTACCAAACCCAGTGTATTTCTTCCTTTACGTGCAAGCTATAAACCTCCGTCCATTACCCCTTACCCTTATTAAGTGTCAGACTCTCACTCAATATCGCAGGGTTTTGGCTGAATCTATGGTCCAATACATTCACTGTATTAGTATGGTACACCCACTGTTAAGAGGAAATACCTACAGGAAATATCGTACATTATATATATCGTTTTGCTCACCTACCTTACACTTACCTCTCTGATTGCGTCCCACTATATTTTACTCACCATTGAGTGTAATAAATACTTTAAATCTTTTTCCATACATACCACTAAATATTAAAAACAACAGATCAGTTTTCTCATATAGAATCGTTCAGAATAGTCGAGCGAAGAGATTGAAATCATCAGATGTGATTGAAATATTCTGATATTTAAAACGAAGGAAGTCAAGTAATATTGAAGGAGCAATTACTAATTTACTAAGTAGGGTAAGCAGTAGTAACCCTGGCCCCCCTCCAATTAATCGGCCCTTCAATTTAAAATCCATTTATTAAAAGTTGTAATGGTTTACGAGACATGAAAAAATATTTTTATTTTTCTGTGTGTACAAAACTCCAAAATGTAATCAGAAGTTTTAAACTTAGCAGCTAGCAAAACTTTAAAAAAAATAATTTTGGCGCGCTTGCAACTAAAGAGGTGTGAAATCTGATAAGAAGTAAGTATTTTACAAGTAGATTTTCTATTTATCTATGTATTAATATTGTGTGATTTCTAATCCCATGTATTAATAAACATTATATTTTCGTTAATATATCGTGATTGATGGAGAATTATTCAAAATAACGTAAAAATAGGTATGCTGATATTAGTATCCATAGCATATATGAAAGATCAATTGATTGGCACACGGACGAATTATTGTACTTAGTGATTTAATGCTGTAACTAGATGATTGGCCATGCTATTCATTATACTTTTTACTGATGCCAATATTTATACCGAGATATCTGCGAAATTGTAGTGATATAGGTACCAATGTTGAATCTAAAATAACTAAATTCAACATCTTTTCATCATACTGACCGATGTTTGTTCGTGATAATCTCAAAAAAAATACGGATTTCAGTAAAGTTTTCACTGATGTATTGCACGTATTAAGTTTAGTGTAACATTTAGTGTTTGTTTTATTAAAGATGTGTAAATCTAAAGAAACCCATGTTAATATGTTTTTGAGTATGAGCAGTGCGAGTATTAGGTATGGCATAAGCTATAGACTAATTTTTATAAATTACAAAGAAAAATTCGAGTAAACAATTAAGAACGGCGGGGCGCCTCGGCAGCATTGGCGGCGGCAGAAGGCATTTCGCGGCTTTCCCGCGTTTTTTAATTTCTTCAACATCCTTCTAACTTCACTAATTTGGCTCAAAAGCGGTTTAAATAATCATGCAGCCTGTCTCTGGGTCATACAATGTTTGTGATTAATTTCTTATTTCATACTTTAATTTTCGTACGTTTAAATTTTCAAATGTACACCATTGACTCTATACTTCATGTATAGAGTGTAAATCAAGCATAGAGTCAATGGTGCACTTAGGTAAGTTTTATTTAATTTTGTTTATTGGTCGACATACATACATAATAGTCATTTTTGAAGTTGGCTAATAACATCAAAAACAAGAAAGAAATACAAACAAAAGCGTATAACTTTATTTTTTCCCTTAGTAGTGACCTATTTTTTATTGTAAACCAACCTAACTTCCTATTAATAAGAATTCGATACACAAAAAACAGATCCTGCACATCACTAACGTTAATTTTTATAAAGATATTTCGTAATTTGTATTAATTTGTATAAAGATTGGCCCCTACATGGTATAAACATTGGCCGGGCCAATAAACTCAAAGTACAATCAATGGCATGCCAATCTTTATACTTTGGGTATGCCAATCACTATACACCAAGGGCCAGGGATTGTACTTTTGACCCATTTTTTATGTTCATTGCAATAAAATTATGAATTTAATAAAACATTATTAAAGTTGTGATTTATAAACGTTATCAGTTTCCTAATGAACAGCTTAACATAAAATGTTTTATGACTTGGAACCTTATTTCGTGAAAAAAAATTGTCAAAGTCGATGATCACCTTAAAGGGCCAATGATTGTACTGCTTACCCTACGTACTTCACCAGCTCTCCTTGTACGAACAACTACGTCACTTACTGCATGTATCAACCACGTGTTGACTATAAAGGTATCAATTACATGTAGAATAACATCTTGTAGAGCGCAAGTATCTTGTGATATTGTATTACGAGTATTATAAAAAACTAGCTGTTGCCCGCAGCTTCGCAAGCGGAAATAATTTGCAATAAAATATTGCGACTATAAATTGACATGAAAGCTATCCTATCTTTCAATTTGGATCAAATGACTATTAAATAATAATCTAACATTTTAACAAAAAATTAACCGACTTCAAATGAAGTACATTGTACTTTTGACATGGATGCCATTGTCAGATCTCACTCAAATTTATGTGGGACTACACGACAAGCACCAGCTTTCGATTAAAAAAAGAATCATCGAAATCGGTTGGCGCGATATTGAGTTATTCGTCCATTTATCGCGCACATACTTAATGCAAATTTAAGACTTATATGATTTTGACAAGGATGCCATTGTCAGATCTCGTTCAAATTTATGTGGGACCACACGACAAGCACCAGCTTTCGATTAAAAAAATAATCATTCAAATCGGTTCACCCAGTCCAAAGTTCTGAGGTAACAAACATAAAAAAACAGTCGAATTGAGAACCTCCTCCTTTTTTTGAAATTGGTTAAAAATAGGGGTTGGTGATAGAAGGCTGAAAATTTAGGTTTGTATGTATTTTTAATGCCACATTACAAAAAAAATAAAAGTCCAAAAAATAAAAAATAAATGTTAGGGGTGGACAACCCTTATCACTTAGGGGTATGAAAAATAGATAGTAGCCGATTCTCAGACCTACTGAATATGCATATAAAATTTCATAAAAATCGGTCAAGCCGTTTTGGAGGAGTATGGTAACTAACATTGTGACACGAGAATTTTATATATGTATAAGATAATATAAAGTAAGAAAAGTGGTTGGATAGCTTACGTCTTATGAATTGAAAATAATAGATTTTAATCCTACAACGTCACTCAGGTAAATTGAAGTTATGAAAAATATTAACGAAGCTGGACTAAAGGAAACTAAATATAATATACCCGCACCAACCTTTACAATAGCAGGACATGATATGTAGAAGAATAACATGATAATCTGTTTCAACTTGAACGTGGAGGCAGTCTTCCCCATCTCATAGAACATGTTGTTCTCGTCCGTGTGGGAGTCCACCTTCAGCCCGAAGGCGCAGGAGGCGATGACGTCATTAGCATAGCGAGTGGTCAGATCTTTCACATCTACATCCATTTTGCCTGTTGAGAAAAGTTCATTAATATTATTTTCAAAGAAGCCACAATTGTAGGAGCTAATTTCAATTATTCAATGATAAACATGAAAACTTGACACAAAAAAATATAATTTCTTGCTTGCATGTGAGCTATTGACTAAATTTAATTACCTATCAAGGAAACTTAGGACAAAGTAAAAAAAACATCAAAACATTTTCCCCAAACAATTACATAACGATAACCACGAGGTCAACATTATTAACGATAAATATAATTTGGCTATTTGGGATATCATCGGTTGCGGCATCAGTATCTTATTTTGCGTATCCTCTGATGATAATGATGAAGGTCAAATCCATTATGTTACAGTTTTTAGACTAACCAGTTTTTGTATTATTTGTCATCACAATCTCAGTAATAATTTATTATTATACATGTCATACAGATAATGAAGGTGAACGTGTTAGAATATTTTTCATACACGTATGTTGAGCATGTTAAATTATTTTGAAAAGAAATCATGAATGAACCGTAAATACTACCGTTTGAATAACTGAATAATTATGTACGATATAATGAGGAACATAATATTGTGATTATTTATTGTATGTTTTACAAAATAACATAAACAAAATAAATGATATTTATGTCACTTTGATATGTTCTAAATGAAATTAAAAACATGTTTCCTTTACCTCCTGCTGCTTCGATTTTCTTTTCCAGCACATTCAGCATCTGTTGACCAACTTCTTCCATGAAGGGCACCATCAGCTTGATCTTGGAGCTGGTGAACGCTGGACTGAGGGTCGACCGCATGTCCTTCCATTCTTGCCCTGGTGAAAACGTGATCACCTCAGATCATCTTTGACTGAATAATTGATATTTTTTATAATTAATACCAAAACTAGTCTCAGAATAAAATATTCCCAGCGTGTACATTGTACATGGATATCTCAGAGATATAATATAACTGAACAACGCCAACTGCTAAACTTTAAAAATTATCGCAAAACTACAAAACACATTTGTAACGTAACTTCAAAACCTTATAGAAGCAGTTAAGCAATAAAACAAATTTGTGGCTTCATAACTTCACACTTCAGGGTTGTATCTTATAATTTATGGACTTCTACATCACCGACCAAATCTATTTCTTGAGAAAAGTCAGTAGACTGTTTGAAAAAAAGGTAATTACTCGTAATACTGTACATGAATTTATAATAGGTAATAGACATAAAACTATATTTTGACAATTGCACCTATACTTCTTAATATAAAATAGAAACTAAAAAGAAATTAAAAATTTATTGTGACTTGTGGGATGAAAAACCAAATATTACTGTGAATGAAACGTTGAAAAATAACAATAAAAATACCATACGAAATTACGAACGGAAAACCGTCCCAGAAATTGTCGAATACAATGATATTGTGTGTATAAAAAGAGGGTTGAATATAATAATGTCCATGTGATTAACGGCTAGTCTTTAATCTTTAGTGGCACTGAGGTGGCTAGTCTGCTACATAAACCGAGAAACATACATAAAAAGTGCTCACAATGTTTCCTTAAAACGGTAGATCAATTAAAAATGTAACAGGTCTGGTGAGCCACAGTACACAGCGCTGTTACAATAGTATTTTATGCCTACATTTTTGGTACATTTTGTTGCAAGTGAAACACCATTTTATTTACCCCGTGCAGTAACTCTGTCCGCTCTATTTTGCGTTGTTTTTTAGTAGTATGCAAATATATTGCGATGTACTACAGGTATACGTAATTTCTAGGAAGCTGAGTTTGTAGTGTGGGTTTTTTTATAAAACTAAATTTTATTTATAAATTTACCTCTTAAAGAAAATAAATTTCTCGCGAATATTGGATCGCTCTTTTCGTCAACAAATCCACGATGATCAAGGAAATACTCGAAGTCTTTAACGGCAATCTTCTTTATTAAATCCAGGTCTCGAAGGACCAACTGCGGACTCAGAATTTCGTATCTCCCAACAAATCTGCGTGGAAAGATAAAAACACGTTTGCAAATTACTATCTTAAAATATTATACTCGTAGCTATATAGGCCGATTAGCATTAACATACAACACAAAAACAAATTGCACTTGTGTACTGATTTAAATAAAAAAAAATAGTAACATCATTCACTAGAAAACTGTTAAGACATCACAAGAATCCATCCATCCATCCATCTCCCTTGCATATGGACAAGCTTGTGAGCTCGACATAGATATAGCATTATTTGTTAATGCTACTAATACCATTCTTATTTTGATTTTTTCCGTCAGTCGAAATCAATTGACAAATATAAGAAAATAAAGCGTAATGTTTTGTTGGAGTTAAAAATATTGGAAAAAAATATTTTCTGAAAAATTGCATCCTGCAAATCATGATATCGAAAAAATATTTAAACTCAAACCAACACTAACTACGATAAGAGATTAAGGTGACTTACAAGAATAAATTTACCAGAAAAGTGATTAACTGATATACTTTCTCACGAACTCTCGTTGGGTGGATGTATGAAAACAATAAACTCGTTAGTGTTGACGAGGAATTTTTTTTTAAATTATTTATAAATATCTGCTATAATAGCATTAAAATTCTCTGATATTAACTTAATTTTATTTTTCTCTAATCTCCTTATGTACTCAGGAAAAGTTTTAGCCTTTGTATTAACAGTGGCTTCAAGTGTATGTTTTTTAATAAAACAAAGAACAATTTAAATTCAAATTCAAAATCATATTTCTATATTAATTTCAGTTCTGTATAGAAAAAGAACTATACGTGCCAGCTAAGAGAAATCGGCCTATATCTACCTATTTAATTTATGAATAAAAGAAGATGAAAAAAGAAAGAAGTAGAATAAAAAAGTATAACGTAGTCGATTTAGTGGTAAAATGTAAACAAATATCTCACACGATATTTATATTGTACCTATGTAATCGAAGATAATAAAAAATATACGTATAATAACGAGATATAATGCAACAATAAAGCTAATTAAACTAGGTTATCTCCTTTCTAAATTTTTGAAGCATTAGATGGACAAAAATGACTTACTTCTCTTCAGGATACTTGAAGTAAAGCTCCATGATATCGTCAACGACATGAGTTCGTCTTGTAAATATACCGAGCATGTTGCCCAGTAAGGGAACGGGCGTGATGGTTTTGACCCCATAGCTGCTGAATCTGGAGTACACTTGGCGGAGGTACAGCGCCAGTGCCGCGAAGAAAACCACCGTCCATATCATCAGAAGCATGATCTGGAGACAAAAAACAGATATAAAGAAGTGCATAAAGTTCAACAAGAAGTGCATATTTTATATTGTCAATGTAATGATAGCCTAGCGGTTTGTACGTTAGTGAATTCTGGCCCCGCACCTCTAATTTTCAATATGATGTGTCTATTAGAAGTAATTATTACTTGCTTCGGTGAAGGAAACATCGTGAGGAAACCTGCACACCATTCAGTTCTCTATAACGTTCTCAAAGGTAGTGAAGTCTACCAACCCGCACTTCGACTCCCAGGTCACTTCCCGGAGTTAAATCTTAGAGGATAAGCCAATCTTATCCTATTTTCCAATTGTCCAAAGCATGTCACTTAACCAATTTCCGTTCATCATCATACTCCGAACATCCTACATACACTACACTGAAAGAGAAAAATCTCACTCAACGTCATATTTCATATTTGTTAATACAAATTATTAAGCTACGTAATGCCATCAACACCCTCCAGCAACAAGTAATAGGTTTACCATGAATCACTCGGGCGACAGTGACCAGCTGGCCGGCTAACTTATTAAAGTCTAGCCAACTTGCTTCCGACGGACGGACGGACGGACGCTGCACTCGACGTCTTCGATTAATAACCGACAAACTTCAGAACTTTGTAGAAACTGCGTTATACTCGGACTTGGATTGAGTGTCAATTAATAGAGGAGCGAAGTAACAAGCCATGCCGTGGATATTAAACAGGCAGCGAAAATTAACTGCGGACAATATCTCACACTATTCACAGTGAACGATAGATAATAAGATTAATGAACTCTTATCGACAATAAAATTAAATATGAAAAAACAAAGACTACTTATAAACTGTAGTGTTTTTGCTAGAATAGTAAAAATGTTGCGATTACTTGCTTAAGTTTACAATTTTATTCATGTTAAATTGATGTCAACTACAAAATCGATTTACTCACTAAAGTCACTATGAACAGAGAAATACATTAAGCTCGATAAGAGGATTAAACGTTAAGTTAAAACGTTTTTGTGGTTACACCGTGTTTGTTGGGTTAAAGATAAGGGAACATACCAAAACCACGTAACCCATTTTTTCCAACTTTTTACCCCCCTCCCCCCCCCCCTCTTCGTGACCATCCGTAGTATATGAGAAGACCCCCCCTCCCCCCTATTTATCACGTGGTAATTGATAAATACGGTTTTCAATACTTTTTTGGAAAAACAGAGTTAAAAAATAATAATTTTGCTTATATTCGTAGACTTTGTGGCGCAATGGTTGCTAAAATATTGACTACGTGACAAAAACCTAAACCCCCCTCTCCCCACTGTGACCAATCGTGGTGTTTTGAAGACCCCCCCTCCCCCCCCCTAAATGAGGCACGTGGTTTTGGTATGTTCCCTAATTATGATTACAGTTCACACGCAAATATCCTGCACGCAGCGGCGCAAATTTTTCATCAATGAAGTGATTATTTTATTATATAATTTAACTGAATTTTAGCAAAGGCAGCAATGAGTTATGGATCAGCTGTAGAAGTCAAACCGGTTGAACGTATTACGCAGTATGTTAACGATACCGATACCGAGAACCGAGGGCGATGTAGCGAGTAACTATAATTGATAATATCGCTTAAACTAGATGATATGCACAAACGCTCACACAAACACACCCACAGATTGTATTTTGCTAAATTCAACAGATTTAGTTAGTCTGGTAACAATAATTTTAACGATAACCAATGTGGAAGGAAATCGGTTTGAACTCACGGTTTGATAAATAAATATGAATTTTTAAAAGTCTGGTCTGTTTGGTTAGAATAAATCAAACAAAAGCGGTGGTTTTGAATATATAAACATAATTATATTATTATATCATATAATTATATTGAATATTATATATAATATATATTCTATTCTCGACAACCTTGTAGCGGTATATTCATTCACCCGTGACGATAAAATATTATAAGAAAAATTACTTATTACTTTGATCTAAAAAGTTACTCTTAATTAAATTGAAAAATACTAATAAGGATAACAATCCTACATTAACATATACGTATATTTATACAAATATTATTCCAGTCATCTGTGCGACAAGTCTCTTAACTCCAAGCGCGGCTTTGCATAATAGTTGGGACTCGAAATAATATAACTGACAATGCAACATCAACTCTAAGACCTAGTAACAAGATCTAGTTTGAAATTTCCTTACGATATGTACGTCAGTAGGACATATAAACTGGTACGAAGTTGTACAAAAAAAAATGATTATCCAAACGAGATGCTATTCTTTTCAGATATTAAAACACGTTTTTAAATAAAAATAACATTTGTTTTAATAACACGTTTTTATGCGATTAATAATTTTCGGTAAAAACTTTTATTTTGAAATCAACTCGTGTGATATTGCTAGTCTTGGTTGTAGGTTGAGCATAGTAAAAGTTAGTCATCAGGGGATAAGGGAACATACCAAAACCACGTGCCTCATTTAGGGGGGGGAGGGGGGTCTTCAAAACACCACGATTGGTCACAGAGGGGAGGGGGGGGTTTAGGTTTTTGTCACGTAGTCAATATTTTAGCAACCATTGCGCTACAAAGTCGTCAAATATAAGCAAAATTATTATTTTTAACTCTGTTTTTGTAAAAAAGTATTAAAAACCGTATTTATCAATTACCACGTGAAAACTAGGGGGGAGGGGGGGGGGGGGGTCTTCTCATATACTACGGATGGTCACGAAGGGGGGGGAGGGGGGTAAAAAGTTGGAAAAAATGGGTTACGTGGTTTTGGTATGTTCCCTAAATGGCTATCTTAATTGTATTTAACATTGGTTTATTATTGGTATTGTTCATTATTCGTCCCGTGTACACATAAATAAATAATACTAATAATATAATTATTCAATAGTAGTTAGTAAAAATAAATACTTTACAAATTTTACTTTTTTAATGACGGTTAATTTAATTTTGCAATGATTTTCTTTTTTTTTAATAAAATGAGTGTAATGGAATTTACTTGAAATTTATTAATTTTGTTAATGTTTACCATGGAATATAAGGCTTTTTTTAATTTCCACTTTTCACTCACACATTTTTATTCTTTTTTATTATATTTCAATTAATTAAATTGTTGTTTTTATTAAACGGTAATTATTGATAAGTTAATGTGATTATGTATGAAATTTTAATGATAATGTGAGTTGACATTACATTTTTTTGCTTTTATAATTTTTGTAAAATGATTTCTTAATTATGATTTTTTTATTATTGATTATTTTATTTTTTATTATCATTGTTTTTAGTTATTATTTTATTGTACTTGTTTTTTTTGTAAATTAATAAGTAAGCTGTAAATGTATGTATGAATTAATGTAATTGATTTTCACCGTGCTAATTAATTAAAATAAATGTAATAATTTAATAAAATAATAAATAAAATTACCAAGATGTGAATTTCAAAAAAAAATCAAAGTGAATTTATATGATTAAAACACTTACTACTTATTGAGGGTTCGTCCGCAGTAGATAACAATAGTTGTGTTTGTTGTAACGTAAAATAAATCAGATTATACAGACTACGTATCACTTGAGATTGAACAAGCAATATAGGTGTTGTCAGTAACCAGTATGTTTTGCGACTAGCCTCTATCAAGGTTGGACAACGTATATAATGCGAAAAGTAATCGAAGATTTTTATATACTTATGCGTTTTATCTTGTTTACTATTTTTGCATGAGATAATTGTTTATCAATAAACAAAATGATATGCAATAATTTTCAAAAACAAATGTTTATCTTTACGAAAACATCACGGTATAGACAACGACACGTGTTTTGCAACTCTGTTTCGTCATTTATTATGTCTACTCTTCGAGATTGGCTTTGTCGGTATTTTAGTACAATTACAATATTTAATGTTAATTGTGTATCTCAGTGATTTTAGTATTACCCTGTTTACTAATAAATGCAACATAAATACTAAAAATGCATTCTCATCATAATCAATGGCTCTACCAATGCTACTTTGTAAAATAATATAATAAAGGGTAAATAAATAATTAAATGCTAATATTTTCAAGTAGAAGATTTTAAACTTTCTCGATTTTTTTATATCTTTTGAGAAAAATTCAAACAACAACATCATTATTAATAATAAGTACAATAGCTTCGTAACTGTTCGGTAGTTTATAGGAAACTGCAATTATTTCACTTTGTATCTAACATAACATTATCGTGCACAAATAAGGAAATACGTATTTAATGTTTATAAATTAAGATTGATGACACACCGTTGTTGTAGATTTTATGAGGTTAGGTAATATTTCATCCGAAAAATATATTGCAAAAAAAATATTGCAAAAAAATATAAATACCTGCCTGCGTAAAAAAACTAAAAAGAAAAAATAAGCCCAGTACTTTAGAATGTTCTTAAAATAATACTGAACAACTAAACCATAGAAAGATTAACAGTCGGGGTTTTTTTATTTAACATTTTTTAATTTGGATTCATTGAAGTTTTTGTAGACGAAAAAATTCGCAATGTTATTTCATTAAGAGAAATAATAAATTAACGAGAATGGTTGTTTAAACAACTTGAAATCGCTATAATTATTTCCTAAACTGTTACTTAAAATGAAAAATGATGAAAGGAACCTAAAAATTATTTTTAATACCTATTCAACATTACACTACTCGATAGGTTGTGAGAAAAAAAATTCTGACAGCACCTTTCAAGCTGAAATCTTTCAGGCTACAGAGCATGCCAAAGAAATATACATACATACCTACATACATATGTGTGTATTTTTTTTGTATTTAGCCTTTCCCGACTTCAACAACTTTTAATTATTAAATAATAATGCAGTCAAAAGAATGAACATTTATTATCGCAGATGCGTTTTTTCATTTCGAATTTCATTTCCAGCCAATTTTTATTAAATAGGTATAAATTTTGGGAACTTCCTAAAAATTCATTACACATCATTAATATCATCAAATTTTTCGTCTACCAAAAATAACAATAATTTTATCGATAAGCGCAAATCATTCACTTTGTCTACTTTAGATTATCGTCCATAATTTTTATTACTTACCTTACATTAGATTAATATAGGATTACATGAATATTTTAAATTTTTACAAGCTTTTATTCTTTACATTTTTACAAAATGTTGCATCATAATTCATAAACGATGAGGCATAGAATGCATAATAGTACCTATACGAAGAGGTTAAAGTGTAAAGGCTCTCCTGCTTGCCCTTCCTATAAGAATTTATTAAAAGTAATTATTAAAAAATTTAAAAATTATGACATTAAATGTTAATTCTACAAGGAAGTGGTCATAAATCAAATGAAAGTTTATGTGAAACGGAAACAGTAATGGGGAATTATTTTATTTTAATCAAGATTTGTCGCCTAGCAAACTGATTAGGTAATCTAACTAATAACTAATCTATTGGAAAGTGTACCTATTATACTATTATACCATCACCATGTTTATATCAGCAGTTTTTTTTCAATTATTTCATATTCAGAATGTTTTCACTAGGGCCAGAATAGAACGACATGCGGTCGACCCTCGTACTGGAGTAGAAAATTAGAGTGGCAGGAGATAAACAGAATGTATTTAATCTTGAAAACTAGTTGATTATAATTAATAACCATTAATTTATTATATATACCTATATGACTTACAAAAGCTATTGTGCAAATATTCATTTGTCACATAAATATTTCTTTACTCTGGCCGGTAATTGAACTCGGAAATGTTCAGTTGGCAAGCGGTGTCTTTACCAATCATGCTACAGGGTCATGTCAGTAGGTATATTACACATTTACTCGTATTATTAGGCTATTAATTCGCCCCGGTGTCACCTGGATCACCATAAATACTTGACCAATAATGACAACATTTTTTTATACCATAGAACAAATGCTTGACTACAATCCCACCTGATGGTAAGTAACGATATAGTCATGGATGGTAAAACGCACTAACTTAGTAAAAGCCTATTCACTCTTGCCTTGAAGACACACTATAATCAAATAACGTTTTTAAATTAGTTGTATTTTAAAGGACATTACTTTAGAATTTAGTTGTAGTTAAGAGGAGGATTTTGATATTACTAACAATCAACAATTACAATTTATCACGATTGAGCATCGTGATGAACCTTATTTATCCTTCAACTCGTCAAACTAGATGGCGACTATACATTACTTATCAGTTTTAAAACTCAATAATTTTTAATCATTACTAACGCAACAATAGAAATTAACGTTTCCCTTTCAAGAGAGTCCTGTCCTGTAACGAGTCATTACATACAAAATAAACTAATATTACAAAGGTGTTTTCATACATCCGTAAATAATTCAGAGTTATCTTAAGTACTCTAAGTGATAAACCAAGTGCTGTTTGAATTAATTATCTAGAAAACAACTCGTCTGTGATGTCACTGATTGTTGAGATTGTCGCATCTATTATTTATAGTCATGCGAAGGCTTCTAAAATAAAAAGGCATTTTACCTAGAATTTACAATATATAATATACTTAGGTACATTGAAATTAGTTTTATTCAAATCAAACCCCAAAAAATATTCTTAATAATGTTGGATAGGCTTTGTGCCATCACAAATTACTCTGGAAACTTGTGTAACTTCAATATACACTTTTGATTGTTGACATTGACATATTGCAGATTATAGATTAAAATAAATAATGTATGTATTATTATTACTTTGGTATTAGTTCATGAAGTAACGTGAAATTTTATACCAATTGTCAATACTTTATATTATTACTATAACTTTTTCATTTCTAAAGTCAAATAATCTTAATGCAACGTTACGATGAACGTTTGTCTAAGACTGGCGGAACCCATGCGTTCGGCCATCCGGCGCGTATGGAGAGGATTCACGGAGTGATGAATGAACGAGCGAGGAAGTAAGGCGTCTCTATGATGCATACCCATATATTGCTACATACGTAGGTGCATAATATAGACGATTTTCTACATAGGTAAGTAATTGATGATAGGATTATAACAAAATTCAGTCACTTTATTTGCACACGTTTATAGGCGATTCGCCTTCCAATCATATAATAATAAGCAGAATAATCTCTTCCAGGCAGCCGTATATTACAGGATTAGAGTGTTAGGTCCTGTACTTAATGTACTCGTAGGTTATTAAATAATTTTTTTTAAATCACTATTTATTTAACCTATTAAAACTAGAGATTTTTAAAAAATGTATGTAGGTTAAATAGGTCTCGAGTTATGAAGGGGTCAAAAGCAGTCCTGGATTTGTCAATAGGCCGTATAGGCCGCGGCCTAGGGGCGGCAGCGTCTTAGGGGCGGCAGATTTCAGAAGATGATATTATAGATGATTTTGCTACTAAAAAGTACCGTAAAAAATTGTAATTCTTGTTTTTTTTACGCATTTTCTCAGTGACTAATTCAGTGCCTTCCTTACTATGAATGGACAATTATTATTTTAGTAAGGTACATGGGGCGGCGGAAATAAATTGGCCTACACTCATAAAAAATATAAATCCGGCACTGGTCAAAAGTACCTTGAAATGCTGCGTGTAATATTACACATTATAATAAAATGAAAAAAAAAATACTATAGTTTCTGATTTATTCATTTATATTCACCCAACTATCTGTCTGGATGCCAAACTTTAACTTTCTAGGTCATCTGGAACTGCTTTGCAACTTTACTTTGCAACAATCCGTGGTTAACATGTATGTATTACAATAGCTTCCCAGTATATCTTTAATAATGTAGTTTTTATACGGAAGAATATAAACGTGTATAAACAAAATTTTGATATTAATAATCGCCAAACAATAATAATAATGCATCAATTTAGTTACGCCTTCGTTCCGCCTAAGTAAAGTGCAGCGATCTTTCATAGGGCTTGGTATACATTTCTATAATAAAATCCGAAAATTAATACGTGACTTGCCAATAGAAACTTTCAAAAAACGTGTAAAGACAATTGTTAGGCAAGGGATATTATAGTGTAGAAAAGTATTTAAATGACAAAGGTGCATGGAAATGACCAGCTCTGCAACCAGTTCCGCTCAGAATAGTAAATACTTTTGTATTATTATTATATTATTTGTAATATTTTTTTAAAAGATGTGCTGAGGAGTTTCTTTAGGGTTTCTTTTCCTCCACGACAAACCACCTTTCTGAAAAGCCAAAAAATGACGTGCATAAGTGTATCAGTGATACCTATATGAATAAAATATTTTGACTTTGACTTTATGATGGTATAAGACATGCGTGGCACCTCCCTCCCTCCCACAACGGAAACCTGCACTAAAATAATTAAAAGTTTATACCAACATACATACCAGCACCAACACGTGTTTCGTCCCGAAAGAGGAGCCTCAGTGTAAGTTGACTCTACGATGGGACTTTCCGACTGAACCTCGTGACCCGTAACCGCGGTTTGTTACAAAGACCAAAGTAGACTAATACTAATATTCACAAACAGACTTTTAACTTCAAGCAGAATTTCTATAATCCAAGACGGCAAAGTCAAAGAATAAAACAAAAAGTATATTTTCCACTCGATTAAGTCTCGCGGCAGCGGCGCGGGCCAGTCGGTAGGTATTTAACGAGAAAAATGCCAAACGAATCAAAGAAAAGTTTGACAAACAAAAAGGAAAGAAGAATGATAAAATACTGGGAAATGTTTTACGACAATCTGTCCACACAGTTGAGTTCGGCTCGCATCGGTTGGAACGGTTGGAACAATTCGAATGCTTGCCGTCGAACCGTTTGTATAAAGCTTCTTAATGTCTCGTTGGAAGTTCGATACTTCGCAAATTCTTTAACGGAGTTTGTTATCTGTGGTTGCACGTTTATTTTAAGTTTGGAACAAAATTTTATTTCTTTTTTCTTTCCTCTAGCGCTACGTCAAATGGTTTTATTTTAGAAACTTAAAAAATACATGCTTATTTTCTATTAACAAGTTATTTTATCATATTTTATTTTATTGGTAGCTTTCCTTTTATGCAATGCTATCATAATTAAATATGAGTATATAATTTTAAAATAAGTTTAATTGATTACAACGACTATGTATAATCTGGGGGCACGACAGTGCCCCCGCCAAATAGAGCAAAAAAGCGGGACGGCCGTACCATCCTTTTCTCGAAGCATTTAAGACCATTTTCGAACTCCTATATAATATAGTCGTCAACAACCCACGTGTTTTCATTCCTCAAAATATAAACAAAAATCAAATTTCATTAGAATATACCTTCCTACTTAAATCACTTAGAAATCACTACGCTCACTTACACAAATCACTAACGTATCAACCAAATCCATAAGTTGTTTTAACACTTTCGATACGAGGTAGGTGCCTCTAACAAAGTACTATAAACTTATTAGGCAGGTAAGTAATAAGAAAGGTTGGAGCAAGGGAAGGTTAATTGAGGCGCTTGCCCGAGCTGGAGCCAATATGTAAGTTACGCATGTAATATGTACAGACAAGCCCGCTACACCGTTTCATTAGTTACTGCATACTTTAGAAAGAAAGAAAGAAAGAAAGATTACGAACCAAATGGATGGACGAAGCCGAACAAATATTTTTAAGCCTCTGTAAAAGTTGTTTTAAAATTAATCAGGTCAAAATGCACTTCGAAAATGTAAAAGGTCCATAGATTTCGAAATAAACTTGTGATAAATGAAGTTTCTTAATGTTATTGAAGCCTGATTAATGATAAGACCTACTATATGACCAAACTTAGCCTCAGTAACTCAAAATTTCCATAATATAAAAGCAAATCAAAGCAACAACCCATAATTGTCCCACTGCTGGGCTCAGGGTCTCCTCTCACAATGTGAGGGGTACAGGCCATAGTCTACCACGCTGGCCAAGTGCGGATTGGTAGACTTCACACACCTTTGAGAACATTATGGAGAACTCTCAGGTGTGCAGGTTTCCTCACGATGTTTTCCTTCACCGAAGCAAGTGATAATTAACTTGTAATACGCACATAATATTTGAAAATTAGAGGTGCGTGCCAGGATTTGAACCCGGGCCCCCGCGTTCGGGAGACCAACGTTCTAACCACTAGGCTATCACTGCTGTAATATAATAGATAACTAATAGAATTGATAGATAATAGAATAATAGACTAATAAAATAATAACTAATAGAATAATAGATAAGAATAGTACTCAATAGATTAAAGATTGAAAATTTCCCATTTTCGTAAGTTAGTACGTGAAAATATAACTTCCGACATTTTTATTGCTACAACACTCTTCAATTTAAATGCCATTCATGTACCTAAAACCTATCTTGTATAAAATTTATATTTATCTATTAATTACTTTTTCACCTGAAACTGTAAATGTACTGATCTGAGTACAGAATATAAAATGATATTCATTTTCAATTTCATCAGATCAGTTGAATAACTTCATTCAACTGATAGTTATCTAGAAATATTAAATTACATTCCTAAATATTATAACTGTTATTAAGCCGGAATTAACTAATTCACACATAATTTCCATTGTACACGATTAGTATTATAATAGTACTACCGTGTACAGTAGATACAGTAGATACAGTAGATACTAGACAGGTTCCTTTAACAGCTACAAGTAATTGCCATATTAATTATTCAGCTCTAAATATATCCTTCTGCCCTTTGTCTGAAGAAATAGAGGCAATTACAGGTACCGGGTAATGTTCCCGACGTGTTCCGGGGAACTTGAGTTCTCCGCCTGGGTGCCTAATATGTTCTAATTGCAACGCCATTAAAATGTTACTCCTTAAGGGTCTATCCCACTAGGCCTATGATTGATTTGTCTTATGATGGGAGTAGCACTATTTGGGACTTGGACGTTTCATTTTTGAGTGCTTAGACCTCGTCAAAACTATAGAAATAACGGATTGGTGATCTTATTTCCAATAGCTGCTGCGTCTATCGGTTGACTGGTAGGAAATGTTTTGACCATTAAGTTTATTTTTTGTCAAGGTGACAAAAAAGAGAGAAAAGTTATCACGGGAAGTCCAATGGGAGTCAAGTTATTTACGCTATAAAATATTATAAAATAAGTTTTCATGCCACTCGGAGCACGGAGAATCAAAGCGTGAAAAAGATTTATTTTAAGTACAATATTTGCAAGTTTTTTGTATTTAATAGTAATATTTGAATGCAGCTATGATAATAGTTACCGCGATAGTACAGAGAAACGCTTGACAGATAAATGAAGTACTGTCTTAAATAATAGATTAAATACATAGGTCAATATTTTCATCTTTCCTCGTAATCACAACATTATAGGTATGTAACATACCTCATAATTGGGCTATATTTACTACAAGTCTTTTAAATATAATAGAACATTTTCCCAAACTTGTATTGAAAGGCTCCTTTTATGATAATTTGGAAGAAGCTCGGAAAGTTTTAACGATTCTTATTGTCAGATCGGCAGAACATATAGAAAATTCAATTATAACTTTGTTATAAAATTAGTTGTTCTTTATTAACAAGTTTTGTTGAAGTTGGGAATATCGATACAGTTAGCACTCGGGAAATGGGGGTTTCATGTTGTTTTTGTTACATCGAGATAAGTTGGTTACTGTGCATGCAGTTGGTTTAACAACTTTGGTGTACAAAGTTACATTCACTTTACAGTTCTATTTTTATCAGTGTTGTGTTGAGTTGTATCAATTCGGTTGTATTTTTTTAATGTTTCCTTCAGAATTCCGTCATTTATTAAATAAGTGGAAGAAATTAAGTATTCCGAAGAATACTTAATTTCTTCAATTGAATTCAATTTTTTTAGTATTTTTATTATTCAAATTATATACAACACAAATAATCTTACTATAATTTTTAATACCCCAAAAAAACGATAATATGAAATGGATTCGAGATAATACATAAATTATAATTATTATATTATTCTAACATTATTATTATTCTAACATGCATAGCATTTGTTACCCTTTACATCACGTAGCACTAAAGTTCCTAAGTAAAGCTTTTACGTAGCACATCTACTACGCTAGACCTGACGTAGGCAGTGCTACGGCCGCTACGAGATACTGCTTATATTACAAGTACAGATACAACATGGATGATAACATAGTGTGTTTGAAAATATCTTCATCAACTCATAGTTGAGGCATCCTCATATACGTATAATTATACTGTTTAGTCCACACTTGAGAATGACAATCTGGCTATGTTCAGATTTAAGAGCATCTTAGAGCACTCTCATAATAATCTTTTGTTTTATTGCGCCATAATATTGCATTTACTCAATTACATTAATGTAAAAAAGAGTATAATTTGGTCAATATTTTTTTTATTCTCTATTAACAACTGATCCTTGCTTAAACCTTTCCTTAAAGGCAAGGATTTACGCAATGAGGCTTAAGTATAAACTGAGCCGGTTCGGATATTTGTCTGAACATGAGATTGCTACTAATATGTACAAGGATGACCTTAAAACTATAAATCAAGTTACCGGAACTAATGTCCACGTCAAGTCTACATAGCAATTTATTCCCTGTATTCAAAAACAACACTTGCCTAATTAAGTAGCAACGCTATGCAAAGAACGTTATTTCTCAGTGTGTTATGGCGAGCCTTTAGCTTCAGTCATCACTTAAGTATTGAGTGACGCATAGTACTAGTACTGTATACACCTGTCCTGATCTCGGCAGCTACTTTATCGATTTTGGCAAACGCATAGCGATGGATTTGATCTCTTTTTTTAACCGACTTCAAAAAAAGGAGGAGGTTCTCAATTCGACTATTTTTTTATGTTTTACCACAGAACTTTCGACTAGGTGAACCGATTTTGATGATTCTTTTTTCATCGAAAGCTGGTGTTTTTCATGTGGTCCCACTTAAATTTGAGCGAGATCTGACAATGTCGTCCATGAGAAAATCATATTAAGTATGTGCTCGACAAATGAACGGTAACTCATTAACACGCTAACCAATTTCGATGATTATTTTTTTATTGTTATTGGAAAGGATGTACTTCATTGAAGTCGTTTTTTTTTGTTTTTTTTTATGGAATGGTTTCAATTACAATAAGCACTTGCACGCACTGTAACACGTCAAAGTATTGTTTCTGGATACATGAGTAAAAAATTTATGAGTATGAGTGACGTAACCCAACATCAAGTAAAAATACCGTCATCGATACCGATTTGTTTTTCGGTATGCAACAAATGTAACTAAAATTAACTGCACCATTTTTTTGAAGTAAGATTAGTTATTTTTAACTAAATATAATACATGGAAGAGCAATCAAAGATACATCATGAAACACTGAACAATATTTATAGTTTATTTGGAATTTACACTTGATAAATCTATTCTCATTTTTATTTTAAATTTCAAAATATCTTATAAAAGAGCAATCTTGTATCGCTTGTACTCTGAGAAGTCCAAGAGAGTGACGGCACAAATCTGTTATGAATTAGCAAAGAAGCTAACACAATGGCTATTATTACCGTCGCATTTTGGCGGTTAATTCAACTGGAACGTCGTTAAATTAATAACCGAGAGTTGGGGTGTAGTTTCATATTTATAGAAAGATTTAAACAAAAAAAATTCCATCATAATTCTTAGATTTGTCATTAATTATAACAATAAATCTATCTTCAAATTCAATACAACAAGCTATCGTCCTATGAAATTATCTTCCTATTAAAATCGTAAATTAACTGATCTGAACAAAATGAACGAAAGATTTTAATGAAGAACCTTCACACACTGGTACTCCCGCACTAAAACTCTGTAGACAAAGACACACCACATAAGAAATACCCACATCTATAGAAGAAACATGTATCCTACACTTTGCCGGCTTCACTTTGCGGTTCACTATTATCTGAGTTACGGGGTCATCGGTAGAATACTACTGTATAGTATTCAACCACGCTTCCAATTCCATTGTTAGACATGGTCCTTACCCACTCCTCATACTCATAGGGAGTCATGTAGTGTATGTCCTAAATCCAGCATAGAAAAATCTAGGAATCCCCGCTTCAGTCTTCATCCTGCGCCAACGAATCTCGCGGCTTTTGTCAGCTCTTACAACAACCATTGTGCGGTGTTGAGTAGTTTTTCGGGCGGCTTTTAATAAGTGGAGTGAGATTTAATTTTGTGCTGTCACCGCCAGCGCCAGGGAATGAGAATGCCGAGATAGTAACAGTGAACGAAGCGAAGCAGGAATCCTGAATTACGTCCTTTATATAACTTGCTTCGCTACCTAATTACAATTACCTAATTTACAATTAAATTACGAGTGATTATATTATACAAGGAATTTTCTGATAACGTATCGTTTGACGACTGAATCTCAGGTAATAAACGTTGTGAAGAGTCCCGGGTTCGATCTTAACAATAATTCATGACATATTGAAAAATTGTGGTATCCCGTAATGTAATATCATGAGTTTCAATCCAATACGATATCGCTGCGTTTGAATTTAGTAAACAAATAAAATAAACCTTTATACTTATAGCAGTCGACTAAAAATTCTTGTGACCCAGATGACACACACGAAAAAGACAACATATTCACCGACGAGTCAAAACCAAACATTTATCCATTACTCAAATATCGGCTGAGAATCGAATCTGAGACCCTCGTTTCCAAAGCACTGTCACCAAAACATACTGCAGAGTCCTTAAAATATTTTAAACACAAATTTTAAAATGCCACGAGAAGTAAATGGTAGAAATTTTGATAGACACTGAATAGTCGCCAGTTTGCGACGAGAGATTCTTTGATTGGCCACTTTTCAAATTTAAAATTTAAAAATATTCCATTACAAGTTGAAAGAGTCATCAGAAAATGTATTTCAATTTCAGCATCTACGCCAAGGTTGCAATTACTGCGCCAATTGACCTAAACTTGACATGTATCAATGGACGGAATGAGTAACTTATATTTCAAATAAGTACGAATATATTTTTAATTGCAAAAAGCTTCCAAGCTTTTGACCTGGAGAATCCACGACCTAATTACATTTCTTCGTTTGGATTTTTAATTTGCTTAGATTCTGGAGCAGGCTTTCCTTGTGACGAGGACGAACTGGGAAAGAGCATTAAATTGTGACGCTTATATTGCTTTCATCTTATAATCCATTTTACACTCGTGTGTCACACATACGTTTAATGTGGTTACCTATACTTCTATACTAATATTATAAAGAGGAGAGATTTGATTGTTTGTTTGCATTGAATAGGCTCCAAAACTACTGAACCGATTTGAAAAATTCTTTCACTGTTGGAAAGCTACACTATCGCCGGGTGACATAGGCTGTATTATATTTTCAAAAAATTAGGGATCCTTAAAACTCCAATAAGGTAACCTAAGGTGTAAAAAATAAGAAAACCTAAGGAATACGAGGGTGGTTTCTCGTATAATATAAAGAGCAGAAAATTATTATCGAAAAAGACAACATATTCACCGATGATGATTGTTGGCTTGAGTTGATAAAAACATACATAATATTTAATTTCTAATCACTTTTGACTTAGCTATGACGCGGACCTTGTTTCCTAAAAGAAAAAAAATACAAGTACCAAGTAAATTGCATATACAATTGCAGCGAGCATGCATTAAGTTAAATAACGAGAGTTTTGAAATAAAAATCACACTCTGCGGTGTACGTTCACGTATCAACGGTTTAGTCCTCAATATACCAACCGCCGAAGCACCTTCTATACACTCTTACGGCCGGTCTCATTAATGGATTGGAATATTTATCGCCAACACTTTATATTTTACACGTCAATTTAGAAACTTTCTTTTCCTCATAAACAAACCTTGTATAAATTACGGTACTGTAATACCAAGCATGTATGTAAGAAAAATAAGGTAAATTAACATAATGGAAATAAAAATGAAAATATGAAAAAAATATTTATTCAGCAACCATCATTACAATAGTGTCAGTGCCACTAGCTCCCACACTAGGATTCGTTGTGTTGTGGGAAGCTAGGATTCACTCTCTCGTAACTAAAGTGGGTATCATACCAAGATCTTAAGTTAATTAATTAAATTACTTAAATTCAACAGTTTACAGCAAAGATAATTCTTTCGGCAAAGAGATTTTTAAAAATTTAATAGCATAGCGATTATATTTTTAAGAATATTTTATAATAAGTTGAACGGAGCTATGCTTAACCGATTTCAAAAAGGAATGTTATGGATGAAAATGTTATGCATAATATTAGAACGTAATTCGCTTTACTTTTAGGTTCTATTATTTAATTATTATATTAATTATATTATTATTTAATAGTGCGTAGTATCAAATATACGAGTACATATGTAATAAGGAAAACTTAACTAACAGTTCGTGCACGCGAAATTTTGAATAATAACTGAAAAAATAGTTTTCACTAATAACTACAATATAATCGTTTGAGCAATGCACCGATTTATGTAAAGAAGTTAACATTTATACATAAAATTTTATTAGGGGAAAAGTCTCAGTTTTGGCAATGAGCTGCATTGAATTCTTCACTCTATAAACATAGATATCATCGACATCGGTCTTGCCATATCAATAAAAAGCCCTCGTATCTCATCACATTAAACAAACATTTTACCGTCAAGATATAAAATGGCCGCCTCGACTCGAATTTGGAACGTCAAAACTCCATATTGACGCAATAAAACTTTAATATAATATTTTATATTCTTGCCTGCGCATTGAATAATTTTCTGCTCAACGAAGAGGGAAGCTCTACTCAAATCACTTGTGGTATTTACCTCACCTCAATGGTTCAGCCACTCACCTGTCAATATTGTGACAGGTCTGTGAAAAACTGTCTGTACGCTTGCTGCATAACAAAATAACTCTTTTTATTTCAGAATAAGGGTTAATTTCCACTTGTATGAATCGTTGTTTTTCCAGATCTCGGTTTAAAAAGATTCGTTTTTATTTTTTCGGCGGCGTATGACGAATGTTTGTGGGAACTCGATTTTACTGAGAGTGGAATTGTTTCCCCAAAACGTATCAATAATACGTTCTGTGATGTACAGCGTCTTTGGTAAATTGGTAAAGTAGATGGCGTTGGTTTGTCATTTATATTTATTTATACGACTTTTCAAGAATAAAAAAAAATTATAATATACCCTTTAGGTAATTGTTTATAATTCTTTAAGATTTTTTTAATACAGTTGCTCAAAAAGTGGCGTATTGCAGGGACGTATAGCGTTCGGGATGTGGGCTATTACATACTCGTGCTTTTTCTTTACCTTTTCCGAACTCGTGCGTTCTCTTTCCCAACTGTCAAAATAATGTCTATTAAAAAGAAAAAACCAACCACGAAGTTTTTACGAAGTTTTGAAAACTTCCGACACTCGGTTTGGTCATTAACCCCTCCACCAATCCGCACTGAAGCAGCGTGGTGGAGTATGCTCTAGGCCTCCTCAAGAGGACAGACCCGTGCCCAGTAGTGGGCCATTAATGGGTTGAAGCCAATAGTTAACTTATATGATGCATTTTCCATAATTGCATGCAGCTACCAACGCCGCCGCGCCGAGCACTTCAACTCTATTACTAATTGATAATTATATGTTCTAGTTTCTAGAAAGTTCTAATTACAAACAAGCTAATAAAGGATTCTGACGTCATTAAATAAGTTGAGTTAGCAACTAGCGGGAACTCAGTGTGAATATAAACGACGTGTGATGAGTTTTATAACTGAGAGTTCCGCGGGCGCTTGTCTAAAAGATATTCCTCTAAACAGGCAACAAAATAAAGAAGAGAGCCTTGAAGAGTCTTCAAGACAAAACGAACCATATCTTCATTCGCAGACATTGAATGGAGTTCCAAAACGTGATGGTCTCAGCTTAAAGAAGATTTACGTAATTACGTAATTAGCACGCGGCGACCGGCCGCCATTACAATTTGCATTGAACGCATAATCTAAAATTTTAACAAAAAAAGAACCGATTCAAATGAAGTACATGATGCCATTGTCAGATCTCGCTCAAATTTATGTGGGACCACAAAACAAGCACCAGCTTTCGATTAAAAAAAGAATCATCGAAATCGGTTGACGTGATATTGAGTTATTCGTCCATTTATCGCGCACATACTTAATGCAAATTTAAGACTTATATGCTTTTGACATGGATGCCACTATCAAATCTCGCTCAAATTTACTATTTACTATCTTTTTTACTATCAAAATCGGTTCACCCAGTCCAGAGTACGGAGGTAACAAACATAAAAAAAATACAATCGAATTGAGAACCTCCTCCTTTTTTTGAAGTCGGTTAAAAAACTAGAAATATGTACTAGCTGTAACCATTGGTTTCAGCTGCCATTAAGTTAAGAAGAAACTGGATTATTTGTGAATAACCCCAAATTGTGTCCCGACCGAGTTCCAACTTTCTCTAATACGCTATCGTTCTTTTTGAAAATTTTCCTCCTTACTAGTATCCAACGACCATAACGTGATATAAAATAGCAAATAGACATTATAAAATAATTGAAACATCAAATGCAGCAACTACCTAATTTATCGAATCCGACTTGTAGCTATTGATAAGGAGTTTTATCCCTGCCATATCAGCTGTCCATCGAATTATCAAGGGCGCAAGTGAAGTACATATTTCATTCTATCCCACTGATAAGAAATGTGTTAGTTTGTGAAGATGTTTGGATGTCACGCGGATGAAACTTCGCAGAACAAATATCCAGTATTAGTACATGGGATAGACTATGTACTTTATTCAAATATCCAGTATTAGTACATAAACTATAGAAAATCTATAGAGTTTATCCCATGTACTAATACCTACTGGATATCGATCAGCTGTATGTTACCTACTCTGGGATGATTTGAAAGTTTATATTATTATACATTAATGATTTCATTTTATGAAATCATCTTCCTCAGACAAAGTTGCGGGCGGCAACTTTCAGATAAAAAACAAATTCACGGTTAATACTATTATAATAAAAATATGAACATCATCTAAATTAGCCTACAGTATTCACTTCAAAACATTTACAATCATCAAGATTGTACAAAAAATGACGTGCATAAGTGTATCAGTGATACATATGAATAAAATATTTTGACTTTGACTTTGACTTTTTAGAATTTACATTAAGAATACCTTTGTAATCTTTTAATATACGAATATTAAAAAACGAAATATGAATTGGAATACACCTTTTTTCTTATTATAAAAGAAAGGGAAAACTTGACATAGTATATTCCGTACACGTGTAAAGAAAATTTATTACTTACGTATGTTGCTACATGAAAAGTAGAATAATGAAGTACATATAAAATGATGTTACGGTAAGAATTCACAAAGTTGCTCGGATTTTTATACAATGTGTAAGATTATTAAATAATTATTAACATTACCTTTAAGATTAACTTATCAACTAATCACTAACTATTCGAATTGTTTACCAAACGCAACACTGTTAACTGTCAAAGATGCTTGCAAATTTACAACTGTCACCGGATGTTGTCAACTCAAGGTAATTTGGTGATGTATTTTCGCAATAGACGGAAGTTATTCTAGATTATACTTAACAATTGTTTTGTATAATAATATGTTCATTAAAATATGAAAACGAATTAATAAAATACATTGTATATTTTAAAACAGTTATAAAATGGTAATAAGTAATTTTAGGATTGTAATTGGTCTAAGCAGTGATGGTATAAAAGCATTGTAAATGGGCAGATTTGCCACTTGTAATTACGAAGTTGAAGGATAATATACTCGCCTTGCTGAAGTGATCTACGTTTTTATTTTCGAATAATCCTAGAACCCTGGTTACTATCTTACAAATGTATATAATGAAAAACTAGGATAAATATTTTAAACATGCCTTGATTACAAATTTGTAAATTACCTTTTGAAAAAGTGTCGTAAAATATTATAACCAACCTCACATTTAAGAAAAATTATAGAAAATTTCCAAGTATGCAAGTGTCGTCAAAATGATTTCCTTCACCGAAGCTAGTGGTAACTTAAATAGTACGCACATGACTTAATATTTGAAGCGTAAAATTTTAACCCAACATTGTAAACATATTGGTTAAACTTGGCCGTTAGTTGTATTGGGGCGGCTTAGAATACCAACCCCAATCCCACGCCGGAAGGGTGTCGTAAGAGGCGACTAAATCCGGTCCACTGGTGGTAGGACCCTCGGAGGGATTATATTAGTAGTATTAATTTTAATTGTGAATTAATACCATTATTACTATTATTATTTCTCCAGGGGTTCGCCTGGATAGCTACCACCCTCGAGCATGAATCAGCCGCCAAACAACTCGTCGTGTTCCGGCTAGGGGCTTGAGAGCCAGTTCTTTCTTTCTTTTTCTTTCTTGGCCGGAAACAGTGATGCCTTTGGTGTTGCTGATGTCCATGGGCGACGATAGCCACTTACCATCAGGTGGATCGTCAGCTCTTTTGCCGGCTATTTCCATAAAAAAAACTCTTAGTCTACCATAGCATAATAAATACGTAGCTGATATAAGCTTATCTACATTTTTCCTGAATAATTGATTAATTAATTAATTAATTTTGCACATCAGCGACCCAGTGTTATTACAATTAAATAATGTAATGCATTAATCCAGTTCGCACATCATATTATTACGTAAAGGTGTAACGATAATGAATAATTGACTAAATCACTACAGTGTAATTCCGTCCAGCACAGCCAATGATATGAATCATTTTCATAATCGATGATAACATCGCTGTGATACAATAACTCTCGTGACTTGAATTCTCTAATCGCTTGAATTCGTTTCAGTAATGCGCATTAACATTAATATCGGGATTAGTAGATAACAACACGATATTTGCAACGGATTAAATTGTTGAATTATAAATTGAATAATTTTATCCGACAAGTAGATTGAATGAATTCGTTTTGTAAAATTGTTTAATAACATACCACTTTGTTCTAGGATCGTGGGTGTATTGATGTTTATGTGTCCATATGCGCGTGTTTTACATTACTAATAAAAAATGATGTTCATGTCATTATCAACACAGGGAAGCCTGTGTGTGAAAGGTTTTTTTTATAAAAGAGACAGGCATAGACACGCTTACGGATTCGAAACATCAAGGCATTGCCGGCCTTGATAGATGTAATCCCGTAAGAACTACGTAAGGAAACTAATTTCACAGACTGCAGCTAGTCAGAAATACTGTCTGTTCTTGAGAAATCACATAATTATAATATAACGAGTAACCGCCCTTGCTTTGCTTCGGTTTTCTTTATTTTTTACACCTTGGGTTACATTATTGGAGTTTTATTAAGGAACCCTAATTTTTTTGAAAATGTAACATAGCCTATGTTACTCGGGGACAGTGTAGCTTTCCAACAGTGTAAGTATTTTTCAAATCGGTTCAGTAGTTTCGGAGCCTATTCAATGCAAACAATCAAATCTTTCCTCTTTATTATTAGTATATAGATAATTAGTAGAAATACATCCAAAGCTAACTGTTAGTTAAAACAAAAAAAAAATGTTATAGAATGTGTACCGGTAGGGAGGCGTGTAGCCACAAAACACTGGCGTGTAGGCCTGGCGCGGCGGAATGGCGGCGGTCTCAGTAACAGCGATGTTTAATTCACAAACATTGAGAATTCGTTATAAATTACAGCGCCAGTAAACGTATTTACATCTGTAAGTTGCTCTCGCATTAAGCTTGAGGTATACTGTGCGCAAAATTATTTACTTACCAACATATTATTATTTCTTTATTTTCTCAGTTAATACAATAGATCGTTGCATTAATTTTCATTGGTTTATTTTCTGGTATCATATAAAAGACTTGGTTACAGCAAAAAACCGTATTGAGAAATTTTTACCGACCAAAATTTAATAGTGAATTAAGGGCCTCCCATCTCTGTTATATTTTCTAGTTCTTACGCCCTAACTTAGATTTACTAACGGTTACTAAAATCGCTCCTTAGACCTTAGTACAGAATTTGTATGGTGATTCTGAGTTGATATGTTTTGATAGTCTTACTGACTCGTAGTTATACTAGACTATCACATCAATATCAATACTAAAATTATTATTTTTGTAACTGTTTACATTTCTACAGCATTTAGCGTATTAACCCAATTAGTTCCCTAAAACAAATATACGTAACAGTAGAACATGGGGAAACTGCCAACTGGACTCTACAGCCTACGACCCTATGATTCCGGTGGTGACCCTGTCAACAGTACCAATATTCCGAGAGCCCAGGGCCATCAGACTTTACTTATTTTCTGACAGACAAAAAATAATACAGTAGTATTAGTGTGTACGGTGCATTGAACGTATAACTAACAATCAGTTAAATTAAGCTATTGGCCAATTCTCAGGAATCAGTTGCCAAAGGTACGATAAAATTGGACTTACATTACTTGCAGTCTAACAACTGAGAAAATAAGTAAAATCAGGTGGCCCTGGTTTGGTTTCAAGTTGGTCTTGGTTCAAGAGAACCAAAATAAGTGTACAACAGCCCTTACCAGGTATCGTCGTGAATATTTGACGAAGGTGCGCGGGCGTACGAGGAACGAAACAGAGTGCCCGAGCCCTGTTTCTATTATCGCGACTTTCAATATCACGCGCTTTGTCAAACATTCATGTTGATGGCCTCTCGTGTCTGACGCGTGTATATGTGAGAGATTAGTTCTTTGCGGTCGTGCGGGTTCCATGGGTCGGATGGGCCATCGCTAAAAATAGATTTTGGAATATCTGAGGCCACAGTTGCCTAATATATTTGACTCATTGATATTGTTATACCAGTCGCCTATTTAGCTCGTTATTATAAGTTTACTCATAACTTGTAAAATGTTTCAAAAAACGTGTAAAAACACAATTGTTAGGCAAGGGATATTATAGTGTAGACGAGTATTTAAATGACAAAGACGCATGGAAATAAGTAGCTCTGCAACCAGTTCCACTCAGAATAGTAAACTTTTGTATGATAATATCTTTTTTGTAATATTTTTTAAAAGATGTGCTGAGGAGTTTCTTTAGGCTTTTCTTCTCCTCCATGACAAAACACCTTCCGAAAAGCCAAAAAATGACGTGCATCAATGATACCTATATGAATAAAATATTTTGACTTTTTGACTTTTGTTTTTAGAAAATATCATTAAAAGTGTGCTTAAGGAAATATTTTACTAACCCCCGACGAAAAAAAGGGTTTGTTATAAGTTTGAAGTGTCTTTGTATCTGTGTATCTGTATGTGTGTCTGTGGCATCGTAGCTCCCAAACGGATGAACCGAGTTTGATTTAGGTTTTTTAGTATGAAAGGTGACTTAATCGAGTTTTCTTAGCTATGTTTAGTGTGAATCAAACTGTCGGGGGTTATTAAATTTTAAATTAAAATTATCTCTCTTGTGATTATGTTAAATACGTCATTTTAAAAAATACGTCAGGTACATTAATCTTGGGTTTAGTTCTACAATAATAGAGTATTTCACCTTTTAAATATTGATTTGAATATGGCAATGAGTTCTTTAGATCCTAAATTAAATTGATGGAACTTTTTAAATTAAAGCTAAGATAGTGAACCACATTGTATACTTCATCAATCAATATCAAAGTTTAAATGTACTCTTCGTTTATCAAATAAAATCGATTGTTATTTATTTACAAATTCCTCATTTATCTTATTTAATTCCCAAACATAATATATCATTTTCAACACACCTAAGCGAATTAACCATTTGCGAAATTCGTTATTCGACATAGGTACATAATAATATAACAAAAGTTGATGACAACTTATTCAGTATTTTCCGAGAAATAAGTGAGAAGATGAACGCCTCGTAGCACTGCGAAGTAATCCCAAATCTGTTCAGCATATTTTCTCCTCCTTTCACTGATTACATAACCGATATTTTTCGGATGCAAACAACGTCCAACAGACAGTTATTGTCGAGATAACGTCTGTTCCAGTTCAGGAACTCAATTAAATCTGAAGGAATAACTCGGGAATACGTCAAGTCGGCTGGGAATTAATTGTGTTGGCTACGATTATCTAAGGCGCGATATACACGGAGCGGTGTGCGGCTGCGTAGACGAGACACCTAGAAACAATTAGTGCGCGAACAAAAAGACGACTGAGCCGGCCCGAGCCATGCTGCATATTTATGTATCGTATCTAAGACAAACGAAGCCAATTAACGCCCAGCAGTGAACGTATTACAAAGACATTAATATTCCCTTATATTTGATCGCAGCTTTTCTAGGAAAAAGTCGATCGTAGGTTCGTTAGAAGTAAGTAATGTAATGTTCGTTAGAAGTAAAAAATGTAGGTAATAAATTAATATTTTTTATACATTGTCTGAAAACGAAATGACATGCTACTATGCATGGTCCTAATGCTTTTGATACTGAATTTGTTCTGGGCAAGTCCACTACTCCTGCTTTTCGAAAATTGCGATACACAACATATACAATTTTGTGAAAAATAAGGCACTGATCCTATGTGCACCACGTTCGCATCACTTTCTACGCATCTCCATAAACCACCCTTAACTTTCTAGGATGAACAAAAACTTAATGGCGTATGTTTGTATACCTAATGTATGTGTTTGTTTATAGACCATTTGTAACATTTACGATCCTTGCGACATTGTAACGACTATTAAGAAACTTGCTGCTAGAACTATACTTAGATTATACGGCCCTTGGATTTGTTGCTTTCTTCTATAAGCCTCATTAATAATAGCTACATGATTTCTAGGATCATGCATTCCCAAGTGAGCCATACTTACATATACATTAATAAAGATACATATGTAGCAGAAGGAGGTATTCTATGGTATTGGTTATGAAATGATATTCCTTTTACTTTGCACCATGATATATTTCCAGTCTCCTAACATTCACATCAATATTCTAAAGTACTTCAACACTACGTGATCAATAATAATCTGTTCTACATTCTTGACAATTCCCTAATCTAAATATGACATGACATTTATTATATGCCAGCCTCTGCATCAGGCAAGCGCTGTAGAATAAAGAGGTCCGTCCCTGGACCTTCACTGGAGATTCATGGCCTCACCGATACATACATTAATAAAGATTCATATACACCCTTGCTTTACAAGCCCTGACCATTGCACTATGGTAATGCTTCAAAGTAAAAGCATATAAACATAATACACATGGCATCAGGTTGTTTTCAAATCGACCGCAGTCCCAATACAAGTATTTAGCATCTTCTTTACTCATCAATAAAAAAACGCATCCACAAACAATTATTTGAGCCATGATGTAGTCGGTCTATGACGGTCCATTGATAAACAAGTGATTCGTACAATAGTAACATAGATTAGTATTAAAAGATACATAATTTTTAAATTTAAATTTTATTTACTTTCCGTTTCACCAAGCATGCAGGATCCAGAATATCTGCCGACTACAGGGCACAGATTTACAACGATTACAATTACAACTACTGTCTATTATCTACAGTACACGTAACATTCTAAGAAGACACAAATTGATAACCAGATCAAGCCTCATTACAGAAATACACTCAACTTTCACGATCCCATCCACAGCTAAACCGAATGGGAATCCAATCGCAATATAATTTCACCACACCCGTCGATAACTTTCTTAATATCAGTGGAGTTTCAAGTAATTCAGTTCGTAATCCATTCGGAGCGGAGGGAACACCAGATAATCCCGCCGATATTAGATTTACTGACTGGTAAAATGCAATGTTGGAAACTTGGTATCTATTGGTTTACTGCTGTCACATCGAATGTCAGACATTCTTTGAAAACTATCTTTACAAGACGTAAGATCGGTCAAAAAGACGTAGATGGGGTTGAGCTTACTATTCATTGGAAAGACTTCTGATTGATGGTAACGATGGTCTCTTTTTATTGACGGTGGTGACCACTTTTCGTCATCAACAGAGGAACATAAGATGCAGAAACATTATAATCGTAACTCTTTTTGACTTCACCGTAGTGGGGTTAGGTAAAATCAGATACACCGTATATTTTAGAAGAGCATCTAGATGTTTTGTTATGCTCATTATATGCAAACAATCCCAACATTTGTACCTAAGAGGCTCTTACCAGACTTGAGCCCTAGTCAGTTACTGCTTGTGCTATGTGGCCACATGCCAGGGTCCTTCAACACGTTTGTACCCCACAAAATGTTTCTTTTAAAAATCCCATCCATTCCGGTAAGAGCATCCTCAAAGTATTTTACATCGTACTCCGTATATAATTATTTTTTACGACAAACTCGTAATACCGGACGAGTTTTATTCCTGCCGCAAAATAAATCCTACACTGCATAGACTAGACATAATATTTCAGAGCTAAGAAACATTTTTAAAACATTATTATAGCTCCAAATGATTCAGTAGCTGTAATCCCAGTGCAGGCAGACGGGCGGTGTTGGAGCAGGCATCCTGGATTATGATTTAGTATTTGAACTGCAAGAATTGTTCTACAACAGAAAATTAAATAGCATGTTGTACTCTGTTAAGATATGGGATCTCGGAATATTATTCCTTTTAAATATCTAGATAAGAGTTTGATAAATTCCCTGTCCTTCAAGACTGGGTGGTACAGGATTCTTCTCTCTAGTGCCGAGTCGATTACCACTATATTCAGGTGTTGAACTGTATACACATACCAGGAGCGTCAAAGTACACGACACAGCAACGAATCCCATCCGTTTACAGAAAGTCATATCTATCTCCAAAAGTATTCACTGTTGCGTTGGACGTGACAATAACATCAATGATGAATACATCACGATCACACAACTATGTTATACGGCTGATAAAGACATCCTTAACATAAAGATCTCCTGAAGAAACTCAATTTGATGCTCAGAGTTCTCCTCACAAAAGATGAATCTTAAAATGAACAATAAGAATATAGACTAGAGAAAAATTATCTCGAATGTGCATGTCACTTACTGTTACTACGGTTACTGTTAACAAACCTACTTTAGAAGTTGTAGTTTTATATGCTTGGTAACATGAATTCGGATAATAATTTAATTAAATTCCATTTAGAAATTGACATTCAAAATAATGAAAAAAAAACAACGATCATGAATAAAGCAAAATTCTAGAATATCTTCACTCGCGTCGGCGAGGTGCCTACACAGTTTCATAAAATAGGGTAAAAGTGAACATACAATTTTTATGAAGCTTTTGTTAAGCTTCATTCTAACTTAAAAATAACAATGAAGCTTCATCCAACTACTATTTTATAGAACTAGGCAAGCCATTAGGGTATCCGCTCAATAGGGTGTTCGATTATAAGGGTTTTATTTGTTGCAAACATATTTTTTCGATCTTGATGCTCGTTGGGAACATAACTATAAAAAAATTTGTAATGGTTAACAAGTATAATATAAAGATTAAAGTTATGTTAATATGAAAAAAGAAGCGGGTACATGATCGTTGGATTATACAACTAAAGTCTAAAGAATTAGATGGAAAATTGGCAATGATGCGAATAAAAGGTAAACATCATGGAAAACCGACATCAGATATCAGACTTTTCTACAAGTATTTCCGCAAGTAAATAAAATTCCAGATAATTTGTCCAACAACACTCTAGTATCACGGCACCTTAAAACATTTTTCAGAAAAAATGAAAATATATTATCTAAAGCTTTTAGGTCGACACCACGAAAACTACATTCATTTTACGCTGTACTCACCCTTTATTAAACCGTCAAATTTTCTAAGTAATGGCAGTAACAATTTTCATCCTTTTAATCCTCTAAAATGTATCTTCATAAGATGCCGCTAACAATAGAATGGAGTAAGAATTTCATAAATGTGTCTTAGAAATTTGGGTATTGAGGCGGCCTAAAATATTAACCCCAATCCCTCGCCGGCAGACCATGGTGTCGCAAGAGGCGACAGGAGCCGGCACTGCTTGGTTGTAGGGCTTCGTTTAAAGTTGTAAAATTCATTAATAAGTATTATTACCTACTGGGTATTATTTTTCCTAAGCCTGTCTGGTCTTATCTTTACGTATGCCTGGGAGTGTGAAATGTACAAAACGGCTCAGACAATATGATTAGAAGTGATCAGTGACTAAATATCTTGATATTTTATCGAACAACGTCATGATCGTGAACGAAAATCGGGATATTTATTCAAACGCTTTTTTATAAATAAGAATAATAGAATCTTTCAAAAAACGTATAAAAACACAATTGTTAGACAAGGTTATATAATAGTGGTATTTAAATGACAAAGACGCATGGAAATGACCAGCTCTGCAACCAGTTTCGCTCCTATTAGTAAATGTTTTTATAATGTTTTCTTTTTTGTAATACATATATTTTTAAAAAGATGTGCTGAGGAGTTTCTTTACGGCTTTTCTTCTCCTCCATGACAAAGCACCTTTCCGAAAAGGTTTCGAAAAGGTAGATCAAAAAAGTGACGTGCATAAGTACCTATATCAGTGATACCTATATGAATAAAATATTTTGACTTTGATTCTGAAGAAATGTTTTTCATTTGTAAAGAATTTCCTAACTTACTAGACGTATTTTTAAAGGTCAGTGCAATCATGTCAGCTTTTTCCTTGCCTTTTATGACTAACAACAAACGAGCTGAAGATAAAGAACCGCCTGATGGTAAGTAGCCAACGTTGCCCATGGATATAGGTAAGTAATACCAAAGGCATAATTGCATTGCCGAATAAAGAATAAAGAGAAAGAATGAAAGAACGTAACGAATTGTTTCTTTAGTCAATATAGACGATTTCTGCCCTTCGGCGCATAATGTACAAAACGCAAAATGAACACAACACGCAAAATGTACAAATCGCAAAATGTACAAAACGCAAAATGTACAAAACGCAGAATGAACACAACACGCAAAATGTACAAATCGCAAAATGTGCAACAAGGACTAAGGCCTCTTTCACGACGACACGCAACTTTTTGAAGGGCTTCTCTTTTTGATATTACGTAAGGTTGAAGACCGCCGATCCCTCATTAGAACGATGATGTGATGTTCTGAGAGAACCTGAGATCTTCCACTGGGGCGGGTCTTAAAGAACTTTGACCCTACCTCGTGAACAGCTGTTTGTTACCATCTTTGTGTTAAACTCGTCAACTGAAACGCATGATTCCAGGCTCGCGAAACGCGTAGACTTCATCAGGCGTACACGTTCCAGCTTCACGTCGATATTTAATGTGCCTCTTACAAGACGGTGATCACTTCCGGTTTTGAACCTGCTGATCACAGAGACATCATTAAATATGTGCCGTTTGTCTGCCAGAATGAAGTCTATCTCGCTTTTTGTGGAACCATCAGGACTTATCCAAGTCCACCTGCGTTGAGGCTTCTTTTTGAAGAAGGAGTTCATCATAAAGAGATCTTCCTTCTCCAAAAAGTTAGCCAGCAAGTGTCCTCGGTGGTTCCGTCGTCCAATTCCGAAGGGACCAACTTTTATCTCGGCGTCATTTCGCGTACCTGGTCTCGCGTTAAAGTCCCCCATCACAACTATGAAATGAGCTTTAGAGGTATGTATGGCTATACTAATTTCCTCATACATAACCTCCACCTTATCGTCGGGATGTGTCGAATTCGGCGCATATACCTGTACGACCTTCAATGAAGACCGTTGTGATATCCCGAGTGTAAGGTATGCTATCCTGACCGACACGCTCCCAACCTGCACAATGTTATTGATGAGGGACTTGTGGACGAGAAACCCGACACCACCTTGGAACAGATGTTCGCCCTCCCGGTGATAGAGCAAGTTTCCGGATTTGAGTATTATCGTGTCCTCCCCCTGTCTTCTGATTCAGATAATCCCACAATACTCCAGTTTAATTTGTCTATTTCTTCTTCCAACTCTTTTATCTTGTCGTCGGTCCTCAGTGCCAGTATTAGTCGCCTTTTACGACATCCCAGGAAGAGGTGGGAGTGGTGCTATTCTACTTAAGTGGACCCGGCACCACATAGGGAAATAATATTATAAATACTTAGATACTTAGTAGAAATATAAATTTGTTAGATCGTTTTGCTTAAAAAATATTTTGTGTCGTTTATGCACGTGATCGATGTGAACGTGGGCTTTCTTGCACATTATGCGATTTGTACATTTTGCGTGTTGTGTTCATTCTGCGTTTTGTACATTTTGCGTTTTGTACATTTTGCGATTTGTACATTTTGCGTGTTGTGTTCATTTTGCGTTTTGTACATTATGCGCCGAAGGGGATTTCTGCTTTAAAACTGCCGCAAACAGCGTTAAGTCAAAGTCAAAGTCAAAGTCAAAATATTTTATTCATATAGGTATCACTGATACACTTATGCACGTCATTTTTTGGCTTTTCGGAAGGTGCTTTGTCGTGGAGGAGAAGAAAAGCCTAAAGAAACTCCTCAGCACATCTTTTAAAAAAATATTACAAAAAAGATAATAATACAAAAGTATTTTCTATTCTGAGCGGAACTGGTTGCAGAGCTGGTCATTTCCATGCGTCTTTGTCATTTAAATACTCGTCTACACTATAATATCCCTTGCCTAACAATTGTCTTTACGCGTTTTTTGAAAGTTTCTATTGGCAAGTCACGTATTAATTTTGGGATTTTATTATAGAAATGTATACCAAGCCCTATGAAAGATCGCTGCACTTTACTTAGGCGGAACGAAGGCGTAACTAATTGATGCATTCTTTTCGTATGGCGATTATTAATATCAAAATTTTGTTTATACGCGTTTATATTCTTCCGTATAAAAACTACATTGTTGAAGATATACTGGGAAGCTACTGTAAGTATACCTATTTCCTTGAACTTTTCACGCAAAGATTCCCGAGACCTAAGTTTATAAATAGCCCTAACAGCCCGTTTCTGGAGTATGAAAATTTGTTTTATATTAGCTGCTTTGCCCCACAGCAAGATGGCATAAGACATAACACTGTGGAAATAAGCAAAATAGACTATCCTAGCAGTTTCGACGTCTGTATACTGCCTTATTTTCCTAACAGCAAAAGCAGCCCTACCGAGTTTTGTCGCGAGATTTGTTATATGTGGGCCCCATTGAAGTTTACTATCTAAGGTCACCCCTAAAAAGACCGTCGATTCCTCCATATGCAATGTTTCGTTATTTAGTTTAAGAGATTTGCTGACTTTTTTAACATTAGGTAGCACAAACTCTATACATTTCGTTTTTTTTTGCATTTAATAGTAAATTATTGATAGTGAACCAACGCGACACATGTGAAAGAGCACTATTTACGTCGTCGAAATTTACTTTATTCCTTTCACACTTAAATATTAGTGATGTATCATCAGCAAATAGTACAATATCCGCTTGGTTCTTTACATAATGTGGTAAATCGTTAATGTATACCAGAAAAAGAAACGGACCCAAAATCGAGCCCTGCGGTACACCCATCACAGCCGGTGACCCCGATGACTTAATATCGTTTATGCTAACTCTTTGTATTCTATTACTCAAATAAGACGCGATCAAGCTAAGGGCCTTGTTTTTTATACCAAAGAATTTAAGAAGAAAGAAAATTAAAGAAATGTCGCTCCAAAAAATGTTCACTATGATCTATTGAAAGATAGATAGTTATGTAATATATCTGAGACTACCGTAAGAGCTACATTAGAATCAAAGAAAAAAATAGCAAACATTTACAGCACTACGAGACTACATTTGAAAACTGACCATCTATACTAATATTATAAATGCGAAAGTAACTCTGTCTGCTACTCAATAACGCCTAAAACACTGAACCGATTTTGATGAAATTTGGTACAGATATAGAATTGAGCTCGGGAATGAACATAGGATACTTTTTATCCCGGAAAATAGACGTGTTCCTGAGGGATAACTATTCCACGCCAAAACCACTGAACCGATTTTGATGAAATTTGGTACAGATATAGAATTGAGCTCGGGAATGAACATAGGATACTTTTTATCCCGGAAAATAGACGTGTTCCTGAGGGATAACTATTCCACGCCAAAACCACTGAACCGATTTTGATGAAATTTGGTACAGATATAGAATTGAGCTCGGGAAAGGACATAGGATACTTTTTATCCCGGAAAATAGACCTGTTCCTGAGGGATAACTCTTTCAAGCCACTAAACCGATTTTGATGAAATTTGGTACAGATATAGAATTGAGCTCGGGAAAGGACATAGGATACTTTTTATCCCGGAAAATAGACCTGTTCCTGAGGGATAACTCTTTCAAGCCACTAAACCGATTTTGATGAAATTTGGTACAGATATAGAATTGAGCTCGGGAAAGGACATAGGATAATTTTTATCCCGGAAAATAGACCTGTTCCTGAGGGATAACTCTTTTAAGCCACTAAACCGATTTTGATAAAATTTAGTACAGATATAGAATTGAGCTCGGGAAAGGACATAGGATACTTTTTATCCCGGAAAATAGACCTGTTCCTGGGGGATAACTCTTTCAAGCCACTAAACCGATTTTGATGAAATTTGGTACAGATATAGAATTGAGCTCGGGAATGGACATAGGATACTTTTTATCCCGGAAAATAGACCTGTTCCTGAGGGATAACTCTTTCAAGCCACTATACCGATTTCGATGAAATTTGGTACAGATATAGAATTGAGCTCGGGATAGGACATAGGATACTTTTTATCCCGGAAAACAGACCTGTTCCTGAGGGATAACTCTTTCAAGCCACTAAACCGATTTTGATGAAATTTGGTATAGATATAGAATTGAGCTCGGGAATGGACATAGGATACTTTTTATCCCGGAAAATAGACCTGTTCCTGAGGGATAACTCTTTTAAGCCACTAAACCGATTTTGATGAAATTTGGTACAGATATAGAATTGAGCTCGGGAATGGACATAGGATACTTTTTATCCCGGAAAATAGACCTGTTCCTGAGGGATAACTCTTTCAAGCCACTGAACCGATTTTGATGAAATTTGGTACAGATATAGAATTGAGCTCGGGAAAGGACATAGGATACTTTTTATCCCGGAAAATAGACCTGTTCCTGAGGGATAACTCTTTCAAGCCACTAAATCGATTTGGATGAAATTTGGTACAGATATAGAATTGAGCTCGGGAAAGGACATAGGATACTTTTTATCCCGGAAAATAGACCTGTTCCTGAGGGATAACTCTTTCAAGCCACTAAACCGATTTTGATAAAATTTAGTACAGATATAGAATTGAGCTCGGGAAAGGACATAGGATACTTTTTATCCCGGAAAATAGACCTGTTCCTGGGGGATAACTCTTTCAAGCCACTAAACCGATTTTGATGAAATTTGGTACAGATATAGAATTGAGCTCGGGAATGGACATAGGATACTTTTTATCCCGGAAAATAGACCTGTTCCTGAGGGATAACTCTTTCAAGCCACTATACCGATTTCGATGAAATTTGGTACAGATATAGAATTGAGCTCGGGATAGGACATAGGATACTTTTTATCCCGGAAAACAGACCTGTTCCTGAGGGATAACTCTTTCAAGCCACTAAACCGATTTTGATGAAATTTGGTATAGATATAGAATTGAGCTCGGGAATGGACATAGGATACTTTTTATCCCGGAAAATAGACCTGTTCCTGAGGGATAACTCTTTTAAGCCACTAAACCGATTTTGATGAAATTTGGTACAGATATAGAATTGAGCTCGGGAATGGACATAGGATACTTTTTATCCCGGAAAATAGACCTGTTCCTGAGGGATAACTCTTTCAAGCCACTGAACCGATTTTGATGAAATTTGGTACAGATATAGAATTGAGCTCGGGAAAGGACATAGGATACTTTTTATCCCGGAAAATAGACCTGTTCCTGAGGGATAACTCTTTCAAGCCACTAAATCGATTTGGATGAAATTTGGTACAGATATAGAATTGAGCTCGGGAATGGACATAGGATACTTTTTATCCCGGAAAATAGACCTGTTCCTGAGGGATAACTCTTTCAAGCCACTAAACCGATTTCGATGAAATTTGGTACAGATATAGAATTGAGCTCGGGAAAGGACATAGGATACTTTTTATCCCGGAAAACAGACCTGTTCCTGAGGGATAAGGTCAAATTTTGTTATATGTAGTTGATAGATTCGTTATATTTTATGAAGCGATTTTTATGACCCTTTTTAGGGTTCCGAAGTCAAAACAGAATTCTCATAGTTTCATCATGCCCGTCCGTCCGTCCGTCCATCCGTCCGTCCGTCCATCCGTCCGTCCGTAGCATAGCGCAGAGGCCCTTAGTGCTAGAAAGCTGTAATTTAGCAAGGATATACATGTTTATTTAAACTTCTGGTAGAATAACATTTTTAAAACCTAGACCTTACACGCTATTAGCCGGTTTTTTAACCAACTTCAAA